>VXAD01012345.1:0-140367 GCA_013399195.1 Dicrurus megarhynchus
GAGTGACGGTATAGCTGCAGCTTTGAAACAAAATGCCCTGAGATCTGGATATCTTGAAGGAGCACAAAATGTTAATAAAGTGTTAATATTGGTATCTACCTGGATTTTCAGGGGAACTCCTGGGGTTTGGGTGTGTGAGGGGAAATTGCTTGCTTGGTTCTTAAGAATCCAAATGTATAGGAACTCTTCACCTTTCAATTTAAGGGTTTCAAATGCCCTGTGCACTTGGAAATGGTAAAGCTCAAGTCAGTAACACATTTATCCAACTGTTACTTTATCTGCCTTGAGAGACCTGAAGACAGAGGAGCTTCTGCTGGCTGTTAGAGTAAAGAAAGCAGGCAGCTCAGTTCTTATAAACTCAGCTATAACTCTCTGCTCTGCATATCAGCTGAACCTGTTGGCCGCAGGACAGACAGCCCAGCATTTGCAAGACGAGCAAAAGGATCTGCTTCTCTGTGCTCTCATTTTCACTACAGACCCCTCCTTGCTACCTGAACACCTATGGGCTGCTGGCCTGACTCCATGCCCTGTGTCAGGCAGTGGCCATCTGAAGGTCATTTCTTTCATGACTGAGGGCAGGACAGGACAGGACAGGACAGATGAGAAAGTCTCACCAAAACCTCAGGATGTGAGGCATGTGCACACAGAGTCTTGGAGCAATGGCTGGCCTCTTAGCTATGAAGCTCAGTGCAGCAATGGGGCACGATGATGTGCTTGCTCAATTACTCCAAGCTAGGAGCATTGCACCATCCTTTCAAGTTCAGGACGTTTCTTGCCATTTGCCACTGGATTTTGATTGGTAAAGGTAGACAGTTTAAAAGTACTTGGGAAGGTTTTGTTCATGCCTTTTTCCAGTAGAGATTTCCTTCCCCCACTAAAGCCTTAGATGTTGACTTTTGCAATATTTGTGACTTGGTTGCTTCTTTGAATTCTTGCAAACATCCATAAAAATGTGCAGAAGTAAAAAAATACATCCCACTTTATTTGTTTGAACTTATCTCTGGGTAAAGTCATTGTGATGAGAGACAGAGGTGCCTTGCTCCTGTTCTGACATCTTTCACCATGGAAAATTGATGGTGATCTCAGAAGTGGTGAGAGGGGCATGGCAGAATGCTCCACACAGGACCCTGAAGGGATCTGTTTGCCACATCCTCTGTTAGCAGGATTCTGCAGCTTTTCCCAAGACTTTTCCCATGCACCACAAGAAATGGGCATGGGCCAAGAGCAGTACAGGTCTCACACCCTTCTCCCCAGTTCAGGAACAGGAAGAACCCCATCCTTGGGACACAGAAAGGCACTGAGTCTGGCAGTTCACTTAGTTCACAGAGCAGCTGAGGTGGAAAAGTGGAAACTCCCCTTCAAGACCTGCCTCTTCAACACTCCATTTTTGAGGCATATTCACCAGTGTGGCATTTTCAGGACTGACATAAATCCATGTGGCAAAGGAATTTACAACAGCCCTTGGCTACTTAGTTATTTGCTATAGCCATCTTGTCCCATGCAAAACAACATGTGGAACAAGCCAGCACTGACAGCTGGCCAATTAACCTTAACCCAAACCTAAACCTAACCCTAGGCCTAAACCTAAACCTAACCCTAACCCTACCCTAATCCTAATGCTGATCTTAACCCTAACATTAATGATGGCAAACTAACCCTAACCCTCACCATTACACTAACCCTAAACCTAAACCGAAACTTAACCCATATCCTAACCCTAACGTTAACCCTAATGGCGGCCAATAAATCCTAAGCCGAACACTAACCCTAAACCCTAACCCTAACCCTAGATCTATGGTCTGGGAGAAATCCTGAGACATTCGCCATTTTGGAGGCAGCACTGCACTGTCGGCCACATGTCACCATACACGAACAATGGGAATTTTCCATCAGAAAAAAGGTCACTCTCCCACTGTCTTGGAATCAGGAGATAGGTGGTGTCTGGGGCTCTAAGCAAACTCAGAGGCCTAGTTGCTGGCAGCTTTCATCTGGGAGAAATCCTGCGACGTTCGCCATTTTTGAGGCAGCAACCCACTGCCAGCCACAGGAGTATAACCCTAACCCTAAAACTAACGCTAACCCCCGAACCCTAACCCTAACCTTACCCCATTACACTAACCCTAAGCCTAAACCTAACCCTAACACTTTTGGTAACCCTTACCCTAACGCTAACCCCAACCCAAACACTAACCTTAATGGCGGCCAATTAACCCTAACCCTAACCTTAAACCCTAACCCTAACTCTTTGCTCTGGGAGAAATCCTGCAACATTCGCCATCTTTTGAGGCAGCAACCCACTGTCAGCAACATTAGACTAACCCTACCCCAAGCAACAACCCTAATGGCTCCCAACAAACCACATCCCTAACCCTAACGCTTTGGTATGGGAGAAATAATGTGCTGTTTGCCATTTTGGAGGCGGCACCCCCCTGTCAGCCACACGTGACTGGACGCAAACGGTGGCCATTTTTCATGGGAAAAAAACCTCATTCCCCCAGTGTCTTGGGGTCAAGTGAGAGGTGGCATGTGAGGCTCCAAAGGCAGCCAGAGTCCTAGTTTCTGGCAGCAGTGGTCTGGGAGAAATCCTTTGCCGTTCGCCATTTTGGAGGTGGCACCCCACTGTCAGCCACACGTGACTGGGTGCGAACGGTGGCCATTTTCCATGGGAAAAATAACTCATTCTCCAGGTGTCTTGTGTGAGGCCAGAGGTGGCATCTGGGGCTACAAAGGTAGCCACCATCCTAGTTGCTGGCAGCTTTGGTCTGGGAGAAATCCTGCGACGTTCTCGATTTTAGGTGGTGGCATTCCACTCTTAGCCACATGCACCCGGACATGAATGGTGGCCATTTTCCATGGGAAAAAAAACTTCAGCCTCTCAGTGTCTTGAAAGCAAGTCAGAGGTGGTGTCTTGGGTACAAGGGGAGACAGAGTCCTTGTTGATGGCAGCTTTGTTCTTGGAGAAATCCTGCGACCTTCGCAATTTTAGCCGGCAGCACACCACTGATGGCCACCTACGACTGGACGTGAACGGTGGCCCTTTTTCATGGGAAAAAAACCTAATTCCCTCAGTGTCTCAGGGTCAGAGGGGGTATCTGGGTCTCTGAGGGCAGCCAAAGTCCTAGCTGCTACCAGCTTTGGTCTGGGAGAAACCCTATGACGTTCGTGATTTTAGGAGGCAGCACCCCTTCTCGGCCACAGGCTGCTCCTCATGTCATGCTTTTCAATTTTACTGTTTTCACTCTGGTGCAGAATTTTCTCTTTTAAGCATTTAATTTCATCAGTTTCTTCTCCTGTCTTTTCGTTTGACTTTGCTCCCTGATTTCGGGATTTATGTTATTAAAATTTTGGCAAGTTTCAGTCCTTTCCACTGCACCTAATTTCATCCCAATCCATTTGGTTGTAGTCACTCCATTTCCAAATTTTCTTTTTTTTTAAATTGCGTTTCTTTTTGGATCATATCTCATTTCCACGGTGTTTGTTACACTTTCTTCTCTGATTTCAAGATTTCATTTCCTTTCACGAAAGGAAATTCTTCATTTTGTGAAAGGAAATGACATCTCACTATTTCAATGAGCATTAATTCAGAAAGGTTCAGGCCATTTCACTGCACTTCATGTCATCCCATTCCATCATATGGTTTTCACTTCATTTCGTAATTTTTGGGTTTTTTTCTTGGGATTTAATTTCATCAATTTCTTCTTCTCTTTATTTGTTTCACTTCATTCCCTGATTTCGGGATTTCGATGAGTATGATTTTGGCAAGGTTCTGTCCTTTTCACTGCACCTCATTTCATCCCAATCCATTTCATTGTAGCCACTCCATTTCTAAATTTTCTTTTTTTTCACATGAATTTGATGTCATCATATCTCCTTGCCAGTGTGTTTGTTTCACTTTTTTCTCTGATTTCAAGATTTTATTTCCTTTCATTTTATGACCGAAACTTGCTGAAATTATACTTATTGAAATCCCGAATTCAGGGAATGAAGTCAAACAAAGAGACAGGAGAAGAAATTGATGAAATGAAGTGCTAAAAAAAAAAAAGAGAAAATTCTGAAACGAAGTGAAAACAATAACATGGCATGGGATGACATGAAGTGCAGGGAAATGGACCGAACCTTGCCGAATTGATCCTCATTGAAATCGCAATATTTCATTTCTTTTTATGAAAGGAAATAAAATCTCGAAGTCAGAGAACAAACTGAAACAAACTGACTGGGGTGGACTTACAATGAAATGAAATTCAGTTTAAAGAAATAAAAGAAAATTCTGAAATGAAGTGATTTTAATCTAATGTAGTGAGATGACATGAAGTGCTCTCCTCAGCATGCCTTTTGTAGTTGCAGTGTCCCTGGGCGTCCAGGCTTTATGGTATGCAATAATTTATAAGTACTTAATACAGGAGTGACATAAGTATTAGTAATTAAAGGCACATAAGCCAGATTATTATGAAAATAGGTACTTTGGTGTCATCTCTGGCCCAGCTGATTCCACAGAAAGCAAAACAGCTTAAGCAGGAAAGAGTAAGAATTTCCTGTCTAGATATCCTTATGGTCTGGTGGGATACCAGGGGACATCGGGGACAGAAGCAGAGTTCACATCCTACTACGAAGAGGAGGACTCCAGAAGGAGTGATCTGGATAGGAGAAGGGTCCACAGCTTGGTGTGACCTGCGAGCAAGAGCTGCCTTGGGCACTTAATTCCAAAAGAGGTTGAGACTTACGCAACCCCAACAGAGTGGAGACTCATTTTATTTCGTAATCTTAAAACATGGCCCATGTTTCCATGCATTTCCAGCTGTCCAGATTCTGTGAGGCTTTGGTTAACAAGATGTGTATGGTAGATCCAGTGCTTTAGGCTCCCATGTCTCCCGTGCAATCAATGTTACTGAATCCCTGGCTCCCTGCTGTGTATATGGCCATGAAAAAGCAAGCTCAAGAGTTAGCTCAGAGGTGGTCACTTTTTCAAACAGCATCAATTTCGAGAAATTTTATCTAAATGTAGCAGGAAAACCTAAATTACTATAATTTTTTAAAATAAAAATTACCCTGTCCTCTCTTTTACCTCCCCTCTTCATTCCTGGATTGCTTTCTAAGAATTACAATAACAGGCAAATAAATCACTTCAGTTACAGATATATAATTCAATCCTAAATTCTTTAAGAAGCCTAAGTATTCCAAGTATTCCTAAGTATTCCTAAGTATTAGTATAAGATAATGTAGCAAATGGAATATAATGGATAGAAACAGGATAACAGTGTGAGTGGAGGATCACCTGCTTACAGTTCTCTTGGGTCAGATTATGTGCACATCAGAGAGTCAGCTGTACGGGAGGTAAGAAACAGAGATCTGCTGGCTCTTTCCACCTGAAAAAAAGACCAGAAGAAACAGCTCAAGAACCAAACAGCTGGCAAAATGTTTACGTTTCTTAGACTGAGATGAGTGTGATCATCTCCTATAGATTAAAATGCAGCAAAGCCCATAAAAGCTCCCTCCTGTGCTCTGGCTGCACCCCTCAGTCTGGTTTTCCCTGGCCTGACCCTCTCCTATAGAATCACGGAATGGTTTGGGTTGTAATGGACTGTAAAGATCATCCAGTTCCAACCCCCCTGCCATGGGCAGGGACATCTTCCACAAGACCAGGTTGCTCAAAGCCCCATCCAACCTGACCACGAACACTTCCAGGGAAGGGGCATCCACAGCTTCTCTGGGAAACCTGTTCCAGTGTGTCACCACCCTCACAGTGAAGAATTTCTTCCCAACATCTAATCCAAATCTAATCTAAATTCTGTCAGTTTCAAGCCATTCACCCTTGTCCTATCACTATACGCCTTTGTAAAAAGTTCTTCTCCTGCTCTCTTGTCCTTGTCCTTCTCTCTCTCTCGTACCCTCTAGGTACTGGAAGGTGCTGTAAGGTCTCCCTGGAGCCTTCTCTTCTCCAGGCTGAACATTTCCAGCTCTCTCAGCCTGTCCTCACAGGAGAGATACTCCAGCCCTCTACGGTCTGCTGATTGGAGCAGATCTGGATCTGCTCCGACACTTCACTTCCTTCTTTTATTGGGGGCCCAGAGTTCGGTATCCAGCAGCCGATCTTGGTAAGCCAGGCAGGATTTCCATTCTGCTGGGGATTTTACCTTCCAGTGCTTCTTCATTGATGATTCTACCTTTTAAATTACTTTTTCCCCCCTTCCATATCCATATAATCACCACTTTCCTCTACTCCTTACCCCTGCGGTACCCCAGCTCTCTGGCTCTGCCCTTTGTTTGCTCTCACCTTGCGTGAATAAGCTCCACAGCTTGTTCCCGGTCTCCCTGGGGCCGTGCTTCCCCCGCCGGCACCGCGCCCCAGCCATTCCCGGCAGGTGGAGGAGGCTCTGCGGCTCCAGCCGGCCGGTGTGTATGCGGGAACAACGGGAGCAAGGCGGGGAACAAGGCGGCTCTTCCCGGCCGGGTTTCCGTGCGGGGCCGCCGGGACACGGGGCTGGGTTGCGGGCGGGAGCGGCGGGAGAGAGCCACGGCCTTACACGGGTCCGTCACAGCCCACGGCACTCCGAGGGTCAGTCCTCACCCTCCCTTCCCACCCTCGACCTCCCCTCTTTCCGCTCTCCCTTTAAGCCGCCAAGAAATAAGGTTCTCCACCCCTAGAAGAATGTTTTGGCAGCAGGGATGCACTTAAAGCACTGTGTAACTTAGCAGCCATTCAGTTCCCCCCGCACGAGGCGGACGAAGGTTTATTATGCTCCTTTTATGGGGGAAAAAAATAGATCCGTAGGGTACAAAGTCCCTAAGAGGCACAAAGGCATTGGAGGTGGGACTTGATAAGACAGGGCCACATCTGCACCTGGCCTTTGAAGAGTCCAGTCTGTGGGATGTCAGGAGTTTCACCCAGGACTTCAGTACCTGAGAACTCGAGCACGAAGTGTTTTGCTTTTGCAGATACCCAGCAGTGCCCGAGTCTGTCAGGGCTGACTGGCCAGCATCTAATCTGGCTCGATGGCATAGGTGTTGTCAGGTAGGCAGGCTTCTAGCTCAGACCTAGCCTAAAACACAGCAGTGTTGTAAAATGGAGCAGTGGACTGTTGCTGTATTTCTTTAATTCCGTGACTTACGGCTGGGAGTGTTCACGCAGGTCATGGGAGAGTTCAGTCCATCAGATCGCTGCCTGAAGGTGAATGAGACGTCTCTTCCTCTTAATTGACAACGGGCTAATTTTGGCCTCCTCTGGTTTCCTTGTGAAGCTGTGTCATTATGCAAGAACTTTCAGAAGCTAAGTGAGGTGGTGAAAGACAGGAACCAGAGGGTAGGGCAAGAAGGGCCTTCACAGTGCTCTCGAAGGATGGTTTCTGGGTTGAACACGTGAATAGTCAGAATATGGAAGCAGCCCAGAGCACATCTCCTCCCTTCCCTCCCTTGGCCCCATACAAAGCATCCCCCAATCCCTCATTAGGCTGAGACATGTCTTTGATTTAGAGGATCTTGAACATTATTCACTCAGTTGGAAGAGCTGTAATGGAAGAGGAGAAGAGTGCCTCCTGTCCAAAATAACCAATGTTCCACAGTTAGTGGGTATGAGTGTGAAAAAAGGGTTTGGTGTTGCATTGTGAAGAAAAGGGAGCTGACTGTAGCTGTTTTACTTGACAGATTAATGTGCTAAATGAAGACATAGCTGGCTTTCTCTCTGGAAAGAGCTGGGTAGGGAGAGAATTTAAAATATAACCTGCATGCAGATTTCTGTTTTGACACTCCCTTGGTGGTGTCTCACTGCAGGTCCTTATGGATTCAGAAATCAGGTGTGTGTTTTTCTAGATGCACTGCATGCAGTGTGTAATTCAGTCTCCTGCTTCCAGTCTGAATGCCTTTCATGCAGCTCAGCCTGTGTGACAGCTGTTCTTCCTGGTTGGGTTGGGACTATCTTGTGTAAGGATAATCAGTAGATAAGCAATTGATCTGGGATGTATATGCAGGTGAGGCCTAGGATGCCACTGCCATGCTGGAAGTCAATGGAACAGCTCCCTCACCAGGAGCCTCCCACAGGAATGGTTTCAGGAAGGCTACCAGTGACTTTTCTACCTTCTTGACTTGGGAGGTCTTCATTGCATCGCTGGTTTGACAGTACAGAGTTTTGTCAGCCATACTAGTGAGTGAAATTTTCACATTTTTCTCCTCCACCACCAAGAGCAAACTCAAATTCATTCAGATCTAAAGCCTGTTTCAAATAAACATCTTGATTCCTGCAAAGTCTGGAGTAGGTTTCTAATTTCACTTAACAGCTGGGCAGATTTTATCTCTCTTTGTGTTATATTTATGGTCATTTTGTCACTGGACATTTGCAGCTTGTTATCTTTTGATTGCTTTTTTAAAATGCATGTGCAAAAAAAATACTTGCAAAGGCAAACATCTCTGTTATAATTTGTTCCATGTGGCTCCACATATTCCAGAATCTGTTTCCATACTTTTAAAATAATTCTTTAATAAAAAATGTGCCCAGATTTGGTCCCAGGCGTGCAGGAGTGGTAACTATGCCACTCCCCCTCTGGCTGGCCACTGTTACTCATCTTTGCTGACTTCAGGCTACCAAACCATTACCACTGTTTTATGGCTGACAACTGTTTCACAGGCATGACAGCACTGAGGAGCTTTATAAAAAGGTGAGAGCTTTAAAAAGAGCTGTACAGAGCTCTGCTTGTGACCCTGGGAGTTACAGTCTGCATGCTTCTTCTCCACTTCCTCAGGAATTTGCTGCTTCCTGAAGAATTTCTGTCTCATCTGTGAAAGCTGGCTTCCTGTAACTTAAAAACTTGACTGTCATTCTTAAGACTCCTTTCCTGTTATCACTTTCATCTTTTCCAGGTGAGAGCTTAAATCCTGACTGCTTCTAATTATCCTGCAAGCACAAAAAAAAGACATTGTGTCCCTGGGCTAAATCCACTTCGTGAAAAACACAGTCCAAAATTACAGCAAAGAGGGAAGGGAAACTAACAGGAAGGAGATATTTTTTTCCCCGGGGTGGCTTCTAGTATATACCAGGCAGTTCTCACATGACAGGTTTCAAAGAATAAGGAAAACATGGGCTCAGGATGTGAGGTAAGAATACCTAAGTGGTGACTGTGACTGCCCACAGGTGGTTTGTGCAGCTTTGAACGAGTGCCTCTGCTGGAAAACAACAGCAGCAAAAGCTTGCAAAAAAAAACCCCAACAACCCGAAAAACAAAAACCAAACCCAAAAGCCCCCAAACCTCCAAATCTTCACTGTTCTCACTGAAGCCCTATTTCCTTAGGACCTGAAAGACTGGTTGTTGGTCCTCTTCTGAGGCCCAGCTGAGGCTCTTTCTGCGTTCATGATGCCCTGTGAGACACAGGGCAGAGCTGGGCAGCCTGGGGCTGGCTCATGGACCAGTGACCAGTGCGGGGACCTTACTGGAACAACCAGCCCAGCTGGCTCATGGGCAGGGAAAGGAGCAGGCTGGCTCTGCTCAGCAGGGATGCACTCAGAACAGTGCTAGAGGCTAAAAACAGCTGAGCTGGGGCCAGGAGCTGGGGTCTGGGTCTAAGGCACTCTCTCTCTGTCTATCCAGTTTACTCCTGTCCTCCACAGAATAGCCCAGAGGATGTTTTAGTCTTTATTTTCTATTTTTTTAGTCTTTATTTTCCTTTCCTTCTGGGGACTGCTCTCTTGTTACCGTTACACTATAATTAGAGGAATCACATCTGTCTTTTTGTGTTTGCATCTCATCATGTAATCTGATGGGATATCAAAACAAACAAATAAATGCAAACAGGAAGTAGATCATGACACCAAAACCAGTGCTGGCTTTTATGGTCCTGCTGCTCTGTCAGGTCATTAACTGCCTTATTCCCTTATGCTTTTCTCCATCAATGACAGGAACTGTCACAGTGCCCACTTACCTTATAAGATGCTTCCCGATTTTAAGAGAAAATATACTATATTTGAGTTAAGCATCCTGGCAACTTCAGGGAGAGGCTGAGGGGGTGGGACAGGGCACATTCATTAATCATCTGATGAATGAAATAGTTTCTTTTTTAGATCTTAACTGGCTAGAGGGGCCCCATGACAAAAAGTGTGTTTACACTGCACAACTTTTTATGAGCACAAATGCATATATTATGATGGCTTAAAGCCCAGGCAAAAGCTTGGAGGTTTATTTTTGTTTCAGTAAGTGGATTTGATCTAATCAGATAACAGCAGCAATACAAATTTTCACAATAGCAGTTGGCCTTTATCTGACCAGTCTAAGAACAAAGGCTTACTGTTTTGCAATTTATCTTTCAAGATCTTTTTTATGGCCTAAATAAATATTACAAACTCCTTGTCAGTAGGCTTTCTGTTAGATTAAAAGAAAATGGATGCTCTTAGAAGGTCTTTGGGGTTTTTTTTCTGAGAAATTTTACGAAGCACCAAATACAAATAGTCCTTCACAGTCAGTGAATATCACCAGCTTCTGGGAAAGATATTCATGATTTTTGCCCCGAGTGAGGAAAACATGAATGATATTAGGGCATCAGGGAATGATATTTTGTTCTGCACTTTCTCCAAGAAGTAGGAATGATCCTCATTTCCCTACAGAGTTGTGACCTGAGAATATAAAGAGAAGACTGCACAAGGGAGACCCATTTGGATGGCTGGAAGGTGCCCAAGATCTGAAGAAGGAGATCGAGACACATTTGTCTATTCAGGTGAATTTCAGGGGGGTTTAGGCAGCAATTGCACAGCAACTGCAGGTGTTGGGGAGGTCCATATGAAGAATGTGGCCCCAAGCAGGGGAGCCTGCATGGAGCACTCCTCTCTGAGTCTAGTGCAGGACGAAGTAGCCATGGACATTTTCTTTCAAACTTTAGCCAAGGAAAGGAGGGGTGTCTGATACTGTGACCCAGTTAGACATTAAAGGAAGACCTGAGTACTTTGCCTTCCTCAGTCTGAGAACCTTCAGCCTGGTTCTCACTCAAGGAAACAGCTTTAACCACAAGGCACGTAAGTGTGTTAGGTAACAGGGCATCTCTCCTGCACAAACGTGGCTGTGCACACGAGAGCTGTGAGCGTTTTCAACAAGGGCAAGTGCAGGCTCCTGCACATGGGGAGGAATAACCCCAAGTACCAGCACAGGCTGGGGCTGACCTACCAAAGAGCAATTCTGCTTATAAGGACCTGCGAGTCTTGGTGGGTGACATGTTGACCGGGAGCCAGCAGTGCCCTCACAGACAGGAGGGCCAGTGGTGTCCTGAGGCACATCAGCCCCACCTGCCAGCAAGTTCCATGTGTGTTTTGTTGTACCTTAACAGCTCAGCTTTGTCCTGTGAGCAGGGCTGGGTGGTATCAGGCTGTTGTATCTACCGTAACTCCTTTCCCAGGGTTGCTCCATGCACCTTATGGCCATATACAGTATGACCTTATACAATATGGCCATGGCCAAAGATCAGCTACAGAGGTAAAAGGAGATCAGTTTTTTTAATTTTAGTGCTATCAGGACGTGAACGTTTTCCTAACATTTGTTATCAAAAGTAAAATTTGTTATCAAAAGTATCTGTGTTTGAAAGAGGAAGGAGGAGAGAAGAAAGAAAGGATTTCTTTGACTTTGTTAGAGTTCTTGTTCTAGAACTTGTGGCCTGAATCAAGAAAAAATTTGAAACCTGAGAGTCCTAGTTGAGATTATCTATACTGAGTCAGGCTTAACCTTAAACTAAGCAGAAATGTCCTTACTTACCCAAAAGTTCTGCACTGAGTTTGTGTAGGTTTTGGTAGGAGTGGGGGCTACAGAGCTGGCTTCTGAGAAGCTGCCAGAAGGTTCTCCTATGTCCAACAGAGCCAATGCCTGCCAGCTCCAGAACAGATGTGCCCCCGGCTAAGGCCAAGACAATTAGGAATGACAGTAACACCTCCATGATAACATATTTAAGAAGGAGGAAAAAGATACTGTGCAGATGTAATTGCAACCAGAGAAGAGCAGAGTGAGAATGTGTGAGAGGAACAGCTCTGCAGACACCGAGGTCAGTGCAGAAGGAGGGAGAGAAGGTGCTCCAGGCATCAGAGGTGAGATTCCCCTGCAGCCCCTGGTGCAGCCCATGGTGAGGCAGCTGTGCCCCTGCAGCCCCTGGAGGTCCACTGTGGAGCAGAGATCCACCTGCAGCCCCTGGAGGAGCCCACACTGGAGCAGATCAGTGTCCAGAGGAGGCTGTTGACCCTGTGGGAAGCCTTCTCTGGAGCAGACTCCTGGTAGGATCTGTGGACCTAAGGAGAGAGGAGCCGATGCTAGAGCAGGTTTCCTGGCAGGAGTTGTGACCCCGTGGTGGGCCCGTGCTGGAGCAGCCTGTTCCTGAAGGATTGCAGCCTGTGGAACGGGCCCATGCTGGGGCAGGTTGTGAAGAACTGCAGCCTGTGGAAAGGACTCACATTGGAGAAGTTTGTGGAGAACTGTCTCCCATGAGAGACATCCCCTGCTGGAGCAGGGGAAGCATGTCAGGAGTCCTCCTCCTGATGAGGAAGGAGTGGCAGAAACAACGTGTGGTGAACTGACCACAACCCCCATTCCCTGTCCTCCTGTGTCACTGGGAAGAGGAGGAGGTAGAGAATTTGGGGGTAAAGTTAAGCCCAGGGAGGAGGGAGGGGTGGGGTAAGGTGTTTTACAATTTAGTATTTGTTTCTCATTACCCCACTCTGATTTGATTGGTAATAAATCAAACTAATTTCCCCAAGTTGAGTCTGTTTTGCCTATGACAGTAATCAGTGAGTAATCTCTCCCTGACTTTATCTTGACCCATGAGCCTTTCATTATATTTTATGTCCTGTCCAGCTGAGGAGGGGTTGATAGAGCAGCTGTGGTGGGCACCTGGCATCCAGGGCCAACCCACCATGGGTTCCAGACTCCTCCTGATCTTGGTTTCCCTTCCAGTGGCTCTTTCATGCCCATGTGCTTTGTACCTGCAGCTGATTTCTTTATTGATATTTCTATGAGTGCTGCTGCATTTTGCCAGTTCCTGGCAGAAAGATCTGGGTTGACTAAATAGGAAGAGTAATTCAGGTTAGATTAATATAAAACAGTTTCTTTTCAGTTAGCCGGACTCTGGACATATATGTAAAGAAGTTGGCTTAAATATATTTCCGAAACAGTCACAAGAAGAGTTGTAAACTGATGATGAAAGCAGTGTGTGTATCAAATTCTAAGTTAAATCTGTGATTTTATACACAAACTCATCTCACTTTAGAAAACAATAAGGGACAATTAAGACAGTGTTTGTCTCTTCAGTGCCTAATATTTTGGGGTATAGAGGGAGAAAAGACTATCAGCTATGTACTGGTTTTACAGGCAAGAAATACACCCTGAAGCTGTTGAATCCTATCTTTCTTTTTCCTTTTCTCTGGGGAGCTTTTGTGCTACCTGTGACAAGCAGTGGTGTTTCACAGAAAGACATCAGGGTAACAGCAGCACTCGTGCAGGCATCAAGAGAGCTCTCACATCTTGCTGTCCAAACAGCAAGACCCTAAGCTATGGAGCTAAAGAGAAGAAAACCCTTCCAACTTGGCAACAGGATTGATGTTTATCCCTTAATCCTTAATCCTAAATCAGGTTTGCAGCAATTAGAGATGAGATTCTCAGACACTGAGCAAAAAATACTGCTACCTTTATTTTATATATATATATACACCCTACTCGTCTGTGTTTCAGTGACCTGCAGAAAATGACATGAATGTTTTCATGCAAATTAGCATTAGTGAAAATTTTACTTTTTTTTCTCCTTTTTGGTGCAGATATGAAAATCTTACCAGCTTTAAATCTGTCTTTATCTTTTTATCCACCCCTAAATGGCTGGTATTCTTGGTCACAGGATTTCATCTTTGTGGAATTATTTCAAGCAGTCTCCTCATGTGGTGGGCACACAATTCTTCTGTCTGACTGAGTCACCATCAAGGAAGAATCTCCTCAGGAGGATATCATGGTCACTGCAATAGGTTATTAAAAGTATTTTTAAACTCTAAATCTTTGTGATGATAATATCAGACTGGTCTTCTCTAAAGGCTACCCAGAACCCCAAAACCTATGGCTGACAGCTGAGGACCACTTAGACCTGCTGCTCATTTTCCTAAGCACACACAGTTCCTATCTGTTTCCTCCCACTGACATTTGCTGGCTCATTTTTGACTTAGTTTTATGTGATGGAGGCACTGGAGGCAGCTGAGGAGAGTAAGCATGCTGCTGAATGCTGCACAAAACCACTTCTGAGACTGCAATTTTCCTTTCGGGTCACTCTCTTAAAAAGCAAGCCTTGAGCCCCAGCAAGGACAGAAGCAGGGTATGTAACCCACTCTTTATTTGTGTGAAATCCAGTTCATTTTTGTTGGGGGTGTGGAAAGGGGAGTGGTGAGTGCTTTCTAAATCTCCATGGGAGAGTTGCTACTCTGGCAAGAATAACAAAAAGAGACAGTCTGAGCCCTTCTTTTCAGCTTTTCTCCAGGCCCTGCTTACTGACAGTCTCTCTGGGTGTCCTAAGGCAAACACAGCTGTGCTGAGAGAGACAGGCACTGCTACAACATCCACTTTCAGGTACTGCCAATTCCCATCCTCTTTTGCTGTGCTAGTGAAGGTTTCTAGGTGGTTTGAAACCAGGTTAGCAAAGTCAGTTAAAAAACTGAGTACAATATCGAAGGTCAGTTCCAGATGACTCAAAGCCTTCCCACTTTTCCCCTTCCCTCTACTGCTTACCCCTTCTGACATCAGTGCAGTAGAAGGAAACAAAATCTCACATGCTGGGCTGTGGTTCTCTGAACTTCAGTGCCCCTGTTTTCATTAATGAATATTTTCAGTAATTGACAGGATAAGAGGATACAGACTCAGGCTCCACCGGGGAGGTTCAGGTTGGACACCAGGAAAAGTTTTTTCACTGGAAGGGTGTTTAAAGATTGGAAGATGCAGCCCAGGGAGGTGGTGGAGTCACCATCCCTGGAAGTGTTCAAGAAACAACTGGACTTGGCAATTAGAGCTATGGTTTAGTTGGCATGGTGGTGTTTGGTCAAAGGTTCGACTCGGTGATCTTGGTGGTCTTTTCCAACCTTAAAGATTCTGTGACTCTATGATTCTATGAATGAAGCATTTACACATCCCTTCATCTCCATGTCCCTGCACAGACATGTAATTGAATGGGGTGATCCTGGTTTTTGTGGGAAGAATGTCCTTCCCAAAAGGTCTTACATGCTGATGTACAGGGCTGAAGGGTTGCATAAACAGCAGTTGGTTGCATAAACATGGTGGGATTCTGCTAAATTACAAATCTTTGCTGTCCTCATGAGAGCAGTAAGAGGCATTTCTTACTACCAGCATCCCTCTCCTGCTCAAGGATTCAGGGGAGAAGGTAGTAACTTATGCAGAGAGGGAGCAAAGAGTTTACCAGCAAAATCTTGCTTGTCACTAAACCAGAGCAGAGTTGGAGTGTAACAAGTGCTAAAAGATTGTTAGTATTTTTTTAGCTTACAAGAATGTGGAAAAGCAGGTCAATGTAAAAGAAAAGATGTCTGAAAATAATTCCCTGTTTTCTTATATTCTCATAGTAAAAATAAAACTATATTTTAAAATTTAAAACCAACATTTCCTAATTCCTGCACTCTAAACATTTTGAGCTTTTTCTAGCTGTCTATTGTACACATGTCCATTAAATATTGCCTATCAAAGTATTTTCTCTTTGTCACTGCTTTTGATGATGCTGTGATTTTGCTCAGACTTTAAAAGCAGCCACTCATCTGGGATGAAAATGTAAAAGTCTGAAAGATAAATGTAATTTAAAACTCTTTGTGCTAAACACCTTCTATCATGGTGTCAATTAGAACCAATATAATAGTTATCAAATATTAAAAGGGTTACTTGGTGTTTTCTTTTCATGGTTCAAGCAAAGAGAAAAGTAAAAAAAGTAAACAAGATCTTGAATGAGCTGCTGTATGTTTAGTTGTGTCTTTTTTAGTAACCTACAATATTTTGTAGTCACAACAAACATTATATAGGTTACTGCTTGTAATGTTCCCTTTAAAAGTGCGTGCTAGGTCAAAAAAGAGGTTAGTAAATACAATTATTTTTTAGTACTTGAAATTATTCCCCATAGGAGAAATTAAAATTTCTTCATGTTTTTTTTAAAGTACAGTACACAGACAACCCCTTTAGGGCCAATAAATTGCTCTGTTCTTTACTATGCTCAATAAAAGAGAATTTTGATACTCACTGCCTGCAATTTGCTTTCCGTTGCAGCACATCCTAGATTTCTTAGTGAGACAAAACATGAATGAAGTTTGAATGCCAGGACATCAGAAATTAGCTCTTATCCTATATCCCTAATCTCTTTTACTTCCAAGGATCAGAGCTTGTCTCAAGCACATGAGATTGTCTTAAAAATGACAAGATCAGTATTTTAAGTTGTGAGCTATGTGGGTTTCCCACTTAGTGTTTGAGCCTCTAGGGTGAAAACTTGCAGACTCACTCCAGCCGTCAGACCTGCTACAAGTTAAGGTTTTAATATAATCAGATGACTTGGAGAATATCACCAAAAATGTTTGATACAGTAGGATCATGTCAGTCATGAGATTGGATTGTGCTGTAATGTCCTTGTGCTCTTCATGAAGCAGATAGTCTCTAAAAATTGGCTGGCTCTTTCCTCTGGTATTAGCAATGGGAATGTCATAGTGGCTTCTACTGACATACTTCCTGATTTCCCAGGAATCCCTTTGCATGGCAGCGATAAGCATAATTTTAATTTAAATTAATAGTGCAATACCCTGCATAGGGTTTTATACTCGTCCTTTCAAGAGGCGTTGTGCTCAAATCAGAACAGTAATCGTTTAAAGCCCCACTTTTTTCGTCTCTGAAGTAGATTTACTTTGCTGACATTAGATGGCCACTGGGGTTCTAAAAGGATTCACACCCATTTTTAAGCAGATTGTGCTGGAGGACACACAAATTCTTCCACTGGGTCATCATTTCATTTCAATAAATGCTTGTCTGAAAGCAGAACCAGATGGTTGCAATCTTAGTTAGAAGGTTGGGAGTTTTTTCAAACTACACTACACAAATAACCACTTTAGGGCTAATAATTTGCTCTGTTCTTTACCATGCTCGATAAAAAAGACCTTCCTTGCTTTGAAGAGGTTTTTGTCTCAGATAAGAAGGGCGACAGGCAGACAGATGGCATAATGCAAGGGAAATACAGAGCGGGAATAAATGGATTCATCAGCAAGCTGCATAAATTGTGTCATTCATCTTTTGTGTAACTGAGGAATTTACAGTTTGGGAAATGTAGTTTTTTGTACAGCATGAAATCTTGCAGCACAGTTTCAGGCTACTGCTGTTTTGTTTGGGTTTCTTGTGGTTCTTTTCTTGGTGGTTTTTGTTGTTGTTGTGTTGTGTTTTGGTTTGGTTTTTTTTATTCCATCACTGTTAGCCTTGTTCCTGCCTATACTTTCAAAACTTCTACAGCCATTTCCAGAACAATTTCACATTGTCAGGTTAATCTGAGGCTCGAGGAGCCCCAAAAGAGGTTCCCCTTCTTAAAAACTCATGGCTGTTAGGCACCTGTGTGTGACAACAATCTGAATTCCAAAGAGGTGACTGCCCTGACAAGGAGAGCACTCAGGGAAAGAGCGGCATTTGCCTGCTCTGTTGAGATGGCTGGGTGGCTGCACTTTACTTGGACAATCCAAACTGTTTTAGCCTTTTTGGAAAAACTAATTAAGGTAAGGAGTTAAGCTAATACACCAGCATTACCAGTTCCATGGTGCAGATTAAATAGCTAGGCCAAGATTTTTACTCTTACCTGGTGGGGTTTTAAGGAACATAAAGGAGAGTTAATTTTTAGGTTGTAAGAGGTCCTCACATCTTTTTGGGATGGATGTTCTGACCAAACAGCCTATCAGGTGACGCCTGTTAGACTTCAGAGACAGGATAAATCCCAAATCACATTCTTAGTGTGACATTATTCCTCTATTCTACTGCTGTTAAAGATGTGCCCCACAACTCACTGCAAAGACAGCCAACTGCAGAACTAATTCTCACTACTGTCACTTTTTTCACATAGGTTCAGGATGTTGTGCCATCAGCTCCTACTTGTCTTTGGCCTGTCACTAGCTGGTGGGGTGTGTGCTTCTAGAAGGTGCTACTCAGAAGCCCAAGTCTCCGTATATTTTTTCTGCAACCTCACAGATATCCCACCTGTGCCAAAGGATACAGTGAGGCTTTTCCTAACTTACAACTATATCAGACAAGTGACTGCGACTTCGTTTCCACTGCTGGAGCACTTGTTGCTGTTGGAAATCGGAGCCCAGTTTGTCCGTCCTGTTACCGTAGGAAAAGGAGCGTTCAGGAACCTGCCAAACCTTCGTGTCTTAGACTTGGGAGACAATAAGATTCTTCAACTGGATCTTGATGCTTTTGTGGGCTTGCCAAGCCTGACTGTCCTCCGTCTGTTCCACAACTACCTTGGAGATTCCATCCTGGAAGAACGTTACTTTCAAGATTTGAGGTCGTTAGAAGAATTGGATCTTTCGGGGAATGAAATCACAAAACTTCATCCTCATGCCTTATTTTATAATCTAACAGCCTTGAAAAGTGTGAACCTGAAATTCAACAAGATATCCAACTTTTGTCAAACCAATCTTACCAGCTTCCAAGGAAAACACTTTTTATTTTTTAACCTCGGTTCTAATCATTTGTACAAGACAGAAGATGTGGCCTGGGCCAAGTGTCCCAATCCTTTCAAAAATATTACATTTAGCTCACTAGACCTTAGTGACAATGGCTGGAGCACAGAGAGAGTCCAGGATCTCTGTACAGTCATTAAAGGGACTCAAATCAGTTCTTTAATACTTAGCACTCATATTATGGGTTCAGGATTTGGCTTTGATAACTTAAAAAATCCAGATAATTCTACTTTTGCAGGACTAGGAAGAAGTAATCTTAATTTCTTTGATGTTTCACACGGTTACATTTTCTCTCTCAATTCTTTAGTCTTTCAAAGTCTTGGTAATCTGGAATCACTGAACCTTTTCAAAAACAAGATAAATCAAATCCAAAGGCAAGCATTCTTTGGCTTGGGCAACCTAAAAATACTCAATCTCTCAAGTAACCTTTTGGGTGAGTTGTACAGTTATACTTTTGAGGGTCTACGTAGTGTAATGTGTATTGATTTACAACAAAATCATATTGGGATGATTGGTGACAAATCATTCATGCAATTAGTAAATCTGAAAATAATTGATCTCCGAGACAATGCCATTAAAAGACTCCCTTCCTTTCCGCATCTGACCTCTGCCTTTTTAGGTGACAATAAGCTAATGTCTGTCACTGACAGAGCAATAACTGCAACACACCTTGATTTAGAAAGAAATTGGTTGGCAGACCTAGGTACCCTGTATATTCTTTTCCAAATTCCAGATCTGCAGTATATCTTCTTAAAACAGAACCGGTTCTCTTACTGTGTGAAAAGTGCTAATGTTATAGAAAACAATCAGTTAACATACATGGATCTAGGTGAAAATATGTTACAGCTGGTGTGGGAGAGAGATTTATGTTTGGATGTGTTTGGGGCACTGCCCAAACTTCAAGTTCTACATCTGAATAACAACTACCTTAGTGCTCTTCCACAGGAAATTTTTGGAGGTCTAACATCTCTTAAAAGACTTAACCTGGCTTCCAACCTGTTGTCTCATCTTTCTCCTGGGCTTTTCCCACAAAGCCTAACAAACCTAAACTTATCTGGAAACCAGCTGTTTTCCCCCGAGCCTGAAGTCTTTATGACTTTGAGTATTCTGGATATAACACATAATAATTATGTCTGTGACTGTGCTTTAAAGAGCCTGCTGGTGTGGCTGAATGAAACCAATGTAACCCTGGCTGGCTCCCAGTCCGACAGGTACTGTGTGTACCCCCCTGCCTTTGAAGGGGTACCACTGTCACATCTGACATACGATGGTTGTGATGAGGACGAACTCCAGCAGACACTCAGATTCTCATTATTCATCTTCTTCTCTGTCACTCTGCTCACGTTTCTGGTGGCAGTCATCATTTTTACTCGCTGCCGGGGGATTTGTTTCATCTGGTATAAAACCATCACCAAAAGAGTGATAGACAGCCAGCCACGAGTAGCAGATAAAAGTGAATACAAATATGATGCCTATCTGTGCTACAGCAAAAATGACTTTGAATGGGTTCAGAATTCTTTGCTAAAGCACCTGGATTCACAGTATTTTGATAAAAACAGATTTACCTTGTGTTTTGAGGACAGAGATTTCTTGCCTGGGGAAGAACATATCAACAATATTCGTGATGCCATTTGGAACAGCAGGAAAACAATTTGCGTTGTGACCAGGCAGTTTCTCAAAGATGGGTGGTGTGTGGAAGCCTTTAATTTCGCCCAGAGCAGGTACTTCTGTGATCTGAAAGATGTCCTCATTGTGGTAGTGGTTGGGTCACTTTCTCAGTATCAACTAATGAAACACAAACCAATTCGAAACTTCTTACAAAGGAGTCAATATTTGCGGTGGCCTGAAGATTATCAAGATGTAGACTGGTTTTTAGATAAACTTTCTTGCCAGATTTTGAAGGACAAAAAAGTGCAAAGGAAAATTGCTGGTGTAGAGCTGCAGACTGTAGCCACTGTCTCACATTAACACTCTGAGTTCCTGGCAAATATCCCATTTCCAACTGTGCCATGGCAGGAATAAACAGAAGTTGGCTTCATCTTTCCTTGAAAAGACATGCAGAAGGATAACTGTTTCAGTACAAATCCTACAGAACACACAGACAAAGCAACCAGCAAATAGATGAAACTGCAATTGTTTTATGGACTGCAACATGCATTTTCAGAATAATTGAATGAATCGCAGATGCTTCACATTTTGGGTGCATCTTCAGGCACTTTAGTCCTGATTTTTGGAGTACTGCTTACTTAATGGTCTGTTTCAGCTAGAGAAGGGTGCTCATGGTTGTTTTTTCAAAGAGAGCCCATGGTACTGTCCAGAAGTGACCAAAAGTGCTCTCAGGCACTGCCAAGCCTGACCATTGTGGTTCCTGTTCTGCTCACTCCTGTGCTTGCTGCACTGGTAACTTTTCAGGCTCTGTTTCACGGTACAATCACTGTTTTGCCCCTTTATGCTTTAAATTGGTGTAACTCAGATTTCATCGTTTTCTACTCAATTAACCTCAGTTCAGCTGGAACATACAAACTTTGGACTTCATTCATGCCCTCCCTCTCCACAACTTCTCTGCTTGGTGGTCAAACTACGATCATTGCTCTACACCATTTGCTGCTGTTCCAGCTTTGGTGCTTTTCCAATTGAGCTGCCTCCTGCCCTGCAGAGAGGAACAGGTATTCCCTATGGATCTGAAGCAAGCCTAGGCTTGGAAAGCAAACAAGAAACCAGCTCAGCAGCTGTGCAGGTTGTGCCCCGGTGACAGGGCTTTTGTGTTCTGGGAGTGGGAAATACACTGGTACTTTGTAATTGTCCTGTGTAATTTGGGTTGTCCTCAGCACACCATGTGTGCTGATCAATTCTAAGGTGTTTTCCTGCTTCTGTTGAAATGTTTTTCTTGAGCCATTAATGCCTGGTGCACTCTTACTTCTCTAATTATTTTAGCACTCTCTGCTCAGGTATGTGTTTCCAAGGGGTTGTTTAGGGTCATTTTAATAAAAGTCTGACCCAGTGTTCACTGTTACAGAACCTGCACCTATTATTTTGGTAGTGGCATACTCCCTGAGTATTCTGTTCATCTCTGTTTGTGCATTTATTCAACCAAAGCTTACCAAAATAGTTTTAGTGTGATTTCAGGGGTTTTTTTTGCTGTAGTGATGAAGCAGGAATGGGAGGTTTTATAAGTTGTCTGCCTCGACCTTAGCTGCAAACAAATAACATCATCTTAACTGTTTTGATAGAGATGAAAGAGTGTAATCCACTTTGTGTGAATGCAGTCATTGGAATATAGATGTGCCTGTGGCTGATCTAATTTACTCTCAGCACAGTATACACGATTTCTATTAATAAAATTACTACAGCAAAATATCTCTTCCTTCTCAATCAGTGTAGTCATTCAGGAAGGCAAAAAGAGCTAAACCTTGGAATATTTTCCAGCCGGCATGGGACACGGGGTTGCCGATGAAAGAAGGGATTGACTGTGCTGGTGGAGAAGCCCTGGGTGTCGCTGTTGGCTCAGGTAACAGCCCGGCTTTCCCGAGCCCCTCCTGCCACTGCAGCTGCTGGCAGCAGGGGGAAATCCTGCTGCAAGGACAGGGTTGGGAAAGCACCAGCAGCCCTGGTTTCCCAGAGCCCCCCATGAGCCGTCAGAAAAGCCACCACGGGCATTTCAGCTCTCTGCACTTCTTACGTTTCTCTGAAAATGTCCAACTCTTTCTCCTTTTGTCCCGTGCAGCAGTGCAGATATTTATAGGCATCCTTGAAATGCAGAGGCTATACCAGGGGGTATTTCACATAAAACCCACTGGCAGATAGCCAAAGCAGGAATGAATCCATGCAAAAAAGATCATCTGCAGGTCCAGGTGGTTAACCTATGGATCTGTGTGCATGGTCTAAGAGTTGGGGATTTTAAAAGCACCCTTAAGAAATTATATTTGAGTGAGTATCACAAAATATTTTTGGTCAAGTGTTAATTTAGAGCCCTCTCCACTTAGGACCTTACTGTATATTTACAAAACATTCCTATCATTTCAGATACTTAAAAATTTCTCCTGCTAACCTGTGTATGCAGGAATGACAAGTAAATACAGGAGATGGCTTAAACCAAGGCTTTTCCATTTCATTTTAAATGCTTCTGTCTATTTCATGCTTATGACATAAGGTTTGCATTTACTTCAGGCTTTGGAAAGGTCTGACTTTGTACATACAGGTTTTAATAAAACCTTTGGATGAAATTTAGTTGTCTGACTGTGCTTATTAACCAGTTTCAAAACTTAAAGAGATCACACCTGCTCTGGAAGCAGATGGGAAAACTTCTTTCTTCCACAGATGCAGCTTAGAAATGTGGAATTAGTCCAGCCTCCATCTTGCAACTTCTATTGCAAGGTGTCTACAAAAAGCAGTAAAAGGATTTTTGGAGAACGTGCTACTGAACCATTCCTGACTGTGGAGTGGTTTGCAGGCAAACGATTAACTGCAGTGTCAAATTTTAAAGAGATCCAAAATAACTTTCTTTTTTACTCTCTGTGAAACCATTCCAAGCCTGAGACTCTCAGAACACAGAGAGTTGGTACAGTCTGTCCTATATGATGAAAAATTGCCTTCAAATAGATCATAGGACCCTGATCACCACCTCTGTAGAGTCACCTATCTTAAATGACAAAGCCTAGGGAATTGTTGAGAAAGGGCTTGTGCTGACTTTATACCCCTCTGCTCAGCAGGAACCACAAAAGCATCCTGTACAAAAATGGAGAATGACTATGCTAGATGAATTAAGGCCATAAATTGAGCCTCAACCTCATAACTATTGATCCGATTTCCTTCAGGCTCCCTGGGAACATTACTGCTCTATTAGAATTTTATGGCTCCTTAGTTAAGGATACTCTCATCAGTTTTACTCACCTTCCTCTGTGGAAAACATTAACTTGTTGGAGAGGGTCCAGAATAGGGTGTGAAGTGTGGCACTGGCTCTAAAGCAAGATATTGAGATGGAAGCTGGTGAATTTATTTGCAGTAGCAGCAGAGGGGAGGACAGTGACTCAGTGCCCCATGGTATCAGCTCAGATATTCAATAGCAAAAGCCCATTCCTGCCACTGCAATATATATTATAAACACCATCTGGTCGAGTGGGCAGTATTGTTAGTATTGTTCAACAGCGACATCTAGCCAGCCTGTCAGAGTCCAAGGATTGCGTGGGCTCCTCCTCGAAGTCCAGGCACTCAGGACCAGAGCCCAGATTCTACAAACATATCCCTATGGAGACTAACAGAATCAAACAATTGTGTGCCCATTTATTATTTCACATTTTACATTACTATTACTATTTCACACACAGTGAAATCAGGCATCCCCTCCCATCTGACGTGCCTAGTAGTCTCAGTGGAGTCTAACTATACTTGTTAATCTCAATCAGAGAGACTGTTCCACCTGCTGGTAGATATATCACGTTGTTAATTAACAAGGTGATAGATCTAACTACTAACAGTTGGTATCCAGCGTTGCTCCCACCCCAATACCTGTGTGGAGAACACGAGCACAGATAAGACCACAGAGAACTCAATCTCCACTGGGACACTCCTACACACTGTGCCCAGAAACACTCTGCCTTTAATTTTCTTGTGTCACATCATTAACTCAGCTCATTTGCTGACTTCTGGGTCTTTCTTTTCAGCATGACAGCTCTACTTCTCCCTGCCAGTGACCATCTGCATTTCAGATCATCGGACCCCACCTTCTCGATTTCGTGTGGTGCCCATTATTTTACAGCATGTTTAACATGTTCTCTTCTTGCTGGAGCTCCAGTCCAGTTAAATCACAAAGCAAGGCCCGTACCTGGGAAAATGCAGATGAAGAGCAGGACACAGCTGAGTGGCAGGAGTGAGTGGCTGCAAATGGAACCACTCTCTCCTGAGAGAGAGAGATTCTCTTCTCATGTGAGAATCTCTGGGAAAGCAAAGTTGGGAAGGGTGCACACCTGGGTTCCACACGTGAGAAGTGGAAACATGAAGCAAGCAAAGACAGACAAGGAACAAGATAGATCTTTAGGGTCTGACTCTAAGAACATGAGCAGGCATAGTGCCCTAATGTAGTAAGGAGGTTCACCTGAAAATAGCTTGAGCAAATATCGGCGGGGTTTCTCCGCACTTGTACAGTACTGCCAACAGTAAGCAGGCAGTTCTGTAAAATAAGGCTTCCAAAATCAGAGACTGATGTAAAAACCCCCAAAGAATAGAAAACAATTGTAAATGTCTGGTATTTGACCCTCTAAGACCACATTTTCACACTTTCTACGTGATCAAAAGATGGTGGGTAATCATGCAGTCTGTGAATATCAGAGCCAAGAAGTCATCCAGTTATTTCAGGATTTCTGCTTAGCTGTGAAGAAAATCTAAATTAGTCAGGCCTGGAATAAAGAACTTTAGGAAGATGATGGAGAAAAGACAGGCCTTTCCAGCTTCCCAGCCCTCTGTGGGCAGTGATCTTACATCACATATATCCTCTTCCGTTCATGCAAGATGTTTTAGTAGTTGCTGTTAAATCAGATCAGCAAGACTAGAGGTTTGACTGCAATGAAATAACGTGAAGGAGAAGTGACAATATGAACACTTCCCATACTGACAAATTGACATCAGCAGTCCTCACAAGGCCTCTCCTGGTGGTTGTTCCATTAGGCTACCTGTCAGACTCTGGGAAGGTACAAAACCCTTTTGGAATGCCAAACAGCTCGTTCTGCCTTTGGTACGAGCACTTTTTCATACTCAGCTTTCAGTTATCTGTTTTCTGATTTCTGCCTCCCAAAGATGAGCTGAGCATCTCGGTCTTCAGTCTCATTGTGCTGCTCCTGGCAGCCATCAAAGATTCCGCACACACCTGAGACAGAGCTGCAGGTGCTTCTCCACCAGTATTTCCTTTAACTAAACAAAAGCTGCAAAAGCAAAGTTTAGGAGCTGAGGTTTACCCAAAAAGGCCACTGTCGGCACTGACTTGAACCAGAGAATGCTGTATGCCAAGCAGGTACCAGGAGTTCTAAATTCAGCCTTGAATCACATCTAGAAATTACTGTTGGGCCAGGCCAACTCCCTGCGTGATTCCTCCTCTCTGCTTGTACAGATTGACAGGAGGCTTCTCTTCCCTCGCTAACCTTAACTTTGCTTTCTGTATTGTGTACGTACAAGTGCAGTGGGTGCCAAAAATAAGTCTACATTTCCTTTCCCAATATGCAAAAGTCAGAATGTAGGTATGACATGAGTTATTTCATAGTGCAAAGACTATCTATTCATAGCAGACTCTGTTTGTTTCAGACATGTGATTTTCCTTCCTTTTAGATAGTCTATTGTTTGTCTTTTTCATTTGTATTAAAAATAAAATCTTTGAGAGCTGCAAGCAAGAGAGAAAAAAATATATATTTCTTCTGAAACTAACGATTCTCCAAACAGGAAGGTTAGCTTTTTCCTGTTTAGACATTATGTTCAAAGAGAGGAAGTTGGGATTTTCAATGATAATAATAATTACATGGTATGTAAACATCAGTAAGTATCAAAGAAGGCTTCACTCTTTATTTAGTGTGTCCCAAATGCTGTTTAGAGTATTTTTACCCGTTCACCAGTCTCTTGCAAAACTGGATTTATGAGCAGTCATTGCTCTGGTTTGATCACCATCTACAAGATTCCACGGTGTAAGAAATCAGGCTGCCTCAAGCCTGCATGGAGGGCAGTGATGGACGGGAGTGGAACAAATGGAGAATCCTCATGCAAAACAACACTTTGAGATGGCAGATTTGCAGATTTGGGGGGATTGTTGAGTCAGGGTTATGCCTACCAGGCTGTTCATGCTGAGTCCTTCAAGTTCAAGTCCTGAGTTCAAGCTAAGTCCTTCAAGTCGTGAAGTCTGTTAACGCTGTTCCTAAAATCTGGATTGGCAATGTAATTTCAGCATAGAGATCAGGTGGAATATCAAAACACATATTTGGCACACGTGGGACCTTGTAGCAGTGAACCTCGAAGTGTTGTATAAAGATGAGTGCATGTTATTACCTCTCTAGAGATGGAGGAATTGAGGCAGAGAAAATGAAGTTACGTACCTTTGGTCACGGGCAGCACTGGGAAGAGAGCTCAGGTTTGTCAAAGCTCTTAGGTCTGCTTGCTCAGTTTAGTAGGGGCTTTACAACTGGTATTTTTATTACCTTAGAAATTAAAGTCTTCTGTTTATCTGCAGAACTAATTAACAGTGTAAGGCCTCCACTTAACGTGCTACCAGTCTGCCCATGTGGGGCAGAACTGGTTTTACAGGGAGGGGAAGGCGGCTGAAGAGTCATTGGGTGTCACCAACTTGATCTGAGCCTATTCAGGATGGGAGCAAGAATCCACTGGGCATTTCACTGGGAGTTGCTAACGCTTTCCTGGTACCCACATGGTCTGCTATTTCTGAGGAGGGCTTGCAAATTATGAATGATAGGAAAAACCATGGAAGACATATGGCACCATAAGCACATTGTCCTCATGAAGATGGACCTGTGGGAATGTGAGCAATGGAGTAGGGAGAATAGGAAGAAGGCAAGGTAATTTGAAATGCATGAACTCTATTTTGAGAACTCTCAGATACTAAAAATCATCAATGATCATGAAAAATCTTTGGAATGGGCCGTTTGGATATGTTGCTTCAAAACAATGAAGCCTAAGATTTTAACGTCAATAAGAAAAAAAAAAAAGGTGAAACAATAAATTGTACAAAGTATGAGAAATGAACAAAACTATCCTAACTATAACCTCCTTTTTTCCAAAGATATGATGTTCTGGAATTTATTCCCTTTAACTCATCTGAAAGGAAAACCCCAGGCCCATACACCCAACTTTCCCTCTGGGATGGTGAGAAATGCCAGGGTGAATCACTTGCTTTGTGTAAGAGCCTTAGCACCTGCAGCCCTCCTGACATAAACATTCAACACTCCCAAAAAGCAGGCCTTGAATTTCTCACTCCTTTCCTAGGGAGAACAGCCTTCAAGCTGCATTCCAACTGTCTCTTGGAAGCAATCTTGCACTTTTCAGTGTCAGCTTTCCTAATTTCAAACTTTAACTGCTTTGCATCTCCTTTTTGTAACCTCCCTTGCTCCCCACCATCAAACATCCCCGCACCATCTCTTGTTACAAACGGATTTGCAGCCACCCAGGAAAAGCCCATCTTGTGCTGTAAGGGAGGACTGAGAGCAGCTGACAAGTACCATGAATGTCTCTGTGATTAAATACAAGTTAGGAAAGATGTGCAAACCATTTACCGAGGTATGTCCACCATACTCACTACCCAGGCTTCAGAGAAAAGCCATGGATTGATCAAAGCCCTTCCTCGTGTCTCTGAAGTCTGGGTTGCACTTCTGCCAGAGGCAAGACCTTTTGAGAAGACAGCAGCTCAGTCTTCAGCTGTAGCAGCCAGTGCTGCCCCTGACAGACCTCCTGGCATGAGGGAAAATAACAGGCTGGTGTGGAACAAAGAGAAATCCAGAACACACCACCTTTGCCAAATCCCTTGATACCCTTCAGGGACACGTCCAGCAAGAGGAAAAATGTAGGCTGTCGGTTAGTACAAAGCCAGTGGAATTTCACTCAGTTCTGTCTTTACAATTCTTTATCAGGAGCAATTTTGGCATGTGACTTGATGGAGAACAGACCCGAGCTGCGAATGATAGAGCTTGGTTAGTTTAAATAAAGGGGGAATTTCTTCTTTTTTGTTCCTAAACTTGAGACATGCTTTAGAAAAGCCCATGCAGTTTTCTGCCCTGTTTTCTATTTTTGTGCAATTCTCCTCACCTCCTCACTGAAGATGGAAACAAATCACTTAATGAAAGAAAAGAAAGGTTAGAAAAGATCTTTAGTCTGATTTCAAAGAGCTGAAGAACCCAGAGAAGCAGAACTACCAACAACAGCTGCAGGAAAGTTGCATCTGAAGCCAACAGAAGTTTTCAGTGTGAAGGAAGAGGAGCTGCACTACTACAGAGGGCACTGCCCCTGCCAGCTGTCTATTCATATTGTAGATGACCATATGAAAGACAAAGAATGGAGTGAGAGGCCAACAACCTGAAATAATGGAGACAAATTCAACTTCCAAAGAATCTTGTGCAAATCACCCTCTTCATGCCTCACTTTTTCATCTTTTTTGTGAGAAGACAGCAGAAGCCCTGTATCATGGGGATGTTGTAAAGATATTAAAACAGAGAGACAGTTAAACAACATACTGATGAAGCAATGTAAACACAGAAGACAGATAAGAGCTTGGCCTTTTTTAATTTACTTAACTCCTTTTAAGAGACAAATCCATAGGTTTATCCTATGGCCGTGGAAGTACACTGGGACTTGTCTTCACACCCAGAAGAACTTACTCTAAGGACAGACGTTATTTCAGGTTTTTTGCTAAAACTAGAAAATCTTTCCTATTTAGCACGACTTCTGAAAAGAAAATAATGTAGTTCACTAGAAAGTGGGAACCCACTCCCCCTGGGTGTTCTTCCTTTCGAGTATTTGCTCATACTTCTGTGGTCGTTTTTGCTAACAGTGTCCTTTTCATCAGTGTTCTTCTCTGAAGAGACTCATTCATAATATTCTCATTTGGGTACACACACATCTGCCCCCTTGACACTTCAGAAATCCGCAGTTCCATTCATACCCCAGCACACACATCAGAAGGCTGTTTAAAAAGCCCCAGGAAGTTTGCTCAGACATGCTATTTTAGGAGACCTGGACTGGGTCTTGGAATTTTACAATATTTAGAGGATTTGGCACCGTGACTGTTTCCACACCAGGCCACGTGTGCCGACAGAACGCGGAGCGTACGCCTCATGAGGGAGGAATAAGCTACCTGCAAGCTGAGCCGTAAAGAGGAAGGCCTATAAAATGCTTAAGAGTGGCTGTAGTAAATGATTTGGGGAAGACTGACCCAGTCAGCCAACAGCCTGACCCTGCGGAGAGAGGCAGGCCAGGCTGCAGGCGGCCAAGCACGGTGCACACGCTGGGGACACATCCGTGCCCTGCGAGGAGGGAGGGCACACAGGAGAGGTGATCCTGCCTGAGGGTGGGTGTTATAAATGAAACGAGCTGATATCTATAATAAAAATGGAATAAATTTATTTATAGAAAATTTGGCAGAGTTTTTGGATAAAAAGCCACAATGCAGGGAAACAGCTCTGAGCCCGGGTGTCGGCAGCTGGGTGACAGACAACCTGACAGGGTGTCAGAGAAGCTCTGTTCACACTGAGGTCTCGGAGTGGTGAGTTTTTATACAGTTTATTTCGCTGGAGGCAACTCTGTATTCAGAGTCCAGAGTCTAAAGATATTTAATTTGGTTTTCTTAGTTATTCCAGCGAGGAACAATGTCCTTCCGATGAGGAGATGGAGTCTTGATGAAATCTTGCCTCCTCCCAGGAACAGATTGATGGTCCTGATATGTTGTAGATATCTTATCGTGGTGAGAATGGCCGGATGATTTCTCCCGAGATGGCCCATCTTCTGCTAAGCCAGTTTTCAGATATGATAATGTGCTTCTCGGAAATCCTTTAGTTGAGAGAAAATTCCACATTCTTACGGGAACTTGTTCCTCAGTGAATGCGGTTTTACCATGGTTTGGATTTTAAACAGACATATTCCATACATATGTTTCAATATTAGACAGGTATAAACTTTATAGGCACGAATTAAACATATATACATAACAGTGGGTTATAACACAGTTTGGAGTTAGCTGAAGGGACAGAACTGAACTATCTTGTTCATGTTACAGCACTACGGAGCACACAGCTACAAGGCCCAACACCTCTGCACAGCTCCACTAGGCCGGCACGTGTGTTACAGTGCTAAAATCACTGAGAGATAAAAGGGCTGCCCGGTTGTATCAAGCCCAAGGAATAAGAACAATAATTGCAGTTTTCTACAGAGCTCCAACATACTTGTTGGGAGCTGCCAGAGGCACCAGAGATGCACCTTTTTAGTCCATCCTGCTGATCCTGTGGTGAGGAGGCAGCAGCGACACTCCACAAGCTTTATCCTTCTCATCCAACAGGCAGCCTGGGACACCTGCACAGACACCACTGGCTGACCTCAGAGAGCTGCACCAGGGACACTCTTATTAGTAAACAATCATTCCTGCCACTCAAGTTACTCTCCACAGGCTCCTTGCAGGGTCCAAGGTTTAGGAAGGATCCATGACTCACCTCAGGTTTGCATGTACTCAGTATTTGCAAGCCTGACACTATAAATTGGGGACCTATCAGGAATACCTGGAGGAAAAAATATTTTACAAAGTAGGTTGCTGCAAGTAACCATTATGGCTGGGCTGTTCTGCCTGCTCAATTTTCAGAGAATTGTGGTATTTCTCAGATGTCTGTTCTCCCACGGGAGCAGGACATTTATCCAGAAACTGGTTCGTGCTTCACATTCATGAGGCACAGCAATGGGTGACGAAATTCACTGAGCAGACCTGCATCAACAACAGCACAACAGCAGCTCTTCTCAGCAAAGCCTCACCCTCGCTACTGCCATGCTGTACACTTCCCAGACGGCCTCAGAATCCAAGTTTTTAACTCAGTCACTTACTGCTCCCTGACCTTGGTTTTACCCCTTTGAAGGAAAAGCCTAGCAGGAGACACTCTGAAGGGATCCACTTGTACTTCACAAACAGAAGCAGCAGCTTTTCTTCCAGTGACCCTTTGGTAGCCCTTACTGAGGTTGGAGATCTCCTGGTATCCTGTTGACTGTGCTTCACTGGCATGACAAAGCAGCACATCCTGCCTGAACATCTGAACCTGAGGCCAGGCCTCATCTTGAGAGCTCCAGGGTACGCGCGTTAATAATGCCTGGTGATGTACCCCAATGTGTTTGGTGCCTTAGTCACTGAAATGTGGCACTGCAAAATATCGCTCTGTTCTCCTGGAATGCGTGTCTGGAGCCAGAATCCTCGCTCAGAGCTGCTACACCACCAAAACACCCTGCACGGCAAAACCAGCACAGATTTCAGACGGGAGCTGCTGGGTTTATTCTGACTTCCTGCAAAGACTGGAGATGTATCGAGCCTCAGTTTTCAAAGTAGCGTCTGGGATCAATGCAAACCTTTGTCACAAGTGGCTCAAGGTGCAAGGCTCAGGCTGCCTCCCACCGAGACCCAGCAGCTGCAAGCATCCCTGACAGACTGATAGCTGTTTACACAGCAGTAAATATTTTCTTGCTCCATCTATTTATACTTTCATGTCACTTCGGAATTATTTATGTTTTTATTTTAAATCAAAGATACCAAGAAGGCTTTATAATTCTGTGTGTTACTTCACAGTTTGATAGAGAAAACATGACCTAGAAGGGTAAGAGTCTGAGAAGTGAGATGTGATTACTTTAGCAGAAAGATTAATTAAATAAAATTCCTCAAGATCTAATCCCTCCTGCCTAGCTCCCACTCAGCTTTTGTGACTGCTCTGCATGTTTCAGTCTACCCACTGAGAAGTCATTGAAGGGGACAAAGGTTGCAGCCCACCTGCCTGATATCCTGACTTTGAGGAGGATGGGAAAAACATCTTTGACTGATTTTTGCTTTCAGACTTACGAGAAATAAACCCAGTCAGTAAGTTGGTGACTGGTTAATGAATGTTTTGGCTTTAATGAGTCATCTGAGATGTGAACCTGAGAAATATCTGGATGGTTGTAAGCTGGATGAACTGGGGTGGATAAGTCTTACATGATTATGTTGTGGTAAAAAGAGAACCAGGGACCACAAGTCAGAAGAGAACAAAAGGGCTTGAAAATCAGAGAAAACCAGAGGAAAACAAAAAACACAGAGAAAAACAAATAGGCTTTTTACATTTTAAGCAATCTAAGATCTGACCCAGCTTCATCAATAGGAAGATACCCAGGGAGTTCCACAGATACCCTAGGTTTTTTTAAAAATGAATTTTTACTACATCTTGAGTAGATTAATCCTGCAGCAAGAAGTATAATCTTTGTTTTCCAAAATCTTAGCCCTTATTGAGAAATTTTATAAAACAGTATTAGATCTTGATGGGGCAAATCAGATGATCTCAGAGCTGGACCAGCTTCTGACTTACAGCATTCAAAATTATCAAGATTATTCTTCTGCAGATGTGGCCTTCAGTATTTTTAAAATATACAGCTGTCTATGAATTCCACATCTAAGAAGGAAAACATTACAGAAAGGGACCAGCACAGTGACTCACAACTCAAATCTCCCTTAAAAAAAAGAGATGTCTCTGTCCCTTCCCAAAATATGAGTCACAATTCTCTGACATGGGCCAGAAATCTGCCCTCTAGTTCTCAGAAAATGGTGTTTTTAACACAGCAGTATCTAATGATTAAGGAATTGCAAGGCCTCTTGGAGAAACAAAAGGGGCTGCTACACCCAGGTTCCAAGCAAACTGCATGACCCCTGGAGAGAAGACATCCTTGTAGATGAATGTGGGATGGGAAAACAAAGATACAAGGATTGCTCTTGATAAGGCACAATCTCTGTGTTTTCCCCGTGACAACCACACACTTCCACAGTCATAGCAGGAATTCATTTGGCAACAGAAGCTTATTAATACATATTTTAAATAAATCCCAGGTTTTGATGCCTCTAGGAACCTCTTCAAAAGGTGTCTTAGCAATCAGGCACTTCTGATTCACAAGTCAGGGTATCAAGCACACGGGAAAATCAACTACCCAGGAACTGCTCTCAGCAGGAGCCCTGAGCAACACCTGCCCTGGAACATCACCTTCCCCATTAGCCTCCTGAAATTCGGTTTGACTTTGCAAAAAGGAGCATGCAGTTATCCTTGTCAGCTCCAGAGGCAGGAGACAGGAATGGCACTTTAATGATCCACTTAGAAGTAATGAAACAGCCATTTATCCTAATTGGAGGAACGCTAATTATAACAGAAAGTGGCACACTCTTAGATGGCAGAGTGCAAATGCTATCTAATCAAACCTAATGAATAGGTGAAGTGTCCTGACAGAGCATCTGTGCATCGCTCATGCATTCCTGCAAACAGAAAAACTGGGCTGGAGGGAGCGGATCTGGAACTGGAGGTTTTAAAGTGGAAGGTTAATTATGGTGGCTGAATACGAGGGATGTTTTCCTTTTGAAAGAAATGAAAGCGGCTGGAACGTGAGGGTACATCCAGTGTGGAAGGCCTGCGGTGGTTCCTGGGAACATGTGAGGCACTCGCTCCTACTCACGGGATAGGAGAAGGCTCAAGATGGCCTTCGAGTAAAGCCACCACAGCTGGTAAGTCACAGGGGTGAATCTTATGCAGAAATGTCTTTGCTTTCTCTCTAACTGGCTCCCAGCAGGCAGAAGAGAGGCCTTGGCACTGCTGCTGGAAGGAGAAGGCCAATTCCAGTTCCTTCCCAGCCAGACAAGTCTGGAGGGCAGCAGAAGCAGAGTGCACAGCTCTGGGCTGGCACAAAGCACCTCACAAATCCTTCAGCCTCCGTCCTTCAGGACAGCAGCGGGGCCACTTAAGCCAGGCTCTGAATGAGACCTCATTTGCTCTGCCTTAGCCAGAAGAAGGGTGGCTGGGATGCAAGGGCTGGGAATGGACATGGAACAAGGATCAGTGAAGAGGTCCTGGAGAGCACACTGGAGATCAGCACTCCTGGAAGAGGAGATTATTATTGCAAGGGGAGCACACGGGTCTTGCCTTCAGCGGTCACACAGATACCCTGATGCTTTTCTGTGAAGTGAGCTGGGTTTTCTATGAGCTGTTCACTGATGGGATCCCAACAGCCATGAAAAAAAAAAAAAAAAAGAGGAAAATCTTTGACACCTTCTAAAAAAACCTCTAATGAGGAATAGCAGTGAATTGACAAAGTTGAAATCTCTGCCAATGAAAGGAAGTCATCAGACTTCGCTCTGGTGAGCAAGATACAATGTTAAAGTCAGAAAACATTTACCCTCAAGCCACATTAGTCAGAGCCTTAAAATATTAGCAGAATTGGCTGCATGGAAGCCTAGCAAACAGCACTGGCTTTATGTACTGAAGATGCCAAGTAAACACACAAGTCTTGACCAAACACTGACAGCTCTTCTGGAAAAAGAAAAAAAAAAGCCATGGGGGATGTAAGAAAACTCCAAGCAAAATGTGCTCCCAGCCAAAAAAACAAAACAAACCTCAACAACTCGGGATAAAAAGACATTCACAGCCTCTGAATGCTTACTGAGATTAGACATAAAAGCCTCTTCAACTTATCTTGAGTTGTGCTTTCCTCTTAATGTCAAAGGGTACCCTGCCGCATAGGAAGATGTTTATACCCTCTCATGGGAAGCCAGAGGCTTCAGATAAGGGAGTGTCTTTGGAAGAAGAGAGCTTTAAAGGCTTGGGAAGATAGCCTTTATTATCAGCCAACCCTCTATTGGGTTGGTGAGATTCCTGTTTGATTTGGCTGCAGTCTCTAGCCTCAAGTTCCTGCCCCAGCTTTTAAAATAGAACAAGATCTCCCTGCAGCTGAAAAAGGGTGAAGGGTGGAATGTGGAAATAGCAATTAAAGCAAAAATCTTGTTTTTAAAAAACCCTCCCCTATAAGATACTCTGTGCTCTTCCCCAGTGGCCGAGGCTGGCGGGCTGACAAAGCCAAGCATGCTCCACAAACCAGCTCAAGTTAAATGTGACTTGCCCAGCTATTTCAGGCTGCAGATGACAACACAACCCTGACATCACTCTTTCTGATTAGAAATCTCATGATTAGAGGCAATTCAGCCAAAAGGACAGACTTCTTGACTGGGGGGTTCATGAGTTCTGGGGGCTGTCCTGGCTTCCCCAGGACCCTGCTAGGTAATCACCTTGGGGCATCTCTCTACTTTCTCAGCTATTTTTGGGACTTGAAAATAAGAAGTTCTGCATTCGGTATTAGTATATATTCTTCCAATCAATGGGGTTTGTCCCATATAGGTTGGTAAGACTACCTAGAAAAATAAAACAGCTAAGCAAACCAAACTTGGATTGGGGAATAAGAGCCCACCCATATCCCTTCCTTCCCATCACGGAATAGCCCTGTCAGACTCGTCTGACTGTGCTAAGATCCCATTTACTGCTCATGTTTTGTGACCTTCCCTCACCTGTTTCTCAGTTTTTCGCTGTACTCTTATAAATCATGACTTTCTTGTCTCTCAGCATTTCAATCAATACATAAAATGTCAGATGAGATAACTGGTGCTCTCTCAATGCACACTAATGTAATTTCATAATGTGATTTCACTTTTCAGAGAAAGAATCAGAAAAGCTATTATTGGAACAGGAAGAACTAGGTAATCGATAAAGGGCACTTTAAAGGCAAAATTCTTAAAGTTTTGAGTAAAATATTTGGCTTTGGATTATACACAGGTGGCTTCTGTGACTTCCACTCCACTTGCACATGGTACAACCCAAAATTTCTTCCAAAACCTAAGCACATCTACAACTGACCTTGGACAAAGCATCCCCTGGGATACCAAATTAGATATTTAGGTGCCAGTACCTTGAGAGGTCAGTTAGGCCATGGAAGGTTTTCAGCATCTATGATAACATTTTATATAGCATTATTATCCTGTGCTATATAAAATTTATATAAGGTTTATATATCATGTGGAAGCCATCACACTCCAGCCCTTTGCTTTCTGTCTCATTTCCAAGCAATAGCTGACATATGGGACGTATCTAAGGTGAAGTATCTCCAAGCATGACAACACTGTACAGAGCTCTTGAAGAGCTGCAAAGTGCGAGGTGTGAAATGGAATCAGATACAAAACTTTGGGGAATAATTAAAGAATTCATACAGGGGGAAAAAAAAAATCCCACCTCAAAAATTCAGGCTGTTTTTTGAATCAGTGCTCCAAAAAATGACAAATCCAACATACAGACAAGACCCAAACTTAGTCCTGCTGGCTCTGGAAGCAGAGCTGTGCAAGGACAAGATGAAGTTCTGCTCATGTGTCTGCACATTTTCTCTCCATTTTTTCATGGCCAGATCATCCCACTGAAATTTTTCAGTTGGGATTCTAGGGAAGATGGCTTCAGGCAGTCTCTTTGAGGAGCAGATTAGGAATGTCTGGGTGAACTGGTGACAATTTGCGCCATGTAACAGCAGCCTGCAGTTCCTGAGCACTTTGTAACTTCCCTCTGTTCTCTGAAGGATCAGCATTATCCTCCCTCCACTGCTCAGACTTGAGAGCACAGAGAAATTAAATAGTACACATCATTGGAAAAGTCAGAGTCTGGGCCATAATCACAATCTGTATGTTTCTTGCTTTAACCACCGCTTGGACCATCCAAAATCTTTTCAAAGAATAATGAAATCGTTCCAGTTTTGCTCAGCTGAGTCACTGAACTCAGGTTTTGCCCAAGGACTGGTTGGACACACTGAACACCTCAGCAGGAAATACAAGTAACTTTCTGTGATTGCAGTTTCACTGTACAGTCTTGATGACCAGTCTCGTTTCAACCTGTAAAAGCTTTTGCTTCATAGGGAGGGAGGTTTGGTCAAGATTAAAAAAAGTCATTGCATTGCACAGTTATTCTTATAACACCCCTAATTTCCAAGTGCCTTTGCCAAGGAAAATATCATAAACGGGTTTTGTGTGAAACATGGAAATAAGCAAAGAAGCAGAACTAAGAATTACTGGGATAGACTAATTTGAGATGGGAGGGAAACTGCAAAGAGAAATTAGGGAATACAGCAAGGGACATTGGCACAATGCTGTACGGACATCTTGATGAGAATCAAAACTGCCCCAAAAAATTCACTGAAACCAGAGTGATCTCAGATGTTTTTTAGCACTGATAAACTGTGTGGATGCCAGCACCCGAACAAAGTTGCAACATTTCCTAAGAGAAAAGAAGGAAAGAAAGTGAAGGGTTCTGAAGATCCAGGCATCTTCACATAGAAAGATCAGCAATATAGGAGAAAGAAATGAATTTTTTTTCAAATCCTCTGGTGCTAAAATTACCGGGAATCCAGACTTCACTGGAGCTGGATTTCCTCCGTAGCTTCTGCCGGCAGGGACTCGCGTTGCCAAGCGTCAGGCACGCATGGCAGAGGCAGGGAAGTCTGGGCTGTTACTGGTTTTAATTGTTAGCTGAAAATGTGGAAGGCGACTTCACCTTGAGGTGACAGAGATAAACCAGGTACCTTGGGCACTGTTACACAGAGACAACTTAATGTCAGCGAGTGCCTTAAAGCACAGAAGGTTATGTGGGCAATTTGACACAGGCATACCTGACATTCTTCCCAAATTGGAGTGAAAAGACCCGGCCTGTGATTTATAAAAGAGGAGACAAAGCTGCACAAAGGCCAGAGGCAGGAAAGAGATCAAAGTCTTAAACAAAACAAGCTTTTCTTATCAGATTGAGGTGCTTTTTCATTTCAGAAAACATTTAAAATATTAATTTCCAGCAAAAATCATATATCCAGAATCATCTTCTGAAAAAAAATGAATCCTGGATTAAAGAAGCTTCAGTTTTATTGTCTTTTTTTTTGTTTGTTTGATTGATTTCCTTTATCTCCTTTTCCTCTTCTTTCAGTTTTTCAGTGGCAAAATGGAAAGACTTAGAGAGAGATAAAAAGAGAAAATGCCAAGCAGCCACAAAGAAATGTGGATATTTTCTGTATCAATGCTGGCGAAATACTTTGAATTAATAACATGTTTATGCTGTATGTAAAGGCCTTCAAAACGAAAACATTTTTAAAGATCATTTTTCTATCCTCAGCACTCCACAAGCCCTGTAATAACACTCTGAGTTTTATGAAGCATTTCTGACATTTCAAAATTGTCCAAACTGCACTTGAATAAAATCATAGCAATAACATTTGAAACGAACAATAATCCTGAAGGTCTAAGTCCCTGGATTCAGGTATCACTCAGCATCAGTTTGAAAACAAAGAGCAAAACATGATTTTTTTTTTTTTTATTTTCTTTCCAGCTTCTCTTTTTAAAAATGACATTTAGGGGGGTACAGGGCTCACTGTTTCTTATTCCTGCCTAGTGCCCCACACTGAATGGCAAGCAGAACAAAACACTTGCTCCTGCCAATCCACAGCCAGACACAACTATAGACAATAATTTCCAGAGCTGATAAACAGAGTTTATTTCACTAAATGGAGAAATATCTTGTACTCGTGTTTTTCTTTAGAGTTTTCCAGTTCAGCCATGCTCTGAGGTTTTCACTCAAAGATCAAGACTCCCAGATATTGCAGTTTCTGACAATCCCACTCACTCCAGGCCTGTGACTCTGTTAATTCTCTCCAGGCTGCTGGAAGGACAAGGTAGAACGGCAGTCAGTCAGAAAGACACACTTATTTTCATCTCTCATGCAGCTGATATCTGAGAAGAACATCTCAGTGAGGCCCTAAGGGCAACACAGACTTTGATTTATTCCAGAAACTGCTTTCTTAGACAAGTTGCTCTCTCGGCAAAATTTAGAACAAATTCTTGAGCTATAAAGGCTTGGGGAAGGTTTTGACTTCCTGCCTCACTTGAAGAAATACTGTTTGCTCTGTGTTTTGTGTGACCCTCAGCCCCCCAGCAACTTAGCATTTCCTGATGGCACATCAATCTGTTGCCTTCATTGTTCATAATATCAATAATTATTATGCAAGCACAAGATTGAAGAAATATTTCAAATCCTCGTTAGCTTCAGTACCAACACGAAAAGGAAACTACGGCAGGAAAACCCTGCAATTACTGTTGTGAATTCCCAGTAACATCAGTCACACCACATCAGTACACTGTCTTCCTTGTTCTTCTTCTCCCTTCTGCTCAAATATCCTCTGGCAGAGCCAGCTCAGGGAACAAAAGCTGGATTAGACATTGGTAGGAATAAGAATAGTATTTACACTGGCTAATGAAAAATGGCCAAAGATATCGACTGTCATGCTTCAAGGGGATAAACTGGTCACAAAAAAATAGCTTCCCCACCCTCACCCATACAACACTTCAGTGTGATTACAGTGGGAACACAACCAGCACTTAAACCTTTCTTGAAACAGCCACACCTGGGAGCACTGTCAGGAAGAATCTTGACCAGACAACTCACTCACCCCTTCTGTACCTATAGCAGTGCAAAAACCAGGCAGAGCAACAGTCCAGACCAACATAATGAAAGAATTTTTCCTTTCCACTTGAAATGCTGGCAGATGAGCCACAGATGGCTGCTTGCTGCAATTCATGCCAACACAATAATGGGTGTCTGTGAAAGCACTGCAGCTACTTTGCAGCATACTGTCTGCACATCCACCACGGCCCCGTGCCACAATCCTGCACACACTGCTTGACTCCACCTCTTCCAATCACTGGTCCTGCAAGGTCAGGCTGCCTTCATAAAGTCTGGCAGTTCTTCCTAACTCAACACATTAAAGGTCCCTACCCAACAGGACAGCAATACACACTCTCAGAGGCAAATCTACAACTCGGGCTCTCCTCCTCTGTCTCTTCATGTGCCCCTTTTATTCCTTCAGTCAATATTAAATACACCTCTGAGCAGCCACTTCTGTCTCTGCTTTATTTACCAGGCAGAAGAAGGATTTATCTGGCTGCCAGTGCCAGATTTAACCCATCATCTGAGAATTAGGCTTGCCTTTTTATTTCATACATGGTTTTTAACAACTATAATCATTCAATCACAGTGGAGATGTAATTTATGAGATGCTGCCTTCTCCTGGAGCTCTGCAAGTTCTGAATCAGGAGTAGCTATTATGAATATTAGTCACCTGGCTCTCCCTAATTCTTTCATCTATTCCTCTCTGGTAAAAACCGTTCCTTCCGGAGTTGACCTTACATTTATCTGTAAATCCTGGAGCATCCACAAAAGGCAATACTGCAGAAGCAATACAGAACTAAAAATGCTGGACAACCAAATTATCTGCCTTGTTTTGGCATTCTTTTCAATACTGCCCTATCTGTAACATTGCAGAAGTGAAGCAGATACCATGTAGTGCCTTCTTTCTTAGAAAGTTGGGAGTGAAAGATTACAATTTTAGAAACTAATGTAAACCTGAGCTTCCTCAAGTAAAGTATGCTGACGTGTCTCAAAACTTCAGCTGGCCTAAACACTGTAAGTAAACACTGTAAGAACAAGATTTTTAAATTTTTTTTTAAAACATTGTCAACTTCTATGACCAGATCTAACAATTAAAGAAATCCAGGGGTTTGCCTGCTTATTTAGCTTTTATTTTTATACACACACTTACATATGTGTATATAATGATAGAACTTTACCAGAAAAACTGTTTCCCATTTAATTTCTCCTCACAGGAAAGGATGACTGTATATTCCAGAGTCAGAGAGGTTTTGTTCAAAATCTAAATCAAATGATGGCTCTGACATAAAAGTACAGAGGTGGGCAGGAAAACTGCTCATTCCTAAGAACAAGAGTAGATCACCTGTATTTCCTAACATCTGTATTTAAACACTGGAAGATTCTGAACTGGAAATCCAGTGTTTTAGTTTACAAAGAGCACACAAGATTTATAAAGTTTTTATTAATATGGACACTGCACACAGGGCAGCACTACCAGCTGTCCTGGGTGAGTGCTATCTGATACCATGGATAAACCCCACGCCTTTTCCTGTTAAAAACTACACACACAAACAAATGGGAACAATAGATTGGTCAACTGAGTCAAGCTTTCCCAAGCCAGCACATGGCTGAGGGCTGACTGTTGGGAGGCAGATGAACTGGATTTGAAGCATCAACACAAGAAATATAAGAGACAAGAGCTGGGCTCAGAGCCAGGGACTACCAAAACCATTGATTCAACCCTCTCGTGACACAGGTAACCAGTTACCCTGAAAAGGAGATCATCTGTCCCTAAAAGGCAATTCCTAAAGACCATTGCATAGGATGACTTCCCACAGAAGCCAACACTGGCTTATGGTTTAATTTCTGCAGCACAGAGATAGCTGTGGGAGCTGAGCACTGAAGGCAGGGTAAATAAAGCAGGCCAGAGCTTGTGTTGTCCCAGCTGGATTCCTTTGGTAGCTAAGGGGAACAGACATATCTCAGGTAAGGCTGTCTGCCTTTTCCTTTGCCTGGTCAAGCAGAAAGATTTATGGAAGTCCCTTTGCCATGTTTGCAACCTCAAAGAGGATAGAAGTATGTCACCCGTTCCTGTGCTCTTCCAACTTTCCCGTGTTATTCCAGTTTCAGGTCTCAATCCGCCTGTCTGTGAATTAACAGGAAAGAGCCTTTGCTGCAACATTAGCAAAAAAAAAAAGACATTGCAACCACTGAAAACCTTCAGAGGGTGATGTTCCAAGTTAGGTATGACTTGCTGCTCTTGAATTAGGATCTTGGGCTCTCTGGACAGTCTCTGGGAGAAGACACACGTGCTTCCAGAAGGTTGCACCTGGATTCGTTGTCTGCAGAAGACAGCAGGGGTACATCTCAAGTTACGATTCCATAGTCAGTAGCTTCCTGTCCCACATTTAATTTGGACTATTTTGCAGTGAGAACAGGGATTTCAGGCAGGACAGCACAGCCCAGGATGCACATCCTTTTCCTTATGTCAACAATCAGCTCTAGGTGCTGCATCCATACCCAGGCAGGCTGGAGCTCCAAGATCTCCCTTTACTAATTCACTATATGGCAAAATTTGGTAGCTGGCAGTCAAATTCTCAGTTCAGATCAGCTACAGATCAGCCACTGTTCTACAGAGAAGGGATGGAAGGACTGAGTCTTTTGACACAGTTTCTGTCCTTCCCACCTCCCCTCCTGCTGTAGGAGAGGTTACAAACAAGAGTTGCATCTAGTTCAATACACTGAAATACGACTTCAGACCCTCTGAAGTAGAAACAAACCAGTCTGAGAGCTGCGATGGCTTTGAGGAAATCTATATTCAGCCAGGCACACCTAAATCTAAAAACATGAAGAGGCTGTCTGGGTTTCCTAAGGAAGGGTGGACCCATTTCCAGATAGCATGGGCTTGGGCGGAGGGAAGCGGGAAAACACCAGAGGCAACAACGTCTGACATGAATCTTTGCTCTCCTGGTCTTAAAATATGATATGAAACCAGAGCAAGTGCAGAAACTGAAAACTCCAGCAGGGTTTCACATCAATCAGGCTTTTCAGGCTAAAGTGTATCAAAACCCAGGAGCGAGACAGCAAATGTGAGATGTCAGGACGATTCCTGAGATCAGAAGACACAAGAGGTTTAAATCCACAGCCCTGACATTTGCAGTCCACCTGAGGAGCTCACACCACCCCTGCTCTGTTGCCAGACCCCAGGTGGCAGAGGAGGTGACAAACAACATGTACAAACAACAGCTACCTCTGGGGCAAGGCCACTGAAATAAATGAATGCCACCAGCTCTTCCTCCTCTCAACAAGGGGCTCCAACAAGGCTGCACACAATGTTGAGAGCAGCGGGGATTCTTCCTCAGCAGGGCCTCTTTGCAGGCAGCAGCAACCGCAGGGATTTGAGGAACGTGAGCACCAGGAGGGAGCCGCTCTCCACTGCCCAGAGGAAGGGGAATAACTTGCAGAGTAGCACAACGGCAATGGACAAAAGGCAAATTTAGACCTAGTACCAGACAGATAAATTGCTGAGAGTTCTAATCCTCAGGGGTTGCATGGCCCAGTGCTCCCCTGCTGCACAAGGCCACGCCACCTGCTCTGCTGCTTGAGAGCAACCCCTCCCTCTGCTCAAAGCACCAGGAGAGATTTAATAGCAGATATGATAGCAGGTCCTGTTCAAGCTCTGTGTCTGGAAACACACCTAAAAAGCAGGCACACACTGGTGTAAGTGCAGCCCCTCAGAACTGGTTGGCTCTTTGCAGTAGCATAACCAGCTCTTGTCCTTTAGGATGCAAGTACAGGTGCTTTGAATCATCTATGCATCCAAGCCTAGCCTTTTGAAATAATTATTTTAAAGGCCTCATGAAATACAATCACAAAGTACTAAAACTGGTAAATTAAATCAGAGCTTCTATGTCTCTACTGGTCTTGCCCATTTATAAAAATACTAAAGTAATAATAACATTTAACATCAGTTGTAATAATAGGCATTTAAGTCAGGCATGTTATTCTAGCTTTTATATATTTAAAATAAATATGAATTTAAACATAAGGGCATAGTGTTTCTTTGACAGCACCAAAGCAGAAATAGATCGGGCCACCTTTTACACTTTAACAGGGTGAAGTGAAAAATAAGTAAGTTTGAACATCAGTAACTTCTTAGCTACAAAAATCTAAGCATTTATTTGGAACAACCAAAAAATCCCAGCCCATACACATTGTTTGAGCTACACAGCACCACAAGGACTTCGTGGATTCACCTTTTGAGTTTTGAAATATCTATGCTGGGCAAAGTTATCAGCTCCTGTATTAAGGGGACAAACAGAAGCAGAAATTTCAACCTCCCTTCTCCATTGCCCACAACAAACCAGTGTCTGGCATAAGCCAAACTGGCGTACTCACATTCTGCTTTCAGAGGTGGTCTCAGCTTTGAGCTGCTCATTCAGGAAGCACTTCAGTCCCCATCCCCATGGGGATCCATTTCCATCCATGGACACATCCATGGTGACAGCTGAATTCACTGCACTGATGTACCTATGAACCTGTGTAACAGATGCCAAGTGGAGTATATCAAAGTTATGGCACTAAAAGCTATTTGGATGCACTTGAACGAGCAGCAACGAGACCTGCTACACCACTTAGACACACACAAGTTTGTGGGGTTGGATGAGATCCCTCCAAGGGTACTGAAGGAGCTGGTGGATGTGCTCTCCAAGCCACTTTCTACCATTTACCAGCAATCCTGGCTAACTGAGGAGGTCCCAGTTTTCTGGAAGTTAGCAAATGTGATTAAGCCCATCGCCAAGAAGGGCTGAAGGAGTCTCCAGGGAACTACAGACCTGGAGTCTGAACTCAGTGCCAGGGAAATCATGAAGCTGATCAGCCGGGTTGCCATCACATGGCACATGCAGGAGAACAAGAGGATCAGTCCCAGCCAGCACAGGTTGATGAAAGGCCGGTCCTGCTTGGCCAACCTGATCTCCTTCTATACTGAGGTGACCCACTTAGTGGATGTACTTACTTACCAGGACTTTACTAAAGCCTTTGGCATCATTTCCCACAGCATTCTCCTGGAGAAACCAGCTGCTCGTGGCTTGGACGGGTGCACTGTTCACCGGGTAAAACCTGGCTGGATGGCTGGGCCCAGAGATGGTGGTGACTGGAGTCACATCCAGCAGGTAGCCAGTCACTGGGGGTGTTCCTCAGGGTTCTGTATTGGAGGCCAGCCCTGTTTATTGTCTCTGTCTTTGGCCTGGAAGAGGGGAGTAAGTCCTCAAATGCTGTGTCCACTTCTGGGCCCCTCATTACAGGGAAGACATTGAGGTGCTGGAGTGTGTCCAGAGAAGGGCCACGGAGCTGGGGAAGGGTCTGGAGCACAAATTCTGCGAGGAGCTGCTGAGGGAGCTGGGGGTGTTTAGCCTGGGGAAAAGGAGGCTCAGGGAGACCTTATTCTCTACAACTGCCTGAAAGGAGGGTGCAGCCAGGTGAGAGTTGGTCTCTTCTCCCAGGTAATAAGTAATAGGACAGGAGGAAATGGCCTCAAATTGCACTACAGGAGGTTTAGATTGGCTATTAGGAAAATGTTTTTCACAGAAAAGGTTGTCAAGCACTGGAACAGGCTGCCTGGGGAAGTGGTTGAATCACCATCCCTAGAGGTATCTAAAAGACATGTGGATACAGCACCTGGGAACATGGTTTAGTGGTGGCTTGGCAGCGCTGGGTTAACACTTGGACTCAATGATCATAAAGGTCTTTTCCAATCTAAATGATTTGATGATTTACTGCAGGTCCATAGAATGCTGGTGCTTCCAAATGCACAGGAGTTCCCACTCCCTAATTAAACATCAATCACATTATACATGCTATTGTTTGTAATTCTGTTTCATGCTTATTACTCTGAGATGATAAAAGTTATTGTCATCTCAAGTATTGTGGCTTACACACATTTTCAAGACATTTAGTCCCTCTGTGATGTGTACAAGAGTATTTCAATACAAATAAGGATTTGGGATTATCTCTCTCTCTCCCCTGCTCCAAGCTAATTGAAGGTTATATATCTAAGTTATCCAGTGCCCCTACTGAGCTGTCTCAAATTCTTGCATACAAGCTTGAGTACCTTGCAGTCAAAATATATTGGTTCAAGTCCCATAATACTTCTCAGCTGCAAATGATGAAAAAAACAGATTAACACTTGAATGATAGTTTCATTACAACACCTTATTTTGGTACGGTATCTTTCCCCAGTCCTTTTATTTCACATACTCAAACTTCTCTGGAAAGTGATACTGTCCAGAGTTATCAGAGGAAAGTTTCTTGAATTCTCATTCAACAACAGCATGTTGTTCACGTGGGACATATTAAGCAAGGTGGTTTAAAAAGTCCTTACAGAATTGAAAAAGCAGCAGAGTTTACCTCCTAGCAAGCCACTGTAATCCAAGCACTTCTCAATTTTATGTTGTTTTGCTTAATACTTCCTGAACTACTTCTTTTAAGTTTCTTTGTGTGAAGGTTATGCTACACAAAAGAAGGTGAGAGTAAGTTATTATCTGTCATTTATGTTACAAGACTCATAATGCCTGTCTTTGTGAGGATTACACCCTTTCAGTGCTATGCCAAATAAAACACCTCCATGTAATGTAACTACCTACTGCTCCTAGTATTGAAACCAGTGTCAGTGTAACACAGCCCTCTCTATTTCTGCCCTATTCTGTAGTGCAATACTGCTGTGAAGTCTTAAAAAGCTGACATATTATACTCCCTGAAGGTAAATAAAGCTTCTCTAATAAGAAAGGCTCAAAGAGATTATGCTACACCACTACAGAAGCTGTATTTCAGGAGCTTGAGACAAAAAGAATCAACAAAAGGAGAGAAGGCAGTTTCATGAATGCATGGAATACAGGGAAAATTGGTTCCCTTTAATGTATGGCAAGGACAGAACGAGCTACATTTGGCACTTAACAGATTCAGTACGATGGCAGGAAACAAACCAAGCTGTTCAGGGCACCTAGGAAAGGCCCCAAATTTTAGGGTCCAATGAGACAGAACCCTAACTAAGAACACAGAACAGAAGAAAAGGTGAATAATAGACTTGGACAACCTTGCTGATGGGACAGCCATGAGTTCAAGTTGCATCAGACTGAAAAGAGCATTTTTTAGGGAAAAGGTTTGATGTTCAGCCATGGCATATCAGACCACTTGGAAAATTTTGGGACAATACTATCATATGTTATAAAAGAGATGTTTAAAACATACATTTTAAAAACATAGATTTAAAAGTATATATTGAAACAGATTATTTTTGTAAGAAAAAGTGAAGGAGAGTATCTAATTTTGTACTGCAGGATGGCTCCAACAAATCTCTTCACTCAAAGCAATGCTAAACCTGCTTTTCTGTGCCATCAAATCTTTTCAGGAGTGAGTTCACATGCCTTCAGTTCCCAATTTCTGTTCATTTTTACCTGGACTGTAAGAACTTTGATGGGCTCTGCTTTTGCACATAAACATCTCTCCTCAAAAGTGGATTTTGGGCCAAACACTTTGGAATTTTTACGAGAGCCAATAACTCAGCAGTTGTGATACCTCTCTTTCTTACACTAACACAGCTCAAGTAACTCAAATTAACTTACCTCTGATTTATACCACTAAAGCAAGAGGTGAATTATTGCTCCTGCACACGACACACTGAAGGGGTTTTTATTACCAAATGGAGAACTTTACCAGTGAGGGAAGGGGAGAAGAGGCAGCTGATGCAGTTGCTGCCCCTCTGCTCCCCACCACGCTGCAGGTACCTGGCTGCTCCTCTGTCAGCTCCTGAACGCTGCCACCTCACCCAGGGGATCTCAGGTGACCTGCTCCGAGGGTTGAGTGAGGGCAGACAACCAGAGGTGCCACCTTGTCAGACAAGCTGTCCTCACCTGTCCTTCACTTGTCCTGAAAATGACTTCAAATATGCGTAAACTCAGTAATAATTTCAGTACACCATCCATCTTACAATTTAAACGACGACATTTCCAATTACTGAATAATACTGTAAAAATATTGTTGTACGCAGAAGACATGGCTTAGGTCAAGTTTTTAAGGGCCTGCCATTCCTGAGTGTGTATTTTAGTCCCACTGTTTTCCAAGGATCAGGGCACTGTAATAAAGCCAGCATTACTAACTAGTCAGCCATGAATGACCTGCTCCTTTCCTAAGCCACGGAGAAACGTGCTGGAATTGCTATTAAGATTAATCTACAGACAATTTTGGTTAAGGCTTTACAAGGGTTTAAGAAGTTTGTTTAGGCCTCAAAGCAAAGCCATCCGTCTGCTCTGAAGACTCACTGCTGGAAGGGTTCAGCTTTGAACACTGCCACCATTGTGGCCAGCCCTCAGCAAGAGAGCAAGTGTTACCCTGCTGCTTTTAAGATGACAGATGGGTATCAGCTTTAAATTAACAGCTTGGGAACTAGACTCAACATACATTTCTAACTAACAGAATCTAAATAAAAGCAACAAGCAGCTGCTCCTCTGGAATATGTCTATCCATTTGCAGGTAAGGTGACATTGATCAAAACGTAAAAAAACGGAATCCAAACCCAAGCTGGGCATATTACCTTTAATACATTTCAGGTGTACCAAAATACCCAAAATTACATGTCTCCAGGAAACACCTGACTCCACGCAACTTTCTGAAGTGGGGATCTTAGGAAAAACTCTTGGAATACAGGCTGCCAAGTAAAGGGAAATAGCAAAGTTAACAGTCCTTGGTGTGTCAGACTACCTGGTATTCAGACAGCAGTACCTAAGGCGTGCAGCCTCTCTCAGCCGTGCATGATCTATGCCACAGGCTCTGCAGACCTCGGAGACCTTTTTCTGATAATCTGAATGAATAAACAGTCAAAGGATAACACCATTAAAGTGAGGGTAGTCCTGCAATGGTGACACCAGATCCAAATTCATGAGTCTGCAGAGATCTGTTATGAACTCGGAGAAGCTCTTGCCTTTCTTCCAGACTGTAACTTCTACAGGCTGAGCTTTTTATTGCAAAGGCAAGCCCTGTTTCGCACTGTGGGAATATGCAACACTTAGTAGGACGGTGTCCCAGCTCACCATCATAAATCAAATGCTGCATGTATAAGCACTTCAGATGTTATTGGCAGAAGTAAAATTTAATACACCTTGCCAGCATGTGGAAAAAATTTAAGGTCCAATTCAATGAAGTCAGTGTGATTCTGGCCTGAATCACCCATCTGCTACCTATATTAAGTAGTATAACATTCTTTATATAAATAAAATATATTCAATTTTTATCACATTTGACATTTCTTACAGTGCTAAACTTTTTGTCATTTGTCAACCTGTATTTTTAGAGCTCTCTTGGACTGACTGCCAGGACTCCATCTGGAAAAATGAGGGGTGTTCCTAATTCAAAGCCCTTCAAAGCAATTCTCCCACATCAGTTGAAAGAGATCAAATTAAAGTGATTATGGGTGATTGTAAAAAGATGGATTTTCATTTTCTTTAAAAACACAAACAGTGCAACAGTAATTTAAAACTCCTTTATGTTACTCTGTCAGCTACCTATCCACCCACCAATCCTTTGTATGAGGTGCTGCATTTCCAGTGACTACATATTGAGCTGGGTTTATTTTAAAGGACTTATTGTAAATATTTTTGTATCTTTTTTGTTAAACTGATCAATGTATTACCCACACTATAAATGTGATTATGACCTGAAAAACAGACCCTAAGGACAAGACAGACAACTACGGTATCTATTATGTTAAACATAATTTTTTTTCCCCCTGGGTGAAGCGAATTTGAGTGAGTTGGTCTCACATACAAGCCCCACTCTAGGGAAGATTCTGGCTTGTAGTCTTTATTCCTGAAGAAAGCATACCAGCAACTTAAGAGCCACAAAGAGACCACTGTCTTCTCACTTAAGAGTCTCTTTCCTTCCTTGAATAATCAAAGAGGTGCCACTTTAAAGACTCTCTACATGTACAAGTTACTGTCAAGTCTTTCCTAGACTTTGGAAAGGCAGAAAGCTCGCCTGTCATGCCTCAAGCTACACGTGTAATCACTGGCAGAACAATTCCCAAACACCCCAGCATGGATTAGCCACAGAAATAAAGCTCTGCATCTTCTAAAGCCAGGAGGACCATGTTGCTTCCCGGAGGAACTGCAAGCCAGTGGCAGGGCCCTCACCCTACCTGGGCAGCCTACAAGAGAAGCACCTCACTGAGCCAACCCATGTGGTGTGCGCACATCCACATCGCCCATGCAACCCCAAAGCAAGGCAGGACCTCAGTGACAGCAAATTAGTTAATGGAAATCTGAGTATTTTAGGCTCATCAGCTTCCCTTGGGACTTGGCCATCACTGGCAAGTCTTTGAGAGATGGCTCAGGAGGATGTAATGGTTCTTGTTAAGGTTTCCTGGAATGGAACAGAATTCCACCTATCCTCGCTTGCTCCCAACAGCATGTAAAAACTTAATTATTAGTATTTATTTATTTCTCTCCTGAGTTTTCCAGTGATAAGTAGTGCATAGCCTCATCAGCCTTCACCTGTCACTGGAACCAACTCCTAATCTCTTCCACTCTCCAGGAGTTGCAGTGGCTTGGATTTTAGAGTCTACACATGAATTGACACAGATGCAACACACACACACACACACACGGTGCTACATCTGTAAGTATCAAACTTATCTAAGTCAGTGGTTGCTCCTTGTCAGCTAACTGATTTGGGAAAGATAAAGCAGTTTGCAGGGAGGAAACGGCAAAGTCACAAAAGGCAGATACAGAGGTGATCCTGCTCACTAGCCAAGCACATTAGTTAATTTTAATCTTTCCTAAGAACACTACACCACAGCTCCTTATCTGCCCCATTTTCCTCACTGTATCAGCCTTTAAGAACATATAAATCATAATGGAAGCATAATATTAATCTCTGTCACTTACATCACCATTACAAAACCAGTTATTAATATAAGCAGTAGAAGGTGGTTTCCTTACGCAGGGTGCAGGATGGAAAACTGGCTTAGGGAAAAAAAATCTCATTTTGAGCCCATCAGCTGAGAAAGTCCTGTGTTCTGCAGATGCATTGGCTGGGGACCTCCCTGAAGGCCCACGTCTCAAAGCTGTAAATGCCAGCTCATGTGACAGGCACTATGTAAGCATTACATCTGGCAAGTCTGACAAACTGCACTCAAGCAGATGTGGTGGACAGTAAAAAAGCTGGACAACAGCAATAGCCCAGTTTATTTCTTATTCCCTTAAATTTCTTTAGATTGCTAGCACTGCAAGTCTTAGCTTATAATTAATGGCCTCTGTAGTGCACAGAAAAGCCTTGCATCGGTCTCATTACAAACATAAGAATCAGGCTCCAAACTGAGTGACAGGTTCCAAGGTAACTAAATCTGAGTTTCATAACTAAGAAAGAATGATACTCTTCTTAAACCATGTAAAACTATTTTAGGTTTTTCTGTAGATTTCAGCCTCTTCCAGTCCCTGAGACATACAGGCAATAACATCACTACTCCCAGCCAAACTGAAGTGATTTGGCATGATGTGAACCTTCTGCATGCCTTCAACATGAACACTAGGACAGAATTAGCCAGGCTTTTCCTCCAGTGATTCATTACATGCCAAGTACCTGATATCGCATCAGCCCATGAAATCTATCTTCTGTGTTTCATCAATCAACGTCATCGGCATAACCAAGCGATGAAATGAAGAGAGATTTGTCAGTAAGGTACATAGCAACGATGACACGCTACACAGTTGCAGCTCTCAAATCCACTCTCCCTGAATGATAAGACCAGCAAGTATCCCATGACTACCCACAGCTATCATGTGACTAAACCCCTGTACTTACACAGATACATCATCTGAAACCCAATGTCTTGGTTACATGGTTTAGCTCAGTATTTGTAACTTCATCTTGGAACTTCTCCAGATAGGAACACTCAGAACACAATACTTTAATTTATGTTTCTGAGCCTTCTGAGTTGACTTAATCTGATACTGTTGGCAGTAAGTCTAGAATCTGTGCATTAACTATGCCTTTCTCCACAGCAGATTTACTCTGTGGGAAAAAGTTCAGTATTGCAAGGCACTTCATGCCCAATTTTGTAGCTCTTGATTTTACATACATCTGTCAGCTGCACAAACTGTATTTTTGTTGTCATCACTGAGAAGTCAATAATGTTCACTGACTATTGTTTCCACCTGTATTCTCTGGTATGTAATGGTAAAGTCTATACAGTAACTGCCAGAAAGGCAGTTTAAAATGTTTTACTGCACTATATACACAGAAATGCAACAAGGGCAGTGTAAATGCTGTAGACCTCCAGGAGCTTTTCTTTAGATTTTGTTAGGATGAATAGTTAAAAATATTCCCCATCAGGCTACCCTGCAGAGCTGGTCTGTCAAACAATCCTGAAAGAACACAGTTACAGTTCTGATGTTGTTCCAAGGTGTGCAGAAGCATGCCAAGGCAGCAGTAGAATAAAAGTAAATAATGTACTCAGGAACTGTGGCAATCTCAGTCTGCCCCAAACGTTATCGATCTCACGAGCCTGGCTTCAGAACGGGGAGAGTTTCTTTGTAATGCTTTCTTTCTTGAGTTGGTTTATAAGGAGAAATCAAACACTAATGCCCTAACAAAACCTAAATGAAGCATAATCCACCTTATGAGTTATAGCAAAAAAACATTCTGGACAACATCAGGTTTTACTACATGTAATGGCTTTATGAAATGTATAAATGTTATTGTTCTATAAAATACATTTTTCATTCCAAAAGGCAAGTTATAATTCATATTTATTCAGGACTTTCCTTTCTAGTGCTTTAAGCTTACTTTTAAAAGAAAGACGCAGGATTGCCAAATTAAAGGTTTATTATAGTGTTTTTATTAACAAACTTTCATTGGAAAGCTCTGGGCGCATTAACATAGGAGGCACATTGGCTTCGATGTTTGGCATTTGACAGTCAACAGAATTGCACTTCACTGCGATAGCCTTGCCACAACAGTGTGAACTTTCATGGCAACCCTCCGAGCGAGCCTCTCTCCCTGACCTGGTCAGCAGGTGCTTTTTATCATTTTGGTCAGCCTTCAAAACTCGGTCATTCTGCAAAGAACGCTGATCTATCTTGCTCTCAGCTTTCTTTTTCTGCTTTGACAGAGAGGCTTTCTTGCTTTCCACCCCGTTCGCTTCTGTACCACCCTTTTCATCACACTTGTCTGTCTGCTGACAGAATCCCTTTTGGTTATTTGAGACGCTGTTCTCACATTCAGAGCAACGCACTATTAGAGGTGCTGCGTTTCGGCAGAGGAACTGTGAGGAGCTCATCACCTTTGGAACAGTTCTTATGTTTTCCTCTGGGTTTTGATGAGCGTGTGTATCTGTCCTGTTTATTCTTTGATGTGCCTGGAACTGTTGCACGGACTGGAGGAAAAAATTTTTAGGCAGAGAGTTCTGTGTCATCGTTCTTTTGAGCCTTCCTTGAAGGCAGCTGCAATGAAGGACGTGCTGGACCGGATGCAGGTAACCCTCGGCAGCTTGCTGTAAAGCATTTATAGGAGCTACAGAGCTTTGGATCTGCACGGTCCCCGGGGAATGAGAACACTGGTAACAGAAGGTGTCACTTAACTGCTGACAGGAGTGCGGACTCCACTTCACTGCCACCTGCTTATATGCATCAGGACAGCTACACTGCCTGTTTTGGGAGAAAATCGGGCATATGGTGTGTTGGTCAATAGATGTCTGCAGCACAGCTGAACTAGCAGCGTTTTTGACGCCTTTACTGACTTCACTATTATAGGCTGGATGCATAGGCACACATGAGTTTTGGGGCCTGCTGCTGAAGAGCTCTGAGCAGATACGAGTTTCTTCGTACGTCACTTTCTCCGCAGGGTTACAGATGCCGGTTTGTGATGCCAGAGGCTCAAGCTCATAGTGCTCATGCTCTATTTCTGGTTTCTGACTTCTGGAGTCCAGCTGATACTTGCTAACAGGATGTGATTTGCTTTGACTTCTGCCCCCTTGGGCTCCTGAAAAGGCCTGAGAGAAGGCATTACACCGCAGTTTTTTTGGTAGTGGGATCTGGCCACAAGTGCCCTGGGGCCCAAGGCATCGGCACATGCACTGGAAGAAGAACGTTGCGAAAGCCCAACTAATGCACATTATAAGCATCATGAAAGTGCCAAGCTGCGTGTATGCCAACACTGTCGAGGGCATCATCATTGCCCCAGCTACAAATGTGGTCAAGGCAGCCATTGCAATAGCAGAACCCATACGGCTTAGAGAAAAAATGACCTTCCCCTCTCGGTCAGGGTCAGGGGCTAAGCGATAAGCCACTCCATAATGAACAGCAAAGTCCACTGACAAGCCAACAGCCACCGAGATTGTGACAGATTCCAACACGTTCAGCTCCCACCCGAGAAGAACCAGAGAACCTACAGTGACAAAAATAGTTCCAGCTATTGAAACTATTGCATAAAGGCTGATGATTATGTTCCAAGTTGTAAGGAGCATTACGCTAAATGCAACAGCAACTGAAAGGCCCATGGCAATCAGAGTACCATCAGAAAGACTGTCCTGAAGATCGTAAAATTCAAGGTTACTCACAAACCAACCATTGCTAAGACCTTCAGGAGCAGAACTAAGCTCACTTGAAATCCACGAGTCCACCTCTTTGTAGAACTGATGCATTTTCTCATAAGCCAGTGTGAAGAGGTAGGTGCTTTGGAACTCCAACACCACTGCCCTGATGGTGTCATTAAGGTCAAAGCGAGGCCCTGGGGTTTTGCTATCTAAATGGTACCCTGTGCTTCTTTCTAGCTCCATTATAGCTCTCTTGATACATAATTCAAAAACTTCTTGTTTGTATGGAAAGCTCCAGTGGCTGCAGCAGGGATAAAGAGATGGCTCATCACAGTCTTGATTTTCCATCCACTGCTTAAATGTTTCAATGAAGCAGCTTGTGAAGTCTTGTTCTTCTGTCTGATAAAAAAAGGTTTGATTTCTTAACTTCTGACAGAAACGTAAAATCCAAACCTGTGAGGCTGGGCTAGCGATATTAAAACTGGTATCCAGCTGCAGCTTTCCTTTGCTTTTAGGGTTTAAAGGGTCACCATTATCCTCAGGTGTGACACCCCAGATTACTGTAATCGGCATGTGGAGCTCTTCTCCATGGTGGACACGTTCAAACATAAAAAGCTTTTTGTATTCTGCATCGTATCGTTCAAATGGGTGAGAAGACCTAAAAACCTGAAACTCAGAGAGCTCCAATGATGGCAGTTTCATCTTTGGATTTACACACACAATATATGCTCCACCAATTGTTAAGGCAAGGAACCAGAAAAGCCAAATATACCGAAATTTGATAACAATGCATGGCAAAACTTTCTCAAAAAATATCCTGGATGCTTCCGAGACTGCAAAAATAATCTTGTGGAACATTTGGCACAACACTGTCCAGCAGTTTTTGTTGCTGTATACCCTCTGCTGAGGTTTCTTAAAGCAACTGAAAATATTGAGGAGATATCGTTCATGTAATACAACTACAGCAGGCAGCCATGTAACCATCAAAACATAATTCACCAGAATGGCAGTGCCAGCATAAACACCAAAACACCTGATTGCTGTGATATTGCTGACATAATTAGCATAGAAGGCAGCAGCGGTTGTAAAACTCGTGACAAACATGGAAAGAGCAGCGTGTTGCAATGTGATGCTCACTGTTTCAGAGGTTCCAGCATGAGGTTTATCAAACTTTGTGTAGTTCCACACATCACATAAAACAAAAGCATCATCTGCTCCAATCCCAACAAGGATAATCAATGCTGTAAGATTCATGAACGGAAAGAACTCAAAATTAAATACTACCCGATAGAGAAAATAAGAAATAATCAAGGAACTAATTATTGCAAACATAGTCATCAGCGTGATAAACATGGACTTGGTGTACACACACATAACTAACAGAACAATTACAATGGCTATGGCAGGATACACAGTATCCATCAACAGGTAATCCTGAAACAACCTATGTTTTATTCCGAACTCAATCCCCGTGACGGTTGTTACACCATCCGAAGCGTTCCAGTTCTCAAAGTTATCTAGGTAAATACTCATCATGCTTTCCCCTTTCTCGGTCGGAGAGAAGAGCATGCTGTATTTTAAAGCTGGTAAGACATAGTCAGCTGTCTTTGGGCTTAGGAAATCCTTGTCCACTAGGTAGTGAAGGATCTGGTAAACAGCGTTGTACTTGGTACATTTGCGAGGCACGTTAGTACACTTGAGTTGGTCCTTCCTTTTGGCATTCATATCCCAGCAGTCTGGCCCCAGGGTCCCGTTGTAGTAGTATTTGGCACATGTGCGAAGCAGCTTTAGGGTGTGAGAGACGTCCCGTTCGACAATTTTCTGACACGATGACCTGTTGTTTAGAATAGCAATATAGTTGCCCAGTGTCCAGCTGGGACAGCACGAAGCAGCAGTGGCTCTCTGGCAGAGATCGCCAAACTGGGAATGGGATCTGATCTGTATAAAGACAGGCAGGGAGAAAAATCCAATTTAAAGTAACAGTCTGAAACATTCAGTAACAAAAAAAAAAAAAAAAACGCCCAGAAAACTACTTAAAATTATGGAAATTCAGTTTACAGTCCTTCAGGCGTTAACATTTTAAATTCTTATTTCCACACACACTGCTTTTGATCAGTATCCTCTTACATGCAGCAGACTAAACCAGCCAGTACACAGACTTGTCACAGTGGCACAGAATTGGCAGAGCGTTAAGAGTATTATTTGAAGATCCACTGAGGTGTTTTGTTTCTTTCCAGACTGAGGACTGTTAACTCTCTTCTATTACCTCATGCTATGCTCCTGAGAACAAACAATCAGCCATACATCAATGAACTTTCATGCTGCTTGGAATCATATCCTGAAGTTCCTAGGAGAGGTAGGGACTTACCATCCAGAAAAGAAGGATGTGACAGCTTTACAATGACTTGCATCACCTCGCCTCTCTTCTACAACCCTGATTTTATGAGTCTCTTTTAGCTCTCGTACAGCGACAGGCGCTGTCCCCAAACAGCTCTGCCTGCCACCAGGCACTGCATGTCCGTCCCTAAGTCACGCAGGATTTCCAAAGCACAAGCACAGGATAATTCACTGTCATGGAGCGCCCCAAAATAACAGGTCACACCTCCGAATGCTGCAGCCATGGTGGGACAAAGTCCCAAGAGTTGCCTCAGGAGTGGAGTGGAGGGAGCTGCAGCAGCAGCGAGGCCAGAGAAGTCACAGGGATGAGCAACAGTGGCCAGCGCAGAGGGGACAGAGCTGGGACATGCGGGAGCACTGCTGTTGTCAGCTCAAGCAACTGCCCAAAGCCCAGGAACTTTACAGAAATGATAGCAATTTTAACATTCTGGTTAAAGATTCTCCTGAACTAAATGAATCTTAATCCCTTACGGGGATGTTTTTCTTTTGCTTCTAGAATATTCCAGATTTAGTCAAAGACAGGAGGAGCTAAATCTTAGCTCTTACTTAGCTAAATCACCACAAGTAGACACTTCTACACAAACTGAAAGTAACTATAAACCAGAAGTGAAACTCGTAAGTAACAAGGTTAGATCAGGGAAATTTTCTCGAGTTGAGAAAACTCAATCTTTGGAGAGCATGAGGAATAAAAGTTTCAAAAAATAGAACTTCCATTATATGTGACAAAGCAGAATTAGTCCTTCAAATAGTTAGATATATGTAAAAGTTTTGTTTTAATCGAGTTACACAGAATGAACACATATTAAATACAGTCACATTAATAAAGACATGTGCTTCAGATTTTATAGGACTGGGTCCTGAAACAGTTGTCCATGTATGCTTTAAATTTAGGTGATCTGAAAGAAACCACTTAGACTCTTTTTACATTTTTTTTTCTTCAGCAAAATTGCACAGGTTTATTATTAGCAATCCTTCATAATGCAGACAAAAAAAAATCCACTTGGGGATTCTCTCAGCAGTTATAAAAGCTTTAATATGGACCAAATTTTGTCAACCAGTTTCTGAACAATAACAAACTGGCATTCCAAAATAACAGGATAATTCACATTTGATTGTTTCCAGATAAAAACACTCACACATGCAAACTCAGGAAAAACGGAACAACCTACTAAATAAAAGGAAGCACTGGAATAGCAGATCTGTGTTTTTCATGGCACATTTCCAGGTTAGCCCTATGAGGATATAATAGGCAAACTGGGAGGAGAGAATTGTATTGTCTTCTCTATGTATTCAGGTTCGAGATGGGACAATGAGGTTTATATACTGTTCTTCTACACTTGCTGCAGGCCATAAACATTCACTGGCAAAGTAACTGCTGCCAAAGATAAAGTAACATGAGCTGGCAGCTGGAAATTAGAAAGTAAAATACAAAACTTAGCTCCTGATAGCTCATTAAAATACTACGTAAAATGTTAATAGATTGTAGCATTGGGCTTTGTTGGTGATCCAAAGGAACTGGAAAGGTCATGCTGGTGTTTCCAGATCTGTTCTGCCACTGGCACCATTTTAATTTATTTTGGAACAAGTAAGGAAACTAAACTGTGCAACCTGCTCGCATCTGTGGGCAGATCTGCCCAAATGGGTCTGTGCAGTGATAGAAAATCACAAATCCATTGCTTTGGGGAAGCAGTCTGAAGACGTAATATACAGTCTTTGAAGTTTATAAAATAACTGTTTACAGTTTATAGGGAAAACATTCTGCAATTAACAGGTGAAAAAAACTCCAACCCTTCTTATCCTAGTAGTAAAAAATGAGAACACCTCCTATAACTATTTTGTATATAAAGTTTCCATGAAGATTTTAGGACTAGCATATGCTGAGCAGCTGCAGCATAGAGCCCCTAAGTGTCAGTAAAACCTATAAAGTAGTTACAAGCAGATGGGAATACAATTTTTTTGTATTTTTTTTTTTACACAAAGGATATGCTGTTAGTTCCATACTAAAGCCGATACTAGTTGGTGCTGATATCCTGCTTATCATCAGAAAAATACATAAATTCTAAGGTTTGCCTTTCCAGAAAGCAGTGCCTGATTTTCCTGTCTTTGAATACAGAAAGCTTTGCCACTTAATTCAACAGAACTGTGGCCCTAAACAAGCATGAACTCAAAACCAAAAATAACTACAGCCAGAAAAGAGTTTGTAAGACCAGGAGGTCACCGAAGTCATGGATTTCTTGTTATGACTGCAGTGCAAGTCAGCATCCTCTCTGTCTCTAGGGACTGGCTGCTAGCAGAACTTAGCATTCAGAAGTGGGACATGGCACAGCACTTTTTGAGTTCTAAGAAGTGTTAGAAGTACTTAAAAACTGCTAGAAAGTGTTAAAATAATTCAAAATATTATTTTTAAGTAACAAGCATTTAAAAAAGAAACCATGAAAATAACTTCATCCCTTTCTGAGCCCTGAATATCTAATTTTTATAATAAATTTACATGCACAGACCAGCAGTAATAGCAAAACCTAACTATATTCATTTGTTTTTTATACTAACTAGCTAAAAATCAATGCAGTTACCATGATGCACTGTTGTTCTGCTCAGCTGAGGTGCTCAATTACTTTATTTTTAAGTAAATTACAAATAAAGATCTACAAAAACTTTATTTACAATATATTCTCTGTAAATATCTACACAACTGTGGGTGTAGATGACGCAGCAAGCATTTCATTTTCTGAAGTGTTCTTATTTCAAAGGAAGAGCTGGTTTTATGGGGCTTATTTGTTGTAGTAAAGTAGTTTCATCCTTCCCTCAGAAAGTATAGCAGTATTTGAAATAACACATTATTATCAAGCTGAGCAGATGGGGAGGAACAAAAGAAAAATTCCTCAGGAGTAATGCAATCATTGCAGAGATAGTCTTCAGAGGTAATTAAGTGTCTTCTGGTAAACAGAATGATGTTTTTTAATTCAGACTGCATCGCTTTGCAATGACCTACACTGCCTGGGATTTACCTGCATCAGCTGCCTGTGTGACTAAACTACAGTTAAATGCACAGATGAGCGTTTCCTCCCTCAGTCCCAATTTTTACCCTTGTTAAAGGTTATTCTCCCCGGGATGTCCTGATGGAACTGGTGATACGACGACTCCCTAGCTCAGCTCACTGAAAACTGAGCTGGGCTGCTTTAGATACTGTACTTTGCTCACCTGGCTCGTTCTGATTGCAAGAGATAAGGGATAACCACATGAGCCATCCTGTCAGTGCAATCATCTCTGATGGGGAAATAAGGAACATTTCATGAGCGTGTGAGGACAAAGCCCACTTCCACCAAGGGAGGCCAACCAGGACAAAATGCCTGTCAGCAGCCTGCCAAGGAAGATTCATTACACAACGTTCCACTACAGCTCAACATTTTAAGCAAGCAAACGATGGCTGCTGTAGAGAAAACAGTTTGGGAATTTGCTAAATTAATAGAGTTGTCTAAAAGACAATGATCGATCTAATAATGAAAATATTTCTCATTAAATAAATGTGGTATAATATGAATTAAATTGTTTATGATTATTTTTGTTTTGGAGGAAAGCAAAATGGAAATAAATCGTTCAGTATTAACAGAAGAAAAACATAACTGCTTCATTTCCATGCCGTCATCAGTATCTGAACCAAAAGTTCATGGTTACTCAGAGGTTCAGAGGAGTTCACTCCAGCAAGTGACAAGCTTCTATTTTACAAATAAAGTTTAAACAGAAAATTATTATTACTCTTTAAGTATCATTATCCACATCTAATTAACTGGGCTGTATTTCTAGCTCTTGTACCTATGTTCCTTTGCTGTCCATTTGCAACCTGTTCTAAACTAACAACAAAAAAAATTAATTTGAGTGACCCACTGGGTGTCAGAGAAAACTACATATACTATGAAGCTATAGCTAGTTCACCTCAAGGTGAAAACACAAGAAAAATCAATTATTTGCTGGGAAATGAGAACAAAACTCCATGGGATAATATTCTATGAGGAAACACACAGTAAAAACTAAGATAGTCCTTTCCTGAAGCAACCCCATTCTGGATGCTATTAGTAGAAAATCGACAGAAATCCCCCTATATAACCTGATTTACAAATTGAAAGTTGTTTTTATAACTTCATGTGCGTGCTGACTGACCATTTGGCAGGAGGTGAACCACATAAAGACCTCTCAAATGCTACTGGATGGCAGTGGGCAGCAAAACAAAGTTTGAAATACATGCCCTGTATCTGCAAGTTAAACAAATGCCGTATTTACTTACCCTCAAGTTGTCTACATTGCACATCGACTTAATTGCATTCAAATTCCATAAATTCTCTCCTTCTGTTGATGTAAACACCACTCGTGAATAGCGATCACCTGAAATTACAGGAGGGGGTTTTCACTGATTGTTTGGGTGGGCCTGGTATCAAAGGCTGAGGCAAAATCCCACCACTCAAATGACATGCATGAAATCTTTGTCGAGTCATGGGAATTCACCTCCTTTTCAAGATGAGCTGTTTATCTGTAAGACTCACTCCACATGAAAGTTTCCATTTCCTTACAGTGCTTATAGTAAATATGGCATCTTCAATACTACATACCACTCAGAAGCTCTACAGACTTCTATTCAAGCAAACTATCTTCTGAAATATGACAAACAAATAAAAATCAAAAGATCTAATCAGCAAACTATGAAATTCTTGGCACAGCATAATGGCAGTACACTGATAATAGTAATCAAAGGCTGATTTAGTAAGTCATTTGGGAATATAAATAATAATTATAAAGCTGTTTCTACAAGAATGTTTTTGCTTTAGAAGCAAATGACTGCAGTGGAAATTGTTATGATATCCTTGAGGCCATTTTCAAGAATTCCACAGTTTAGACACATGGAGCTTAAATTACAAATTAAATCGCGTTTATCAGCAGACAGATTTAGGAAAGGAAATAATTACTTAGTGGCAGTGAGATCTGTCTGCAGAGCTCACAAGGGAAACAAATATACCAACACAAATACATAGTACTGCCTAATGCAGTATGGTACTTTGGGTTAAGAAACATTACCACATTAATTATAATATTCCAAAACCCCAGAAAGCTGAATTTTTCCCACTGCTGTGAAGCTGAACAATTTTTGCCTTTCACAAGACTGCAATGAAAAGACTCAGGGGTAGTGCTTTATGATCTCCAACCATGCTTTAGGATCAAGGGAACTGAAATCTAGAGATCCTGGAGCAGATAAAGGAAGATACCAGGAATGACAAAAGTGGGTCAAGAGGAAATCAACTGTTTTCTTTACATAATTGACTGGCAAATTTTCCCATAAAAGCACAGTTCCTTCATGACTGTCACAACTGAGACTACACAGAAACAGTAGAGAAAAGAATGATAGTGAGACTGTGCAGGAACAGTGGCCTGGATAAGAGGAGTCAATTCTGCTTCAAGTTAATGCCCAGCAGAGTTCCAAGAACATTTCCTCTTCCTTACTCATGATATGCTCAGTCTAATTTGGTTCTGCTCACAGGAGCAGAAATGATGACTTTGCTCCCATCCTCCTCAAGCCCATACTGTAATTGAAAAAAAGAATAAAAATCTGTTCTTCACCCCAGTTTTCCCTGGTCATTGCTCTCTTAGACCAAGTAATCTAAACAAATAATTTCACAATATGTGTTTTTGTGCTCTGTTATCAGTCCTCACATGTGGAAGTAGCCACAAAAGAGCTCAGGTCATTCTATGAATAGAGGCGAGATCTACATCTTGAATGCACTTTCTGCCAGAACAGCACTTATCAAAGCTCTGCAGTGTGCCTCGTAAAAAGTCAAAAGACTTTGTCTTTTTTGTCCTCTAGTTTAATTTAGTCAGCTTCATAAGCCTACAGTGCTTTTAGGTGGGGATTTTTAATTTTTACTTTTGTTTCTTTGAGGGGAACGTTTTCTTTGTTGGTTTTTTTTGTGTGTGTATTTTTTTTTCCCTAAACAAACCCCTAAATTCTGTACAAAATATAACTGGTGGATGCCTTTTAGGACATATACAAGAAAAGTATTTTGATTTAGGTTTTTTAGAATTACATTGACGGCACAGACAAAATACAACTTCTTCCCTAGTGTGAATGAAGCACTACCTCTCTAGTCATACACAAAACACTGATTTTACAATATTCAGCAGTACCAAGAACTACTAAAATTCCTTACAGGAAATGGAAACACTTAAAGGACGCACTTGAAGTAAATACAGCTTACTTTGAGAAAGAACCAATAGAACACAACATTTCAGCCCAATTTTCTCAAGATTTCTGCACACAGAAAGAAGGTGCTTATTGTGTATATGTATTAAGTAAAAAATATCTTCCTAATATGGCACACAATATACAGAAGAGTTCAGAAAACATTGAACTGGCAGAAGTTTTTAGCCTTCTTTCCATCATTTCTCCACTTACTTGGAATATCACAGAAAAAGGTATCCTTGTGGAAGTTCCAGTCTGCTTGCCTCTTCTCTCTCTCATAGTGATCATCTGACCATCTGTCATCTTGATGGCTAAACCAGAATAAAGTTTTACTTTATCTTAACAAAGAAATTGTTCCAAACAAGTCACACACTTTAACAGCTCTTACACATGAGAAAACGTATTTTTACCAATGTGATTTTGTTATACAAAAGCTGAAACAGTAATTTAATTTTTTCTTTAAATTAAGAGACTTCAAATGAAAGGACATTGAGTCCAGTACTGAAAATATCCATAGAGAAAAGTAAAATTAGACATTTTTGAAAAGAGCTTGCAATGGGAAATATCTAGCCTGATATGAAAGGCCTTAAGAACTGCATATGATTAGATTCTGTATTTATTGAAATCAGTGGCAATACATATATTAACTTCAGAGGGTCCTGGTGAAATCACGACGTACCTACAAAAACTACCAATAAAACAGAATGCATTTTTCATAGAACTCTTACCTTTTAGCTTGCTCATCTGCATATTTGAAAGGATAGTTTGCAAGTGTCGCTTTGTACCCTGTGTTTTTCACCATGTTGTTCCATGTGACCAATCTCTGTCCTATGGCCGTCCCTCTTGGTTCAAAACCCTAAGGGAGGAGAAGTACAAAATTCCATTAACGCTTTTCATTCTTCAGCTCGAACGGGAGAGCGGAAACACGATCAAAGTGATGGATAGTTCTCATTATGAAGCATAATTACCCCAGGCATCTACTTTTAGAGGTAAAATGACAGGTCAGACAAAATAATGACCGACTGTAGAGAGTGACGAGGGATTAAGAATTCTTGCACATCCTACTGCTCTCCCTGAGAAGAGACGATGATTTAGTCCATCAAATGTTCAACACTTGGTTTTCAGAGGAAGGGCATTCTACAAAGTCTCCTTCTGTATCTTAATTATCACTCTCTATTGATTAAATATGATTAAAAACTGTCAAGTATATCTTCTCTATTTCTCCAAGAATAAGGCAAATCTTTAAATAATTTTGGAAGTGACTTTGAAACAATTTTAACAGCTTGGCTGTTTTCAATAAATATCCATTACATATGGATATGTACAGATACCCATACTATCCTGTAAATACCAATAACTTACAGGAACAGTCTATTTTTATTTGAGGATAATAATTAAATGCCACATTTTCAATAAAAAAATCCTGAAAGCGTAAGAGATTTCATGGAAAGTGAAAAATGAGTGCAGTATTTTAAAAAAATCTGATAAAAATTACTTTTAGTCTTTCAATATGGCTATCACTTCATCCCCAGAAGGCACTTAGAATCCTCTCTCCTTGAACAGATCCTGGCCTTCACTCTTTGAAACCTAAGTTAGAACGTATGGTCTGTGCTGTACATCTAAAACTGGGATGAATTTACATTATTCAGTCTGAAGCAGTTCTGTTGGAGGACACATGACCTTAGAAAAATGCAGAGGGAATTGAAACTAGTGGATAACATTCTGTGATGGCAACTGCAGCTTTGTATTATCATTTGCTGCTCCAGTGTCAAGATTGGTCAACACTGTGTCAACTGCTGTACTTGCATTTGCTGTTCACTGGTTCCACTGAAAAAACAGCAAACAAAAAATAGTTATTTGAAAGTACAACTGATTAATATTGACTTACCAGCAGTGGATCAGAGAAATCTGGAAGATCTGGAACTAATATTCCCACGAGTGCACACACCACTATGAGCACAGTGCACATGCCCAGGACCACCACGGGCCAGTCGGCGATGAGCGCGGCGTAGCTGCGGGAGAGGAGCAGGGACAGGTGCTACAGCAATGAAAGCTGCACACAAAACTAATCCATACTTCTCTAAAGAGCTTTTCATATCACACTATTATTTTCCCCCAGGATTCTGACAAAAATGCAAGCTTATCCATTATTGCAGACCACTAGAAAAAGATGCTTTGTTAGAAATTTCATGAGAGAAAACATCATTACTTATTTTTTGTACAAACGTAAGTATTTTAAAGAAAAAAAATCAAAGAAAGAAAAAGATCAGTTTTAAAGTAGAACCCAAAGAAAACATTTCCTCTATTTTTAAAACAGCCATTAAAAAAAATTCCAACCTTACATACTTATGATCCATGAAATCTTTCGTAGTTCAAAGATGCAAGGGATTGGCAACATGATACATAAACTCATCAACATTAATTGTCTAGTTTTACAGCATAACATCCATCCTTGGATTTTAACACCTAGTTCATTCTAAATTTTATGAGTGGAAGAATTTTTATATTCTAAAAATACAAACCTAATTTTCATTATTTTTGTAAAATATTTTTATTTTGTGTTAATTCAACAGCAAAGTTCAGAAAATTAAGTGAAACCAAGAAATCTTAATTTCTAAATGATTTTTCTTACAATAAAGACTTGAATTCATAGAGTTTATGTTTCAAAAGCAATATTGTCTAATATTGTGAGCAAAGAGAGTACAGGAAGTGCCACAGAGGCATTAGAAAAGTAATTATAGGCTATGAATCCTTCTATACAAAATGTTGGTCAAGAAGATCTCCACTCTTATTTCCTCCTCAACTTACAAGCAGCATAACATGAAAGTTTGCAGCAGAAAGCTCCTTTACTTATTACTACTGTCTTAAAAGATTATGGCTCTTTTTCAGTTTTAAGAGCAACTTGCTAATTAATCACAATACAATTAGCAGCTCAACAGAAATTTTCTGTCCTGCTGCTAAGAAGAGAGGGATTGTCCATCTCCCCACGCCAGCAGTGGTTTCCCAACATTCTGACTGCAAAACCAATGGCAGGAGCAAGCTTATTCCTGTTTTTCCATAGCATGTGGAAATAGGCACCTCTAGGGGTCTAAGTAGAGCTTCAGGGAGCAAGGAAATCCAAAGCACTGGGTGTTTCTCCATTTCCCACTAGGTAAACATGGAATAACTCTGACATGCTCACACAAGAGGTTAATTAGCAAAAGCTTGAAAAGCAATCTGAAGTCAAAGTTTTCATTAAAGTCAGTCACAAAGGGGCAGCTTGCCAAATGAGCAATTGTACAAAGCAGAAGTGAAGGGAAGTAAATGACCTAATAGCGCCTTCCTATTTATAGGACTAAATGTTTTTATAAACACCAAGCTAGACTGACTAGCCATTACAGACATTTGCTCTGAAGTCATAAAAGTTATACCCCAAACTTTTATTTTCCTATTCATCACTAGTGCCAGATTTACCACTTTGACATGTTGTCTCTACATTTCCATTCTCAGCTGAGCACTCTTAAACTGGGTAAATTCTTTCAGCTGTAAAAGAAACCCTGTCCCTTAAGTGTTTAATGTCATAATAAGCCACATACAGAAAACAGTGAGTGCTTGTTTACACCTGCAAATTTCTCCTGTTTCTTGTACCACATACTGAAATTCAGATAAGCAAAGCTGACCCAGGCTGACAAAAGGACTGACCACTCTATATTTAATTTTACCTGCCTGAGCATCATTTAGTGCTGCTGAGGGCTCTGGCTCCAACCAAGTTGCCTAAAAAGCAGCCTCAACCCCAACCCACCATACATGGCTAAAGAGACAGTAGGTTTTTTATTTTTTACCCATTAAAAAGCCATAAAATGAATTTAGTTACTTTTTCTTTCCTCTGAAGAGGAAACCACTGCCCTGACAGATTCAGCGTAAATGACCACTTGCCTCAAAATGCCTGAGTCCAAGGGGAAAATGGTTAAATCAATTCCTTAGTGGAGGAATCACATTCAGAAAGGATATCCTTAGTGCCAAGCACATCCTTTAGCACTTTTCTAAATCAGGATTAAACCTCCCACTTTTGGATGCCTAATTAAAAATGTTTTTTGGTTGTTCAATGACCTAAATATATATCCACACTGATACCTTTTCTTCTTTCTTTTTTATCCAAACTATTCCAGCACTGAATGATGAACTCACATAAGTTTGACACTGAGTGAAATATCCCTTTTTATGCCACTTTGCCCCATTTCAGTCTGTTAGAATGGTAAAATTTTAGCTAACTATGTACCATTAATTTATTTCCTCCTGGTGTTTTTCACATACCTATAAGAGGTTTGATTTGTTTTTAATTTTTTTCTTCACGTTTTAGTAATTCAAAATGCTTAGGAGACACAGTAATTCAGTCTATATTTAGCACCACTAAAAGCACCACTGTTATCAAGCAGTCTGTCCAAAGGTGATCCAAGACCTCAGATGTTTTCTTCAAAAGGAGAAGGTAAAAAAAGAGAATGTTCAGGGTTTTTTCCCATTTTAAGCTACAGTATAATGTGTGGCCAGAGTTCAACTTCAGTTCAACCCCTACATACAGATGTCCTCAGGTTCAACCACTCCTCAGGCTCATATAGACAGAAACGTACCATATACAGTTTCTATATTGTCAAAAGCTCACTCTGAGCAATAGATATTTGTGTGGCCCAAATCATAGCAACACACAGATTTCTGTAACTCAAAACAGATACTTAACAAACATGCCTGCTCTTTACTGACAGCAAATCCTAAAGAAGGATTGTGTTTTTAATACATTTCACTTGAGATGGTTTCTTGTTGCCATTACTGGTGCACTGACAGTTTTAGGTACCATGCTCTGTTATTTTCTATGATCCTGCCATGCTACAGAGCCTATACAATCCAAACCCAGTGTTCTAGACAGCATGGGGTTTTAGAAAGAAATAAAAATTACTATGATGAAATTTTCTGAACTTGTCTGTCAGGTCTGTTTATCACTACTGATTATACAACCAAGCCACTTCTCAGAGCAACCCTTAATCAAAAAAGTACTGAGGCGTGGAAACTCCATGCTTGTGTAGGTAGTGTACACACACACAAAGAGAATGGCACAGATTGTAATAAAAATGCCATAACATAGTTGAAAACAAGAAGCATTGAAATCCGCATAGATTTTTAAATTCTGGCCTATTATTAATGAGGAGACTGCTCTTCTGTCTGTAAATAGAGCTTGTGCGTTCTATCCCCTTCCTGCTCCCCCAGGATTCACAGATGTGTTATTAGGGATGTTAAGGAACTTATCCCTGGCTCCTTGTTCCAGTGTTTATTTAGGGACCCACTGCAGATCAATTCTTCTAAATGTTGTTTGACCTTGCTGATGCTATCTGCCTCCCCAGTCTCCCATGGCAGTTGCAGAAGTTTACTACCCACTGCCTAAAGAAATATTTTTAAAACCTGCTTTAATTTGAATGCTAATTATTTTCTTTGAATATTCCTTATTCTTGCTTTGTATGGGGAATAACAGCTTTGCCATCACATCATCTACCACCTTAATAATTCCACAAACCTCAGCTGTGACAGCAGTGGACCTTACCTTTTTGGTAACTTGAATGGTCTGGCTGGCCTGAAAGAAGGAAAAAAAGAGAGTAATTGAGAATACATGAAATATGCATGCACACACCGATTTGTTTAATTATTCTCATACATGGGTAAGCAAATAAATTTTAAAAATCAGATATTTTAGGATATGAATTATTTTGAAAGGCCCACAATCATATTCAATTGAGTCTTTGCAAACAAGTAGTTCAGAGAATAATTACAGCTACAGACAGCTGGGTTTTCAAAAGTGGAATTTTATGCAGCTGATTTTTGGGATTATTATTCCAGAGGCTTTTCCAGTTTTCAACAAGAGACCAAATAAACTAATGTGATAAAAATTCCATACTATTGAAAATCATGACTAAGTTTGCATATGATGGGAACAGACCACCACAACACCATGTTCTGACTGTAATTCACAAAACTTCTTAATTGTCCTTTGTAATTCCATTACAAAGAATTATTTTGGCCATAAATTCTGTCCTGCAATAATAGAGGAAATAGAATGACATAGGGTACCTCTATAAAATATTTTTATGCAAGTTTTTGTTACTTCTTAAAAATGTAATATAAAGTATATTATTTTGAGGAGGAGATAGCAAACCCAAGTGAAAATCATTCTTATCTGACACTGTTCAGTGGGCACTTCAATTTCTTAGCTACTGGACCAGAAAGTTTCACATAAATTCCACTTAAAAAAACTGCATGAAGACTCTGCAAGTCCTTTCAAAAATGTAACATAAAATCACTCCAAAGGTATAACTATACTAGGCTTCAGTTAAGTTACAGATTTTTTTTACCACCAAGGACATATTTAATATTAGTTCTTTAAAGAAGTACAGAAAACACTGAATTAAGAAGCAGGTACTTGCATAAAATAGACCATTCAGTAACATCACACCAAGGCTGCCAAAAGCATAGATTTGTATGCTTTCACACACAGATAAACAGTTCAAACTTCAGACTCCCCAGAGATTTTCAGAAAAACTTAATCCACTACATAGAAATGGAATTTGCTGTTCTTCAAAGTAGTAAGAGTTGTTTACTACTACATAGTAGTAAGATTTGCTCCTTATAGCCATGAGGAAGTCGGAGAAAAGCAGAATAACCAATCTGCAGTTGCAGCGACTCAAGGATTAAGGAAAGGTACGGACAATGATTCTCTGTTAAATTCAGCCACAGAAGTTAAGACTGAATTTATAAAGTGTCACCAACCCTCAGACAAGATGCACAAATCTGACTTTCAGACGTACTGAACATACCCAATTACCCAACTAATGCCAAAAACTGCTGGTACCACTACAACAGACTCACCAGCAGCCAGAACGTAGAGAAACCCAACTAAACTGAGTTCTGAAATGACTTTGAAGAGTAAGTTCCCTGAGGCTGAAAAGAAGTTGTGGCAGGCTCAGGGGACTGTTCATTATCTGATCTACAGCCTCAACCACAAACCCAACTTTTCCCAGCTTAGGCTAGACTGGGAAACCAGGTACTGAAGTCAGAACTCACTCAAGTTGAATCGGAAGTGAGCAGTGTCCTAGGTTACAATGTAAGATGTGCCCAAAGGTATGTATTCTATCACCATCTTCACAAGCTGTTAAAGCAGGTGGGCAATGTTCATTGTCTCCTACCATGACTCATCCTTGATAACTCCCTCCGGGAGCTATCTCTGTTCAATGGGCAATCAAGGACTCTGCCCCATGACTCATAGGTAACTCTCTCCGGACTATCTCCTGTTAATGGGCCCATCAATGCCTTACCTCATGACTCACCATCCCATTGTGAGATGCTCCGCCCAGGAGGAGGAACAGAGCATTCCCATCTGTATATAATCAGGAGTATGGAACACCACAGGCAGCCCTTACCTATGGGACTCCCCGAGGCCAAGAGCTCCATAGCCACCACTGGACTTTCCAAGGAAGAGCAGACCCTTCTACAGGATCACTGCTTCGACAGAACCACATCCACCACTTCAGGAGGACCGCAGACACCATTTTATTGGACTGCTACCGCCACCCTGACTGACAGGGTGTCAGGTTGTATTCTGACCCTGTCAGTGGATTTTTTTTTTTGTACTATTGCTTCTATTTTATTTTCCTATTAAATTGTATTTCTGACTCGGAGTCTCACTGGTTTGCTTTCAAACCAGGACAAGCAGTAACAGGACTCTGGATGAAGAGTCCCTTTCATGGACTTGGACCAACACAGAGCACTCACTGAATGTGCCTTCCCGACTGTATGGAAAAGGGGGCAAAGTCACAGTCTTGGGAATAACAATTTTTTTAACTGCAGCAAAGACTCCTGGGTTTACAGATGAGAGAGAAATATAAATAGACATATTTACTGTTACTATTGTGATTCAAACATGAATTTCTAGCTTTCATTTGTGAAGATCTGAACTTCCACATATATTCAGTCACTTGTTTTTGTCTGTGCCTTAATGGGCTCTGCCATGAGTAATAATATCAGACAATGCTTTGGCACAAGCAAAGCCACCCAAGGACAATGATTAGTGCAGGCTTTGTATTTGTGCTGACTTCTATAAAAGTTTCTATGACAATTCCAGTTCACATTGATGCCATGATGATTTTTTGGCTTTTCTTTTATACTCCTTTTATACCTTTTTACAACTTCTGTATTCTTAGTGCTGTTTCCCTACATTCTTGGACTTGTTTGTCAAGCTAGGACACTGAACATTTTAGAAGCTTCGTAGTTAGGGATCAGACTGCCCCAGACACCAAAGTCCTCTCCAGAACACATTTTGTAAACTAAGATAGAACCATCCAGGGGAAGGTTCCTTGGGGAGGGGGGCTCACTCGAGCCTCTCATTGGGGAATCTTTGATAGATATGCTAATTAGTAACACCTATAATGTGATACCAGATTTTTTGGGGGGGTGCATTCGACCTGGATGTGGTGCACCTAAGGATCCTTAAAATAAATACCAAGGTAAAATCCCTTTTTCCCTTCTAACCGTGTTTGACTCTTGATTTTAAGGCCAGGAAAAGGCATCAATATTAGCAGATAAAATTGTTTTCTTCTGCATGGGGGCTACTTTAAAATTAAATTTGATTAATTAGGTTTACACAAAATAGGTAAAAATACCAACACAATCATTCTTCTTCCTCCCCCTTTCCCATCAAAACCAAACTACATTTCCCTCTGTTTCCTCCACCTGCAAAATATATTCAGTGCTGAACAAATGATGATGATTAAGTTCTTCAAAGTTAAGGAGGGTTAAAGGTCACACCTGCTATCAAACTGTTTTGTTTCGAAAAGCATGCATTGAAAAAACCTGGGTACACCCGGGTGAATTCCAGCAGTGTAACCAATCCCTTGCAGCTGTTGTGATGACTCTATTATATTGGTCAATAGGAAAAGTTATCCCTGAAAACTATGCCCCAAAATTCTTTAGTTATGCTCTAAAATACAGAAATGCATGGCAAAACCAGATCTTTCCCACTTAATTAATGTTGCTGTATCTAATTTTTGAAGTATTATACTTTCATTGAGCCAGTTTAAGTAACACCATCAGCCTCCAAAAAAAAAAAGTGTGGACAAAGGAGTCCTCATCAGTTTTCATGAGAAAGAAATGGTGAATTCCATTCTTTTGCTGGGACAAAAGCCAAGTTGATCTGTGTATTAAATTACCTTTGTACTTAGTTCTCACAAGCCTGATAGCAGAAAGTGACAATTACAGTTGTTTGGGACAAGACCAGCACAACCAAGTTACTACATAAACTGCAGTCACTGATTAAAATCTAATAAACACTTTGCACCAAGAGGGGAAAAGAGGAAGAAAAGGACCAGCTCTGTTCTACCTCCACTTACTGTGAGTGTCAGCCCCTGCTTAACAGATGCTTTGCTTCATCCTTTCCTTTCCTAATGGCAAGTTTTGTCTGAACATCACACATTTAAGAAATACATAAAGAAAAGATAAATAGATTGGTTAAAACTCCCAGATGTTTCTCAGTATGAAATGTATTTTGGATGACCAGCATCCTTCTGTGTAACATGGTGAAAAGGAGGAGCAGTTTCTTTAAAAAGGGCTGCTGTAACACCAGCAAGTTTACTCTGGGAAATAAAAAGAGGATCAGGAGGATTGATCAGGTTTGGACTGGACTACTACAACTCTAATTATTCACCTCTCCAGCCTAAATAAGCTCTTAACCTCAGTGTTTCTACCAATATTTTGAACAGTGAGGTAATTTGTTCCTTTGTGTATATACCCACTCAAATAGGGGCAGTTCACAGGTACAAAAAATATGATTGCTTTACATATTTTTCAGTCTGAGAAAGACAATGATCAGTGCTTGAGCTTCCTGGAGGGGAACACGCTGTGCCACATGACAACATCCTGACTTTGGGTTCCCTGGGAAGCCAAAGTCTCCTTGTGATTACATCACTGAATGAGTTTTCTCATGGAAGTTAATAGGCTATATCAGAGAGGGCAGTTTGATCCTAATTTCAAGAATCTTAATGGAAAACAAGCTTTTGGAAATCCTATGTAGTATTAAACCTAGTTTTAACCTTCGTGTCACCTGGACATCACACGGCACAAAGCAAAGTTTCAAAACATGTTCCTCAGCGTGGGACTGCTGCCAATTAATTGGACACTTCATAATAACACTATGGCTGGTTTACTGCACATGCAGCATGCTTCATTCATCTAATGCATTTCAGGGAAATACAAACCTGAACGTGTCAGAGGACAATAAAAGTATCTAGGTATTCCAAGACATTCTTTTCCAGGCTTTCTTCACAAACCTCGGTTGTGAGAAAGGTACTAATGTAAGCAAGCCCTTGGCCTCACACCCCAAGGAGTCAATATTTGCTGCTTCCTTAGTGGGTGCAAGAAACCCTGCAGAATGTAGTCATGAAATAGAAAACTAGGAAAACAGGCTGTGTTTTGAAGCACACTTTGCAGAGTTTTCTAGCTGTTGTGAAGTGCCCATAATTTCAAAAAAGTGTTAAAAAGGCAGCTTTCAATAACCTAGGAGGGTGAAACAGATATTAATATGATTTTTAATAGGAACATTCCTGCTTACACTGACAGTAATATTCGTTGGGGGTCTTTTTTTTTGAGTCAGTTAAAAAGCATCAACACATTCCAAATCATATCTTTGTACTAACTTATCCAAACATTATCTTCCTAAAATTCCTATTACAATTATAGATATTGCCCTGGCTAAACATTTGGTTTCTGATTTATTTCATGTCACTTAACTGCAAATAATTTCTATTTCACCACGTGCAGACGTAGAGACTGGAACTCAGAAGGGCTTTTCCTCCTTTTTTCCTGGGAGGAATAACAAGCCAGTTAGACTTTAAGCTGAAATAAATGCCTACCAGCCTGCCATGGAGCAGCACAAAGGCACTGCCTGGGATTGTTGTGCCCTATTTTTAGGTGTAAGGAAACAACAAACAGCATTGGATAAATCCAAAACTGTCAGTGTGGGTGCTTCTCCTCTGCTTCATTCCTGGGAGACAGAAGCTAAGGGGAAAGAGAAGCTGCTCTCCCAGCTGACACCAGCACTAACTGAGAAGCACTGCTCTTCTTCACACCACTGCCTGCCATGAAGCACTTTATTAGGAACCCCCAGCTGACTGGGCTGGAAGCATCTCAGAAAGATAGACACCTTTGCAAGGCGCAAAATCTTTGACCCATTTTTCCTATTTAATTGCAGGAACCAGTGTCAGAAAAAAAGTACTGACTGCTGGACAACTGCCACCCCTCAGCAAATCCAGCTGAGTTCCATGCTCAGTGACGTTTGGATATGAACAGTGACAGCCAGCCTTAATTTCAGGGCTCAAACCCAGGCACAAGGATAATGTGGAAATAGTCACTGACAGAAATTTGACAGTTTGGGAAAAGCTCAATTTTCCAAACAATCATTCATCGATAACTGGTCAGGTGGCTGGTCTCCATCATTTTGGTGCTGAGCTGCACAAAAATTTGAAAATAAATGTATACCTTACTGATATTTATCATAAAGGCTTTATACAATATAGAATCATGGAATATCCTGAGATGGAAGGAACACATCAGGATCACTGGAGTCCAACTCCTGGCCCCGCACAGGACAACAGATTCATTTTGCACTCTTGCTTTGCACTTAAAGATTCACTGAAGTCAAAAATGATAAGTTGCAATAAATAGCTGTATTAACTGAAAAAAAACCAACCAACCAACCAACCACAACAACAAAAATCCAAACAAACAAAAACAAACCCAAAAAAACCCCCAAAAAACCAAAAAAGAGAGCGAGAGACTCTCCTGTCCAAGGATTATGAGGCGTTTAACCTCAACATTCAATGCTTTGCTTTGCCAGAGGGAAACTATTCCCTTTGTTGGTAGATCTGGTTACCAGATAAAATGTAGTTTTTGTCATTATTACACTCCTGGATAAGCTAAATCCCTGCAGGATAGAATGAGATATGCATCATATTATACATTCTCCATCAGATCATACAATACAACCTAAATCCCTGCACAGGAAGAAAATCCTCATGTTTTCAGAATGTCATTGACCCAAGAGAACAATTTGAATTGCTCCTAAATATCAAGTTAGCTTTTGCTGTTATATCAGATATAACACCTATGTGCTTTATCACTTTAACAATCACTCAGACAACAAATCCAGATTAAATTGCCAAAAAAGTCTTTATAAGCCTCCCAATTTAATTTTTTGCTATGATGAGCAGTTTTCCATGATTCTAATCACGAATGCCATCTAGATGTTTTTAAACATTTTTTTTTAAACATGCAGTGTTCATTTAATTTGTCTGCACTTAGCTTTACTTGTTTACATCTCTAAGGAATAGGAAAACCCACAGCAAAATGATGTTGTAAAGGAGATAGAGAATTCAATTTTCTGGTAAGTTGCTATTTTAAGGTTTTAATAAAAGCAAGAAAAATGCAATTAATTTTTATGTGGTTTTCTCCCCACATAAAATATCAAGGAATAATCCAAAAGGATTTTATATTTCTTAATCTCTAGATCATCAAGGTGAAATGATCTGAAACTAACTGCTACTTCATCCCATTAAAATGTGTGAAATGTCAATATTGCAGCTTTTCTTAATGTTGTACATATGACTATTCTTTTCCATAAAATTAAGCAAAATGCAATTTAGCAGACTAAAAATCAATTCGCTATTTGCCAACTGTATTACAGACGTCAATTCACATTTTCACAGTTCAGACATCAAGCTTTATAAAGGTTCTTGTCTGCTTTTCCTGTGTTCTTACCTACCTCTTCAATTCCAACTGAGCATCTGCTCTATTTTCACAGCAAATATGAGCAAATAACATTGCCTTTCTGTGAGGAAAGCAATTGTGAGGAAGGTGTTAAAAACTATAAAATCATCATCTGAGTGATTCTTGCTCTGTCTGATTTAGATTTAGCATAAAAGTGTAAGCTTTACTGACTTACAGCATGCCTGCTGGATAAAATCCTACAGAAAGGGGCAAACCCTATACACTTAACTAAGCCAGCATTTCACTCACTTCCTTTCTGCTATGAAATCAATATTAAACTTTATTAACCTACTCTGCAAAAGTAACAGATAGTTTGGCATCTCCCATGGACAAACTTGTGGCTCATGCCAGAGTACAGCAGGGAAATATGGGATGGAGTTTCTATCAAGGCACCAGAGATGGGAAAAGGTCAATGCAATCCTATTAACATCCTATATGTGCGTATTTTCATCTGGAAGTTTAGTAACAGCACTGGGAGGAATGTCCTAGGAAGATGGGTTGAGGACTTTGGACTCGTCTTATTTGGAGAAAAGGAAGCTGAGCAGTGACCTCATTGCTCTCTACAGCTCCTTGAGGCAGGGACGTGGAGAGTTGATCTCTTCTCCCTGGGATCCAGGGCTGGGACATGTGGGAATGGTTCAAAGCTGAGCCAGGGGAGGTTTAGACTGGACATTTCTTTATCTAGAAGGTGGTCAAAACCTGAACAGACCTTCTCAGGAAGGTGTTGATTTCCCAGTCCTATCAATGTTCAAGAGGTATTTGGACAATGCCCTTAAGGTGCTTTAACTGAGTCAGCCCTGAATGGGTCAGGCAGTCGGGTTAGGTGATCCTTGCAGGTCCCTTCCAACTGAAATAGTCTATTTTATTCTATCCCTGTATAACTCATCATATGCTAAAATTAAAACTTCTATAAATCTATAACATACAGGTGATTTAAAACTGAAACAATCCTACTATAATAATCTCCAAGGCTGGGGGTTTGTTGGGTTTTCCCCCCTCTCCTTTTCCTCACTGCTCCATAGGGACGGTACCCACATAAGAGCCCAGGATTTATTTACCAAGTCTTCAGTCTAAGGTTCCTCAGAAACGCTTTTTTGCAATACTGACTTCTAATGTCTTTCCTCTCTCATCTTCAACAACTGACTAAATATTATCAACCACTAGGAAAGCTGGCTCTTTTCCTTTATAGCATCTACTTGGTTCGCTTGTCTTGAAAAGGAATTAAATCGTCTCTGTAGGGAAATCTGAGAGCATATAAAGGAGCCAAGTCATACAGACCCTCCAAACATTTTTCTTGTATTCTTCTCTCCCTAAACTTTTCTCCAATAAGTGTAGCCACTTTTAAACACTGCTCCGAAACTGTCAATAAGAAAATTGCCATCAAGCATACTTAAACTGGATTTTCCCTGCTTTAAATGGAAAAGTCCATACACAATTTAAAGTATATACTTCTTCAAAAGGTTTAATTGAGGCTATACATGTATTCCTTTAACTTTTGAAGCACTGAAGGCAGGACCACATAGAGCACTGCCTGGCAAATTAAACAAAAGTTCTGAACTATTTAAGAGAATAAAAAAAAGCTTTTCTGTGAGAAATACCACCATGAATCATTATTTGAAAACAAGCCAACACCTAATTTAGAGCAGACTAATATTATTTCAAGATCCTTCACAAGTCTAAAACGATTAGTCTTTTCTCTTTTCTTGGTAATTACAGTGAAATTAATAGATATGTTCTGGGATTTAAATGATGACTAGAGTAGTTTTCAACATTTTTACTGGCAAAAAGTCCCTTCCTTAGAAATATTTTATTTCAAAGCTGTTTTTGTTACACTTCCCAGTTGAATGGAGCAATGCGAGGTCATGGCCATGTCTTGTATTTCTCCGACAGACAGGAAATTAACATGACCCAAGGAATCACAACATACACAGAAGAAAAACCCCATCTCATGATACCAAGGGGAATGAAGAAGATATCCAAGAGTGTCTATTTCTATCATGATATCTCTCCACACAGGCTGAAGTGCATGTTCTTGTAGGCATTAATGACTGACATTAAGCACATGGAAGTTTGGCTCTAGAGTAGGGAAACCTGGACTGTCATAAATCACACCTCAACTGGTACTTGCTTCAGTCTTCCTTCCTGTGCAGATGGAAGAACTTGTGATTGTAAGTCACCAGGGGGTTCAGTTTTGCTCTCAGAAAACTTCCTTTGACCAGAGAGCTTTTCTAAAGATAGACTAAAAGCACTTACAAGTTCTCCAAATTGTTCATTCAACTATGGTGACAAGCACCAGTTTTTATCTTTCTCTATATTTAATCTCTTGCAGCAAATGAAAATACTGTTACTTAAGATCTTTGTTCTAATTTCAGTCAAGTATTTATCTTCAAACATATATTTCAGTGGTGAACTGTTCCAATATCTGTGAATTTAGTAATTTAGAATGTCATAACTTTTAAGTGATATAAAACAAATGTTTATTCAACACAATTAATATATTTTAAAGGATTTAATATTTAACTGCACAATGAAGGCTCTTTAGCTTTTGCTGGTGCTAATGAAAACTCATACATATATAATGCAACATTATCTTCTGTATCTCCTGACATGAAAATTGTTTTGTATGCTCAGTAACAAGCAAGCAAAAAAGGAAATATTTACTGAACGTTTAAGCTTTAGAGCATTGTAGCTAAGACCCCAAAAAAACGCTCTAAGATTGAACAGACTATGAAACAGATTTAACATAACCAAAGCTGTTCAGCAAAACGTTTGCAAAAGTTCATCCATTTGACAGAACAAACTAAACATCGCACAAACTGGAAATGTAACGTAAGAGTTTTGAGGCAAGGTATCCCATTAGCATGCTAGAAAATATGGAAGAAGTGGCAGAAGTGATGCAAGTAAGCTTTTCTAGTCCAGTACATTATCTATTTATGATTTTAGTAGAAAAGAACCAAATCACACCCTAATTTGCAAATAGTGAGACTAGGCTCTCTGAAATATCATCAGGATTTCTACCTGTAACTTCCCTTACCTGCACTGATCTGTCAGTGGTACCATCTCATTTCTGTTTTGCATTGAGAGTCCAGGCTTTAAGAGATTTCTTTATGAGTAGAATATCACTGGAATTTTTGTGTAGCAAAATCAATGCCAAACTGCTCAGGCACCCTCTGTATTTCCCTCTTGCACTGTGTTTGGGGTTTTGTTTTGCTGTTCAAGCACCACTGACTAATTAAAAGCACTCACATCAATTATTATTCACTAGGTGATGAAGACAACACTGAAATATCAGAGAGGAAGAACAAGTGATTTTGGAAGGAGTTAGAGACAGAGACAGTGATGGTAACTCATAAAGAGCTTCCCAAAGTCAATGGTCATCATTCTGCACTTTCCCCCACCATAAGGAAGACTCAAAACTTTTAAGTCAGAATACCCAAATCTTTCAAAATCCATCTCTTTAAGAGGGATGAAAATCAGGTCATTGGCCATGCATAGTTTGTTGTTCTTTGTTGTCTGGTGTTGTCTTATTCACATTTGAACTTTACTACAACCTCCTACTAAATTAAAAGTACATGAAAACAACTATACATCGTCAAAACATTCCAACAAACTGACATCATTTTGGATGTTGTGGTTTCTTTCTAAGTGTACATAAATGCTCAGTTTCAAAAGTCATCTCAAACCCCACACCAATTAGTCCTTTTCCAGAAGGAGCACAGCTGATGCTGGTTTTCCAGTCAATTTAGTACAAAAGAAAGGAGCCATGTTTTTTACGGTTTCCCTCGCATTATCAGCTTTACATCTTCTGAAGACAGAAGTTCAAAGGCCGAGCAGATTGCTAGTTATGAGTGAGCTCTTCTGTTGTTCAGGGAAAGGTGAGGGATACAGGGCACAGGAAATTCATCTTCAAGCACACACAGGACCTGAATTCTCTAAGGAGCAGAACCTGCATGGCAAAATAGGGCAAGGCTGGTACTCAGCTGCACTCAGACCAAAGCAGGAACCTTCCAAGCACCTCCTTCCTATGGCAAAAATACTTGATTCCAAACAACCTGAAGTCTAGACAAACACTAATGTTTAATTAGCACAATTTAAAAGCCTGCAAAAATCCTTTGGACAGCCCAGAATGACAGGTGTTTTTAAGTGCACTTAATACTTTCCTACCCATGCTGTTTTTAATTTGGTCAGCCACCGAATTATAAATGGCATTTTCATTTGTATTCTCATCTCTGTGTGTCAGCCCTTTGCTTTCAGCTCCAGAAAGTGCAGCAAGTTGTTTTCACAGCCAACAATGCACAATATTTATCATGGGAAGAATAAATTAATTAATAAAACCAGAATAAAACTCTTAAGGTATCACACTCAGAGCTAACACGGGACTAAAATAAAAATATGTGAAAATGAGGAAGCACAGCTCAAATTAGACTGACATGAAAAATTATTTCAAAGAAAGAAAAAGAAGCAGTTCATTTGGTCACAGGGAAAACCTACTTCTCCACATGTGCACAACAGAGAATCCCACATTTGGACTCAGAGGGATGCATGAGATGGCTTCACATTCCTTTTGTTTTTTTGCAACTACATCAAAATCCCAAGTATGCCACTGGGTTGTTAATGCTTCATAATAACAAGAGGAGAACTCCTATTTTGGCATAGAATAAATGGCTTAAATGAGAATAGAGGCAGAATTTGTATTGTTTCTGGAACCCCTGATCTATAGCATGAACCAAGAGATTTGCAACACCCTGAACACTGAATGAAGTGATGGCAACAGCTTTCGCCTTTTAGCTACTGAGGTTGATAAAACATTTCAGAAATCCCACTTCCAGAAACCTGACCTAAAGGTTTCTTCCTAAAGATTCCTATTTTTAATCTTCCTACAGGAAGTCAGAAAGTCTCCTTTATTACTCCTGAAGTTATTATATGCATACTTATTTTGTACAAAAGACATCAGTATACAATTCATATAAAAAGTGAAGACAATAATCTTTTAATGCATCAAATAAAGCAGAAGCTAACAACTTTCAAAACAGGATAGGTTGTTTAAAAAGCTCCATGGAAAAATTTTTGTGAACAGTTCATGTTGCTGAAATGAGGATATTTGAAAATATTTTATACACATGTATACACATAATCAGCTCTGCAAGGCACGCAGAATGTACTAGATAACAATTATCCTTTTCCTGGAATCAAGCAGGGAACTGTTTCATAACAAAGTCTTGTTATTAAGATTGGTATTTGGCAAACACTCCCTTGCTTTTTGAAAAAACAGGCGCTTTTATTTTTTTCTGCTTCTAATCTAAATGCCAAGTAACTAGAAGGAAAAATATAAAATGGGTAAGAGGCAGCTGTAGTGTTCTATCCTCACTTCACAGCTTTTTCATTTTTATAGAGCTTCTTTTTAAAGTATTAAATACAGTGTAAGTATTCATGTATATCTGCAGTACTGTTTAAACAGTGTGTGGCACAGAACTCTGAGACACAGCAGAACCCAGAATCCCAGAACCGCCACATAAATCTGCAATGCCAAAACACTTCAAAAGAAGGTTTAAATCTAACTGAAAGGAAGATGTACAATAAGTCTGGATGTGTTACCAGTTTCCTGACACTGTTTTTTGCCTTCTTTAGAAGATAAATTGGTCTAGCAAGCAAAAACTTTGAATCCAGGAATTTAAACTAACTAAGCTTTGGAGCTAAAACCTTCAAACTAGGCTGGTGGGGGACAAGGAACAATTTACATATATCCCAAAGTCTTAAATTTTAGCCAAAGTAAGGATTCCGTGAGGTTTTAAATAGATTTTATTTTCCCGTTCCAGCTTGAGATGATTGCATGATCATGGAGAGATCATCCCATATATCCTTTCAGGCTGTTTTTTTTACCACAGATAATTCAGATGGTTTTCAGAACAGTTTTCCTTACTTGTCTGCTTTAGTCAAAAGCATTAACAGTATAGCCTAAAAAAGTAAATAACAGTGGGTGACATAAAGCAGGTTCACCCTGAGCCAGGAGTGCTTGTTTGCATTTATTGGTTTGATACTGCAAAAGTGCAAGCACTGCACACCCTGGCAGTCTGGAGCATTCTCCTTAGCAGCAGCACCAGCAGTTCTTTCACAGCTCCCTGACCTCTTCTGCCCTACCTGTGGTCTCTGAGTCCACCGACCTAAGTTTTCTAAACTTTATCACCAAAGAGAGATTCCAGCAGAGTTGGCATCAAGAGTAACAAGCATACAGGTAGCTTTCAACTGGTGTTTTTCCATTAAAATCTTCCCATACATGTCTGAGGGAAGCAATCCAATTTGGTACCAGGGACAACACCACTATTATTCCATGCCTTCCACAATCCTGAGACAACTTCCTGAATGATCTCTGCACATCCTTCCTCTTCCACTCCTATTTACATGCATGCGTTCCTATATGAAGATTAGGTTTTGAAAAACACCAGGAAAGATTCTAAGAGTTTTCTGGCTTTTTTTTAAAATGATAATATTTAGTTCTCCTAGAGAACTATGCAACTGTCCACTATTTATTTTATCCTCCTTTCAATCCACTAAGCGTGCTACTGGGCTGCACGGTTTTACTTTTCCCTAGTGACTCCTAACTCAGTGCTTCCAGTCATTGTGGATCAATCTTCCTGCTTCTTTCACAGCCTTACTTGGTTGGTTTTCCCCATTTCCACTCCACGCTAGTGAAGGCTGCTGATGACTACAGAAGCAGGGGGCAGCAAAGGAGGGGCAATAAGTACCCATCCTCCGGTGGCTCTAAGCCCCCAGGTTTCTTGAGATAGGTAAGTGCATTCCAACAAAAAGGGATACTTCAGCATGAGCTCTCCAAACGGGCAGGGTAGGGAAAAAAAAATCATCCAACAGTACTGAAAAGAACTAAACATGCCATGCTCCAAACAGGTAAATTTAGAAAAGGTTAGAAAGCAAATCAAACCCCCAGACAACTGCATTCTGATATGGAGAGATAGCTAGAATTTCCCAGGGAGTGTTTGTGTGGTCAAGATATTATGGCCACTGAAAAAAGAGGTATGAACATGTTTACATGAACTACTTCTTAAATATGTGCCCACAATAACACAAGAAACTTTACTCAAGATCTTCCAACCTCAGAAAAACATCTAAAAACCATCAGAATCATTACGACCAATAGTTGAATTATTTTACCTACTTTTGGAAGAGAATTTCTACCATTATCATGCTGCAAAACACCAACCATTAAAATTATTTTCTTTTACACTAGAGGACTTTTTCACCAACCTAAAAAAATTAACAGTTGTCCAGACTCTCAAGATATGGCGGATAGATGACATTTCCATGTAATTTAGTTAAACTTCAAAGCTGAACCCTCTACAAAATTCCAGATCCAGCCAGCTTTAAGAGGATAGAACAAGTACGGTATTATTTCAATCTGTCTTTACACACTCCAATCTGCAATGATATACCAGAGCCACATTCCTTTACTATTAGGTCACTGACAAATGTTAAACCTTGGGCTTCAAAATCTGACAAAACCTGTTGTGCTGAAACAATTGGTTACCTGCCCAGAGCTGTAAGCATCAGTGATACAGTTTGCAAAGAGTGTTCATCCTCCTCTCTCTAATCACATCTTTTCTCCCTTCTTAAAATCATGACAATATTTCAATGCATTTTTTAAAAATAGTGAAGCAAAATTAAGTGCAGTTTGACTACATACTGAATTTAATGAATGTATTGTATCAGAACCTGCATTTAAAATAACCCTGTTAAAACATGCACATTTTATAAAGCTGGATGATTTCCAACGAACCTTGTAACAAAAATACCTGGAGAAGAAGCTGCTGTGCAGATTATAAGCTCAAACTGCAACAAAATTAGAGTGTGGAACAACGATCACATTAAAATATCAGACACCTAAGTGTTACTCTTCTGTTTACAGGAAGTCACCTGAGCATGTAAAAAATGAATATACATTTATCACCTATTCTTTATAGCACTGCCAAGTAGCTACAAATGAGGCAGTTTGCTTCTTCCTCAGTGCACATCCATCCACCTGCAATGCTGCATCCAGTTGCTCCCAGTTTTTACCATCTCCCAGCATGTCTACATTGACAGTGGCATCTCTGGGTGAAAAGTTCACAATGCAATGACAGACTACTGTATTTAGGCACCCCCTGTTGAGTATGGAGAGAGAAAAGAAGTGTTTGGTTCCATGCTAAGTGACAGTCAGATACTGTCCATTAATGCAGCCATGGGCAGTTTAAGGAGTGAAAAGTCATGGAAGCAGTCCAGTAATCATTTGACAGGGATATGCAGAGTTTCCTAACACATATAGCTTTATATAGCTTTAAAGGTCAGATTGCATCTTTGTTTTGACTGCTAGCAGTAAGACACACCATTTATCATAAGTCATTATTCATAATTTCTGTATGTTTTTGTAGAAGTGTATGGTATGGCAAGGAAGTGCAAGATGAAAAACCAGCATCTTGGCTCAAGAGCCCAATCAGAGCAGTTCAAACAGTTTTTCTATTTGTGAAGCATGACAGAAAACACTATTTTACCATATCCAGAAGAACTTTTCACTGTTTTTATTTCTAGACTAAAACCAGAAGCCCAGACTATGGATGGCATTTGTTCCCTTCCTCATGACTATGGAAGTTTAACAGCCCTGCTGCACAGGGAGAAAAACAGGGAAATCAGTGCAACCAGTTTGAAAAGTATGACTGATCCTACAGTAGTTCAACTTCCTGCATACCTTTGCATACAAAATTATACAATATCTTTGCTTGACAGTTAAACAAGTATGGGGTGGAAAAAACATCTCTTGATTGTAAGCAGTTCTGACAACTGAGATTTTTTCCATTTGTAAGTGGAGTAACTGGCAGGAGAAAGCTGATTTGTGCTCTGTATTATCATCCCTGTTTTCATCTGCTTTTACCTTAGGGGAAAAAAGCTTTTTTCACTTTGAGTTTTCCACATTAGATATTGTTCCCAGTCTGATATTTTTAGGAGTTTAAAATTAGTTCATATATTTCATCAAGACAAAATCACTATAACTGACTGAGAAACACTTGTAGTTCCAAGTTCTTGAACAAGGTTGCAGATGTTGGAGAATAGGGAGAAGGATAGTTTTTAACGCTCCCATGAAAATTCACCCCTTTTGGCCCAACTGCAACTCAGAAAAAAACAATAACCTTGCTTAAAAGCTTCAAAGTGTCTTCCTTCAATAGGGAATTTGGTTTTTAGAAACTGCCTCTTGGATTGACTGATTTTGCCCAGGACCAGGAGGCTGTAGAAGATTTTTCTTCTCTTTCTTGTTCCTTGAAGCTAGACTACTGTCACTGGAACTCCAAAGCTAACAAATACAAAGAGGCAGGTTCATATGAAGTGGAGAAGAGAAAGGATTAAAACCTGGAACAATCCAGAATTTCTTAATCTGAACACAAATTTGAAGTTTAGCCGATGACCTACACTGAAAAGACGTGAGGGCAACCCACTGAACCTGCTGACCCAACAGACAAAAAGCACCCTGTACACTTGAGAACAGGACTGTTGAAAGTATTTTTCAATGCATCTTTTTAAGGAAATACGTGTTTTGATTGGACTATGCAGACATACCAGATCTTTCAGTGTATTCTTAGCTATCTCTGTATTGGTTTGTTTTGCACAATAGAGGTGCACACTGTGTCTTGTAAAAGAGCTAATGAGCTTCTAAACAATCCCTAAGAAGAAAAAACAGCCTTTTTTTTCCCACAGGAAAGAACTAACTCACTTTAGGAATATTCATGGAGCCCAGCAAAACTAATCTCCTGACTTGGTTTCTTCTGGAAATAATAATTTGGTAATGCACCAAAGATTAACCTGTAAAATCACTGGGGAAGAAATTTGGTTCAAATCTTCTACTTTTGTAAGAAAATGAAATAGTTCTGGGAAAGATTACCCATCCTGAGAACTAAGAAATAACACAACCTGCTTACCTTATCCTGGCTATGTGTTGCTGCACAGGCTGATGCTGGAAGTGGTCAGGCCACTGATGGTGAAGGCAGAAGGATGGGGAGGGCTGAAGACAGCAGGCAGGCTGATAGACAGGGGTGTGTTTTTGGCAAATTGAGGCTGAGTACTCAGTGTGTGGCTGCATGCAGCATGAGGTCATAGGAGATGGTGCTGAGCTGCCAACCACTGAATGACATTCTTGCTTGCTATTATGGCTACTTAAAGAATGATGGTACGGACAAGGGTGGCAGCATTGCGACAACATCTGCTGAGTTCTTTGGTTGTCTAAAGGCAGAAAGGATGGTTTGATTGTACCATTAAGTTGCAGGCAGCCATTTGGACTTGGTTTTGTTCTTGGTGTTTCCTTGGATGGGAGCTGTTGGACCGTGATGTCTCCGTCATTCGCTGCTACAACCCCTGGGCCAGCAGCATTTGACAAGATGCTGCCATTGCTCAGGACCACAGAGTCACTGACGTTGCTCATAGCCATGCTCCAAGTTCTCAGTGGATACGTGATGTTCCTGAAGAAACAAATAAAGCAAAGTTTAGAGAGCTGCAGTGTTTTCAGATGCTCAGAAATAACTTTAGATTAAAGTGAGTAAAACTCTGTTCTGAGCTTCACCTTTCACAACACAGGGAACAGAAAGGAGTCACACATACACTGCCAGGAATGTTTCGAAGTACTTAAATTTCTTCAACAAAATGTTAAAGAGTGAAGTTACGTAAATTCTCAGTGATTAAACCAAATTATAAATCAAATGAACAGAGATTTGACAGTGTCTGTGTCACAGCTAAGAAGTAATGGTTGAGATGCACAGAACAAACTCATTTTGTACAAGACCCAGTTATAGCCATTATTTATAAAAACAGATTTTGGTATAAATGGTGTAACCATCCATACCTTGCACTGCAATTTACCTGTGTGCTTTGCAAACCTGCAGGAGACAGGCCCACATAGGAGAGATTGTTTAATAACCATTAAACAAGTAACCTCCTTTCCAATTTCTATTGAAAATGCGGCATATTCATGTTTATAAAGAAATTCTTTTGAAATGCCTTATTTGAATAAATCAAGCCACTTCAGCAGACATATCAAATTTTCTGAATAGTAGACTACATCTTTAGCAGAAACTCAAAATGAACTGTTATGAATACTAAAAAGAATATGTGGAATACAACCACATATTTTTCCCAAATTGACAAAAAAATAATCCTAGGATTAAATTACTGCTGATTGAGAAGCTCTTGCTTCTCAGTGACACATATTCTAAAGGCAGTACATAATGTACTATGCTGTCAATAAAGGATATTAAAAGATTTTCTCCTAAAATTTTTCAAGCAATATGTAAGTAAATGAGAACTATTAACATTGTAGAAGTGACCACGGCTCAAGATCAAAACCTGTGTGAGGTGCTCACAGCAGCCAATTTCTCCCATCTTAACTATAACCTTGTTTGATAAGATATAAAGGTACGTTGGAGATCATTATTTTGATAAATAACATGAAAGGTCAAACACCACAGATTAAGAGTTTGCTACCCAATTTACATGGGCCTGGGGGAGGGAGGAGGAGAAAGAGGAAGAAAAACACTAATTATATACTACTTAGAAGAATAAATCAACACTTGCTGAAAAAACAGAATCAGTTAGTTACAACTGCTTTGACGTTTTAATACCGTATTTAATTACAGCACTGCAAGTCCAAATTGCAAGGCTTGCATTACAGACACTGAACTTTGCAGAAAGACACAACATACAGATTAAGGCAGATAAGCAAGGAAGCTTCTAACTAATTTTCTTCCCTGATACCTTTGCTGAGTGCTCAGAGAGCTAAGCCTGCCCAGCCAGCTGAGCTATTTAATTGCCTGAATGCTAATTCTGAGCAGAAAGTGCTTTGCCGACTGGAATGCTCCCCCTGGCAGCCCCCCGCGCAGCATCTCCCCGAGACAGAGCTAAATCCTCCACTTCTGAAACGAAAATTAATCCTCTGCTATTTGTTCTAGATCATGTGCAAAGCCAGATGCCCTGGGAAATCACTTTCATTTAGATAACTGCTCAGAACAAGAGAATATGCTGCTTTGACAAGCAAATTTTTCCAGCCTTCAATTCCACACATTCTTGCCGGCTACCCCCTCCTCTGGCCCAGGCAAGTCAAGCCCAAGGAGGACTTTCTGCTGAGCACAGAGAGCAAATTCAAGTGGCTGGCTAAGCTTCAGTTTGGTCTGAAGAGACATACTAGTTATGTGAAATTCCACTGTGTTTGAGCAGTCTGGTTTTCTCTAACACTGCAGGCAACATCAAACCTCATGGACAGAGGGAGAGCTGGACGGCAAGGCAGACAAAGCTCCTCTCCAGGTGTCTGATAGCATTTTAGGAATTTCTGGCTGCTTATTCTCACATTCACTCACGTAAGAGATAGGCTGCCCGGTGATGCTGTTACATTTGTTTCTACGTTAGTCAGACCCATCCATATTATCTCTTGGAACTGCTGTACACTGATCAAAGTTACTGTCTCCTGTAGTAACTGAACAGATGGCACGGAAAGTCTGCAAGTACCTGACATTTCAGCAAGACAGACACACCATCCTTTTGTTTTAAACCCAGGACACTCGCAACATAATTTTTAGTAGCTGTTTTCAATCACTTCATGAAGGAAACCACAGATCTCTGTGCCAGGCACACACGTGCCAAACGCAGATGCCCAAACTCGTGCCCGCAGCAGCTGGGCAATCCCAGCACAGACACACGGGCTTGGCCCTTCAGTGTATCTGTGCCCCTTGAGAACACTGACATGGGAATTGTAACTTCTGTCCAGACAGCTCAGCAGCCTCCACTTAATATGATCAAAGATAAAATGCTTTTTTCCCCACAGATGTAATATCTACTTGCATACCTTTTGTTCAGAAACTTTTTAGAACTACTACATTTGAAGAAAAGATCATCATCAGTACCACAACATATAATTCTGCCTTTGTTCTCCTCTTGAACAAACAATTCATGAACCACTTCAAACTATTAAAATTTTAACAGATAGAGCTGATTCTTTCTTTTTTCCTAAGCCTTGAGGAACTCTTGAGTTCTGTCCATTTTTATGGAGTCTTTGAGAGAGGCAATGGAAGCACCTGCTTGCCTTGAAGTTCTTTCAATGACACATTAAAGCAAGACTACTTTGCATGCTAAGGTAGCCATCTGATTAAATATTTTATTCAGTCACAGCTAAGAAGACCTGGGACTCAACCCATTTCTCTAGAATGTGAGCAGGGCTGTACATTTTCATTTGGTTTGGTAGCTTTTCTATTTTTTAAACAAATGTAAGAGAGTCATTGAATTTGACAAAGCTAATGTCATCTGAGTTTTGTTTCACTCGTGTTTCAGGGCATTAAAAATCCTGCACTATGGTACTTCATTTGTGTCCCTCTCTACAGAAGTGACTGTAAATCCACTGACAGCAAAACTTCACCTGCAGCACTCACACCAAAATATATTCTTAGATTATATTCTTATCTCTCCTCTGCCATAACTGCAGTGACTGGGAACTTCAAGAGACATGTAACTTCAGGCCCAATGAAACACTTAACTGAGAGCCTTTTCTTTAGAGGACAAATAAACATGCCAATTAAAATGTGACAAGTAAAAGCATAGTAAGATTTGTAATATGACATGGGAAATCTAAGAACATGCTGATCATGAAAAAAAATATCTAAAAATAAGAATATTTGAAAATTCAGTCTTTGAGAATTCTGTATTCTTTCAATGTTGAAGTTTATTTTTGCTGCACTCCTCAGACTGCTCTAGGATCTGATATTCTCCAGTAGAATAGGGTTTTCAGACTTCTGACAATTTATAACTCAAAGCATTGAGGCAATGGACAGGTATTTTGAGTAATGAAGTTGTAGAAAATACAGGTTTTAATGCAGGCAGCCCTGCTTAACAGAAGATTAAATACAATTAGAAAAAGTGTTAATCTACGTGTTTAATACATCCCACTCAGGAACCCACGTCTCTAGCTGGACACAAGGTATTTTAAACATGATCATCTCTTTAGAAATTATGCCAGCTGGACTGCTAAGGGAAGAAAACCAGAATTGTCTTTAATTACTGCCCTCTTGATAGCAGTAACTGCTCAGAAAGCACTTCAGCCATGCAGTTCAAAACAAGTCTTGGAAGAGTGTCATATCTGGAATGTACCATGGTCTGAGCAGCGATGTTCCTTCGTGACAGTTTTATGGAGTAATCCATCTATTATTTGTGGAGCTAACAGTGAACACAGCTCACCCAGCAGACAGCTGCCATCTGCATTGCAAGCCCTTCAGGAAATAAACTAATGGTGTACCACACAAACTACATAGGATTTGGTGCTCCCCAACTAGCATGTTCTTTTAAAACTTGGATTAAGTTCACCTGTTCCTTTGGCTGCAACTGAAAGAATTTTTCTTTGATTTAAGCTTCTTAAAAATAACAAAAAAACCCCAACCAGACTTAAAAAACACTGGTTCAACAAATCCCATCTGGACTCACAATGCCTGCAACTGGGAATGATACAAGTGCAAATCCAAGAAGGAAGGACGTAGCGGAAATTGAGTACAACCTAATATATTAGTACAGATAATTTATAGATCTTTAGATGACAACAGAGAACAGCCAAGTGTTGAGGGCTGTTTTAACCATATAAGAAAAAAAAAACCCAAAATATGTAACTTGCACGAAACCAAGACTAAACTGTTGTCAGGCTTTAGATTTTTCACTTAAGGTAGGACAAAATTCAAATTTCATTTCAAAGTTATCTAACGCTTTTCAGCTGTAGTCAGCATTGCACCACTCAGCCAGCTGAGCCAGCCCAGGCTTTATGGACTTTGCAGACCTGTCAGCTACGAAGCATCATCGTTCTGAGATGAACACGATGTCTGAAGTAACAAAAACGTCTTTTCACGTTAAAATTCATCTAAACCACATGGATTCTAGAAGCAGTGCATTTCTGAAATAAGCAACATTTAACAATCCCAGCGCTACCTGTTAAGGCTCCTTCCAGATGAAATACCATAATAGTCCTTTAAGACGCTGAAGTTTTCCAACCTGGCCAATGGGTTACACGATCTTACAGTCTGTAAACTCAGTGAAATCCTCTCCAGGCTTCCCTTGCTGTGCCAGCCAGTGCACAGCCACTCCTAAGGAGGGTTTGCTCCTCCTTCACATTACCAGAATTCTTTGTATCTTTGCTTTTTCTCAGTGCTCAGAGGAGTAACAGGTGGTGCCTGGTGTTTGATACTGCGTTTCATGGGAGATGTCTACTTATCTATCACTGCAATGGTCTTTAGCAAGTCAAACTGCTTTTCAATGTTTTATAGTTGTTGCTCTCCATTTTGGCTCTCAGCTAGACATTTTTCAAATTCTCCAGCTCTTACTCCAATGCTATCATACATGGTGCTTGGTTTCTCTCAATACCTCAATTCTTGCTTTTCCATTTCAGCTGTTAACCCCTAGGTCTTCCCTGAAAAGCTTTCTCTGTAGAAAACACAGGCGCTTCCCAGAACAAGCCATCCCTGTGCTTTCTTTTTCCCCCCCCCAGGTATAACAAGTATATTAAATACATGCATTTCAGTTTCAGGAAGTCTCAAATTCTTATTTCATCAACAAGCAAGTTTACCTGATATATTTATTAATGCAGCCATTTCACTTTGAGGATTGGTACAACACAGCTCCTATTTTTGAGAAATGCCATTATGGTCAGTTTATTTTCTGCACAGTCTATAAATACCCATTTTCTCAACTAATGTCACCCTATTAACAAGCAGATTTTCAGCAATCTAAGTCCCTGGTGCATGAGGTAGTAGTTAGCAGACAATTATGAAGCAGAAGAGGTTTGCAGAAGGGAAATTTCCCCTCCTCCAAGTGTTTAGAGAGCCAGCTGTCCCTGCCATCCCTCTCCACAGCCCACAAGGTTGTGAAGCTGTCCTGTCCTGAACCTGAGACTCCATGAGTTCATTTCCTGTGTCACAGGCTGGCTCAGGAACCGCAATTCCTGTGACGGGGAGTTTCCAGATGTCACCATGCCAGCACCACAGCTCACGTACAGATGGGCACTGTCAAACCAGCGTCGCCAAGCCGGCACAAGAATGGACCCACCAGTGACAGCTGTGGGGTGAGGGAGCTGGGAAAGGCTGCAAAGGGTGGGAAAACCAGGATTCTTCAGACCCTCAGAAACAGATTTTGCTTTGCTTTTAAGCTAAAGTTACTTTTCCTGCCACAGACAGCAAAACAACAGACGACCGTTTCCAGAAATCATTTGCAAGGCTTCGAGTACAGAAATCAATAGCAGTACTTTAACTACAAAGTCTTTTTAAAGTAAAAATCTACAATAGATATAATTAGACTATAGATAGAAGACAATAAGAAGCTGTGAATTCTCTTCCAGAAGTTTTGTATGATTCTAAAGTTAATTTAAAAAAAAAAAATCATATCTATTTAGGGAAAATGAAAAAAAATGTACCAAAGCCTGAAAAAGCTTCAAATACTCTGAATTTTGGAATGAAACACAGCTACTATCAGAAATTATTGGAACCATACTACTTCAAGAAAAAATGTGTGTAGTTCTGGAAAGCAGGTATGCCTTAGCACAGTTTAAGAGCCCAGAAAGCTGTTAAAAAACCCCCAAACATTGCTTACAACTGCCACACTGTCGTTGCCCTAAATCTTATTCATACTACTTACTGACTTACCATTACCATATGAAAGACTTTAAAGTTTTTGTAATTGCAAATATTCTTAGCCAAAATATCTGTAATCCTGCTTACACAGAAGGGGGAGAAACCAAAATATGTCTCTTTAGGGCTGTAAGAAGAGTTACTTGCATTGAAAGTTCCACAGGTTTTTACTTCATCATGCTGTGGGATTAACACTAGAATTATTACAGCTGTAAAGGGATACAAAAGCAACTCTTTAAGGTACAGCCCCAGCTATATCTACCATCACCCTAGCTATATCAGCGTTACGTAAGAGGTTAAGAAACCTCTCCACCAACTGCTTAGAATCAGATTTTTTGTTTTCTGTCCAAATTTAAAAGCTATGTTTAAACATAGTAACATAGTAACAAGAATTGTTACTAACATTAGCATTTTTCTTCCTATTTTAACAGAAGCACTAATATAATTGCACCACTACAGTACATTAAAGAAGGCAAAGGGTGAGAATACCAGGGCACATCAGGCAGGTACGCAATGGCAGTCACACCTATTTGATAAACACAGAGCATTCTTTGCATTTGGCTACAGAAAACACAGCAAAGCACTTTTACAGTCCAGCAATAATTTTCTTCGAAAGCTAAACATGGGAGAACTGATGAACTGATTTTTTTTTGTTGTTTGTTTACCGCTTCATTTCCCAAGGATGAGCGGGTTTAAAGTCTCCCATTTGCTGAGCCGCGCTCTGAAGGTCAAATGATAAACCTCGTAGAGCACTTTTATCACAGCGCATCTGCTCAAAGAGCCGGATCTCGAGCCCGGGGTGTTTTGCTTTCTCACCAGGCTCTTCAGGGCTGGCAGGGTCCTGTGCTAAGCTCTCCGGCATTTCTACCCAGCTGAAAAGCCTCTCACAAGCCCAGGAGCCCACTCGCATTACAAAGTTGCACTGAAGTGTAAATAAACACGCTAAGTTAAACCTCCATCCTCACGCTTCCCCGAGGCACGGCCAGGTCCGAAGCTCCCGAGCTCTCTCCACTCACCAGCCGGGGCAGATGGGTAGGAAGGAGGCAGCAGCCCTGTCCCGATCCAGGTATCCCGCGGCTCCGCGCCCGCTCTCCCCGCAGCCGGAGCCGCTGCTCCGCTCGCCCCAACACTGGCCCCGAGCGGGGAGCGCCGGGAGCCGGGGCCGCCCCTCCCCGCCGCAGGTCCGGGCTCTGGCAGCGCCCGGCGGCTCCTCCCTGCTCCTTCTGCCGCCGCGGGAGCCCCGGGCCGCTCCCCGCCCTCGCTCCCAGCCCCCTCGGCTCGGGTTCGGGGCGCGGGGCTGAGCCGAGCGCCGCAGCTTCACCTGCCGGCGCCTACCGGGGCTGCGCGACCCGCGGGCTCCGCGCCAGCCTTCCCACGTGGAGAGCACGAGTGGCATCGCCTCGGCACCGCCTTTTGGAAAGGGGGAAAGAGCCGAGGAAGGCGGGAGACTGAAAACAGCACCGGGGGTCATTTGGAGTGCTTTTCAAACTCACTGCAGCCCTCATTAGCTCCTGGCAAAGGGCTTGTCCCCCAGCACCAAGCTCTTACTTCATCCTTTGGTTGTCAGGCATTTCTTACAAAATATTGCTGTGTGGCTACAAATCTCCAACAGGTCTCCAGCAACAAAATACCTACTGGGATTTAAGAGCTTTTACCCCACCAGATTTTATGATATTTGTACCTAAAAAAGCTTCTTCCATACATGAGTACTTGAGGATCTGGTAGTTCATCTCCACACACTTCCCAGATAACACTTTTTTGTATGACTTTATAAATAAACAAACGTAATTATTACAGACTATTAGTGCAAAAACCTGAAAATTTCATGGTTCACAACTCAAAATGAAAAAATAGAGATTACCAAAATCTGGGGATATTTAAACCCTCAATTGTAGGATCTCAAGAATAAAGCAGCAGGTTGACTTTCGGAAGAGCTCAGTATTAATGTGGGGAACATGGTACTCAGCAGAGCTGTTCTATGAGGAGCTTAAAACCCTACCAGAGGAAGTGCTATAAACTGGTCTCAATCTGTGGTACACCAGGGTATTATAGTATGCTCAACCTAACCTCTAAAGCTCATGTGCTCACAAGCCTTGTGTTTTGGGAGCTGATTCCTGGTTTTTCCTCAGCTCTGGGTATCTCAGGTACAAAACTCAGAAGTGGCATCTTCCTGGGACAGATCTTGTGAATCTGTAAATCCAAAGTAGATCACACTTCCCAGGTGTCTGACTGGCTTATAGAAGTGCTCTCCTTACTAATGAAATACAGGAGCTCTGATTTCAGGGCCAAGTTGAACTGGTTGAAGCAGAAGGAACTCCTCATCTATAAGCATCTTTACTCCTTGTAAAGCAAAAGATTTAACCAAAGGAAACACTGAGGTTCAATTTCCCTTAGTGTGACCTTAGAATCATGCATTCCAATTGTTATCCAAGTTTTTACACAAGGCAGCTCTTCTTGCTAATTGGATCTGGTCTTCAACAGGTGGTGAGAAACTGTGCTGCTTCCCCACCTCTAAGAGGAAACTTTTTTTTTAAACCTGTCTTCCTTGACTTTCTCACTGAGCTTCAACTGGGAAATTTCACTGGCGTCAGCTGCCATCTCCACCTCCCCCACACCACCAGTATCCTATCTAAACCATCATTTTTCTAACACTAATGGATTCTTTAACAGAAAACTTGCTTTCCATCCAAGGTAGAACCAGTCAGCATTAATGATCTAGGACAGTTTTTATTTAAGAAACGCAAAAATGTTTTTATTGAGCAAAACTGCACTACTACAAAGCAGGTAACTTTCAACCATAATTCAAAATCAAAGTAGGACTGCAATACAGTATTCACTTTCTGAATATCTGAAACACATAATATAGCCTGGAAGCACCAGAAGAATAATCTCAAAGTTACTTTTCCAAAGTCACACAACTCCATGTATTTCTGAAAAACATACCTACTAATAAAAGTATTTCTGAAATGTGTGAATATTGTTGTGTATCAATTCACTGCAGATACTGTATCCCTTTTATTTGCTAACCACCTCAAAAGTCACAAGAGGCACATATTTGCTCACTGCTTTTTCATCTAGGAGGAACAGGACCACAAAAATCTGAAGGATTACAATCTATTAAAACTCTTAGATGATATGTATTGCAGAAAATAGTGTTAGTTTCTTAGCACATAAATTTAATGCAGATACTTTGTTCCCAAGGATGACAGTAAAACAAATGTATCATGCATGTCCATAGATACGCTTAATAAAAGTATTTGTCCAAATGGGATTTAAATAGCATATCATGTATTTGAATTACAGACTTGTAGTAGATTTATGCCTTTACAATATCTGAAAACCAAACTCAACAGTAAGTGCTGAGTTTTCCCTATGCTACACTGCCCAGGGTCCCCCCAGCATATTCCTGGTTTGGACACTTCTATCATCCACTCTTTAACATCCCCTTCTGCATCACTTCTAATGTTGCTACTTATCCCACCATTCATCTCCAGCAATATCAGACAAATGCTGACTTCTTTACTTGCAAGTGATTAGAAAATACAACTGAGCCCTACAGTTCATGGAATGCAGGTACAGGAAAACCAGGGCAAGGTGAAAAAGGATGGAAGAATTTAGAGTGATTCAAGGCAGACCAGGAATGTCAGATTTGATCTGTTGAAGCCTCAAGAGGATAAATGAGTAACACTCTGCTCTATTCACTGCCTGGAAATGCGTCTATGCAGAGAATCTGGAGGACATCTGCACTACTAATTCAGCCTTGATTTAAGTCAATAAGATCCTCGATGTATCAGGAAGTTCTGTCTACCTATGGATCTACCAATACATTTTACAAGTACTTTGCACGTTCCAATCAAAGAAAAGTTCTGTAACTTAGTTATCATAAGAGATGCTTTGTCCATTTTGCTATCGTAAGTGGCACTTTTTAAACTGAGATTTTAAAATAACATTTTTCACGGTATACTTCACGAATAAAATCAAGTAGTAGTAAAAAGACTAATACAGTTCCCAGGTTTCTGCATACAATACTTAGGAAAAAGGTAAATACTGTTACAAAGATAACCATGTTAGAGACTCAGAGGAGCTGCAGTCTGTGTAAGATGATGAGCCTAAAAACCTGAAGCTTTTATTTACGAAGTAGGACTGACAGAGCGTTGTAATGCATGAAGTTTGACCATTCTCTCTCTTCACACAAGATACAAAGACCTGAAATACTTGGCTGTGACCCTTTCACAGCCTTTCCTAAACTGAAGATATCAGGCAATGCCACTGAGTGCCAGCCACTTCTCCGACCTTTGGCTGCCCATGATCAAGAGCTGTGACAGACCTGCCACCCTTCCACCACAGGAGGTGCAACTCCACCTTGTGCCTTTTCCTGGCTGGATGCCTTCACCTGCCTCTCTGAGCTTAATATGACATTAATCACAGGTTCCTCTTGTCACAGTGCCACTCTTTCAAAGAGAAAGATTCAGAAGAAAGACTTTGAGCATTGAACATTAATATGAGAGCTGGTGGCAGTCTTGGGTGTTCTGGGGACAAACGAGTAATGAAGGACTAAGCAAGTGCTCAGGAAAAAAGTGCAGAGGCTTCCAAAATCCTTGTAAGCCAGACAGAAGGCACAAGAGGCGCTGTAGAAATTCTGGTGAATTGCTAATGAACTGCAGAGAATTAGGGAATACGGAATATAAGAGCCAATTAGAGGTTAAAATGACAAAATGAGTTCTGCACGTGGCACATGTACTCTGCACATATTTTATTACAGCTACATTGAATTTTTATTACAATTCCTATCCACCTACAGAATTTCCTGGCTGGTGTTTTCTTTTTTCTTGGATGCAAAAGTCTCTGTTGCCTTGTAGATGCCATAGCACAGTACTTACAGTAGGCAATTTACCAAATGCCTTTTAAAATAAACAATGTAGCAGAAAAAATATGGTAGGAACCAACCACTCATTTACTACTTTTCATACTAAAGTATATTTTTGTGCAACACTTGAGGTAATACTAAGATAGCAGCACCTACTTTAATTATTCAGAGGCATTCAGAGCACAGACCAGGAACTTCCAGCTTCTAGCAGCACATGGGACATGCCAGCATCATATTGAGGAAGTTAATTGGGCTGAGTCAGGTTGATCCATCAGAGATTACAAGGTCTAGACTGCCACTGATCCTCACACCTGACAACCTGCAGAGAGATTCAAGAGCCTACATGGTGTTCCCAAGTGTTTTTGGCTCCAGAAATACGAGGCAAAGATGCTAAGTGACTTACCTGAGACTGCAGCCATGCAAACGTGAGCTGTCTGCTCCTAAGCATAAACTGAACCTGAAAAGAGAATTGCTGTGTCCATAAGGAAATGGAGTTTCAAACTCTCAAAACTGGCACTTGGAAGCCTCTGAATACTGCAGTTGATTCACAACCTGTGTTACCCATCCAGAGATGAAAGAAAACATAGAAAATTATAAAAACAAAAGCACCCAGCAATGAAAACATGGCACTTCAATCAGTAGGTTTATTTATCTGAGATACAAAATGAAGAAAAGGAAGTGACTGAAATTCAAGGTATTAAAATCTGCATCCTCTTACACTGTTATTCTTCTATACACTTTTTTCTTCCCCTTGAAGTACAGAAGACAGACCTTCTTATAAGTATAGGTTGTAATATAAGCAAAACTGATTCAATATCATCAAATATCTATGGCAGAAGTCTTAAGCAGAGTCCTCCATTTACAGACTGGTGTCTCCACAAAGATGAAATACTGTCTGGTCAATAAAGGACATGAAGTAAATTGAGTGTCCTTCTCCAGCTTCCACTCATCCAGACTTTATCACAAAATCTTTCATAATTGATAACCTGGACAAAGGCTGAGAATTAAGTGAGTTTACAGGCTGAAAAAATCTTTAAGCCTTGCAAAGCAGTGTTTCTCCAGCACTAGTGACAGGGCAGAAGTTAAGACATGCTTGTTGCTCATGCTCTATTCATTGTGGTTGTTTTTTTGGGCTTTGGTTTGTTTGTTTGGTTGTTTGGGTTTAAGATATGCAAAGGACATCTGGCTTGGATTTGGAAAATTTGAACTCCACACACTACATTCAATAAACCAGATACCAACACATTCTTTTTAATATGCTGGAAACGGGACATTTAAGGCCACATCAGCTTAAAAAACATTGAAAGTCAAAGCACAGAAATAAATTTCTGGGGGCAAAGAGGGTCTTTTCATCATCCATGAAGTGCCTAGAACAATGTCCTCTCAGTCCCTAGTGTAATGAAAGAGTCAGTTCAGTATGAATCTGCAAACAAATGCAGCCTGATTCTAAACTATTTCCTTTATCGATTTTTTTTGTCCTTCATTGATTTTTTTAAAAAGCTCTCAAATTATGATAATGACATTTTACAGCCGTGCCTCCTCCCCCAACTGAAACAAGACACGAGCAGCATTTCTCTAACTTTTTTTCATTGAGATCCTGAGATTTTAAATCACATCATGTGAAGGCTGACTTTTATGACATATAAGACTGTCTTGTTTTATCTACTTACAGAGCAGAAATACTAACATAAATTTAATGACTTTTTTTGGCGGAGATGTAACAGACACAAACCTTTTATTTTCCATGTTTTCAAACCACATGTACTCTGAATTGAAATGCATATCTGAGGCTCCACAGTAACTCAAGTCCCACATCACACAAAAGCCTTGAAAAGCTATTAAGTTTTTAAATTCCCCACACTGGGTGAAATTATTTACATTACTAAAATAAAACTGAAAGTTGTGTATTAATCATGAAAAACAGAAGAAAGCATTAGATTTAATACTCTGCAAAAAAAGCTTTAATATGGAAAGTTTATAAGACAGTTTTATTAGCATCTCAAATAGTTTTCAGATACTAATATGAAGAAAACTTATTAAAAAATCAAATAAATCTGGAAGCAGAATTGCATATCTATACTTCTGATTTATCTACAGCTTACAATGTTTTGAAGGAATTCTTAATAGCTTGTCTTCAGCTGTAAAAGTTTGATTCTCTAAACAGAGTGCTCCAAGAATAAGTTACATTAAAATGCAGCTGCATAAACATGTTTACACACAGCTATATTTTCTCATTCACATTCCTTTCTCACAGGTGTACCTTTTCCACTATGAAGTAACTGAACTTAAGTGTATCTTATGTAAGTGCACACATGTATAATGTCACTTGTAAAATAGTCCAGACTGACCAGGGGGAAAAACTAACAGAATGCTTTATCTGAACATAAAATAAACAAGTGACATAAAAAGCAGTAATTCTACCACTTGTGCAACACCAGCACTTAAATTACAACCACCAGCCTGATGGCAGTGAAAGCGACTATTGCAGTGTAATTTTTTTTTCCACGACAGAAGAAATGTATTTTACTAATACTGTTTTAATAACCACCACATTAACTTGTCTATAATCAAAGAAATAACAAAGAACTGCATTTCTCCCATCATTTGGAGAAATTCATATAGCAAGAGTCCAGAAACCACAAACACCACTATTTCCATTTCAGTTAGAGAAGCAAAGGAAAAGTCACTTTTTTCAGGTTCATATTCTTAGTTCAGGAAACAGCAAAGTCTTGCAATGTATGGGATTCTTTCAGAAGATATCAATTATTTTTAAGATAGGGACCACTGTTTTGAACTTAATTTAGGGAAACTAAAAATGTAACTACTGTATTTATTGCAACTGCATAAGTATTGCCATATAATGCTTATGCAATATAAACAGCTGTGTGCAAAATAAACTTTTATGTTGCAGATATCATAAAGCTATTCATTTTGCTGTTCATTTCATTCACTTACACAGCTAAGTAGAAGGTTCTTGCTATTCTTTTAAGAGTAAACTAGGTAACAATGGTAATTCTGAAACATTTCTTCTACCTATTGCACATTCAACCTTCATCCTAGCCTAACTCCCTTGGCTTAGTAAAACTAATAGGAGAGGAAATCCCTACCAGCTTCTTAGTTGTTCTTCTTTTTGTTTTTTTTTTTTTAAGATTTTCAAAATTAACTGCCTAAACCTTCAAACAATACACAAAAGAGCTCCCCATCCTTTTGTGCTCAACCAACATCACACCTTCACCTTTCTTCATTAGGAAAGTGGACTGAGCACCAGAGGTAATCTTTTTTTTTTTTTTTTTTTTTTTTTTTCCAGAAAAAAGGGAAGATCTAAGTGCTTGGAGTAAACAAGCATTGCTAGAGCCCATAGAGGACCTTTTATTTGAAGTGAGCTTTACTGACACATTAAACGAAGGCCTGACAGACAAGGCAAGAGAAAACGGTATTTGAGCACAACCTCAATGTTTGCTCACCAGGCTGCTTGCCTGCCACAGGCTTACCCAAACACAGCCCCTGCAATTTGAAGTCAATCTTTTCTGGCTGTCTCTTAGCAAACAGATGTGAGCCTGGGAATTCCTCATACATTCAGATAAATCAAGAACCAGACTGTTCAGAGCCCAAATCTCCATGGCTTTAGAAGGAGATGTCAGATTTCGCCGTGAGCCTCTGATTTCACACTACTTAAGACTAAAATACAGTTATTGCCTATCATATGCAGGCCACATAATTTCCAAAACTATTCACCAAGCTTGATACGTTTCTGTTTCACCTGCTACTCCATGGGAAAAACTTTGAGATAAGTCTATACTATGAAACATCTACGTAACATTCCCCATGTTGTTTTTTTTTAATGCTATCTCTATTTCTTTTGTATTATGCCCAGGGGTATTGAGGTGTGTCTTCTAAAAAAACTGATCTGGCATTTTCTACTGTGCACGGGTTCCCTGGAGCCACACAGTTGTGACTGCACAGTACAAAACTTGTGTTGTCAGTACAAAACTGCAATTGTACCTTCCTGATCAATGCTCATATCAAGAAATCCTTTAGAAAAGCACAAGGTACACAAACATTGCATTACAGTTGTAATACAAACCCAGACAAATTGCCTCTCTGCATGAAGTCCATTCAACAACCCAGATTTTTATGTAGAAGATGACCCAGCATTGACCAAAACATCTAAGGTGATGTACTTGAGTGCTCTTCAAACATAAGGGTACCTCTTGAGATTTACATTCAATAAATACAGTTGGATACCTACTTAAAGATGGGATTCAAGAACAGACTTTGACTAGACTATATATTCTGTGATGTACGTAGAAATTCAGTCGGACAATATTGCTTTTACCATTTTATCCAATTACAACACAGGCTACACATGCTCAGTTTCTAGGAGATTCACTGGAATAGGATTTGGTTCTCTAGCTACATGAACTCTAGTATCAGATTAACTCTCTTCACACAAGAATTAAGGAATCTTAAGAGGATCAGCTGCTGAAATGTATTTAGGAGTACAGTATCTTTCCATACCCAGGATTTGAGGATGAGGACTCTGAAGCAGCAAGACTGATACCAGTCTGCAGAGGAAACCAAGCAATGGGAATTGAGAGAACACTAGTCACTTTTGGTCATTAGAGACTACAACTGTGTAGTTGGGGTATTTTTAATATCCTGGCAAAGAGGAGTGCCTGGGTATATGCCAGCAGTGCCACGGCTGTACAAAGTTAACACCAGCAAAGCACCTCTGTATCAGACATGGAGACAAGGAAACAGCAGCTGTGGAAGACTCCTGGCAGCCTCAGGCAGCAGCAGCTGCACAGCCCTTCCATGGCTCAAAGGAAAGTTTGGTCCCTTTGCAATTCCCTCCCTTCCTGCTCCCTTAATTGGGCCATGTACCTGTTCCAGGGCACAGGCACTGGTAATTTTAATGAACCTGAGAAATCCGTTTACTACCAAGCCACTGCACCTTTATAGCAAGTGTTCAGGTATTAAAACCTGAATATTCTTTCTATAATTTTAAATCTTATTTCACAGAACAGCCTTGTTTAGTCTACAGATTTAACAGTCACCAGCAGATATCATTTTAAAGAGCCATGCACGCAAAAGATACCGACCTTCCCAGCAAGAACTCACAGCCCAGCTATTAAAAAAATAAGACCAGCCACAGTAAAGGTTGCTCCATTTGTCAGAAGATACTAATCTTTGCATATGCCCTTTCCAAAACAACTTAAGTTTAAATCTACCAGCAAAAAAATCTTTCCCAAAGAGTTTGCTTTAGAAACAAAGCCAAAAATAATCTAACCTTGAGGGAACCATCCCAATGAATTTTGCATGACTTGTTCTTCATACTTGTATGACATATCCATGTTTTTCCTCACAGTGAACAAAAAACAGTGTCACATGGATCTGGTCACAGTACTCAAAGGCACTCAAATAACTCAAAGTTATTGCTAGGCACTAGAAGAGACTGTAATATCAGTGTTCTTTCCACCTTTCCAGTAGAGCTGAGTGTGAGGTGCCAGGCAGGACCAACACTTCGTGCATGGTAAGTGACCCCGAGCTCCTTGGTTACTGGCACATTATAAACCAGGGGTGAGAGCAAGCTGCTCACACATATCAAGGGGAAGGGGGCTGGAAAGAAAGGAGAGAAAGGAACCTGGAATGCTTGGCCCAGGGTCAGAGGACAAAGAATTTCAGAGCTAGGCAGTAATTTTAAGAGGTAAGTGCCCATCACGCAAACACACGCTCATCATGCTCACCCACACACTTCCTCTTCAGAGATTAGTTTTAATCCCAAAAAATTTTCTAAATTCAATTCCCCACATACTTGCACAAGCTTGTTTGCTGGCATAAGGATGGTGGCTATAGCAGGCAAGGATAACCAGATGGGGGAGATGCATTTCTTTCAGTGGCACTGACGACTTAGGTTCACTTAGGAGAACTCTAATATAATGTGTACATTAGAGTACAAACTGCAAAAGCAATAGGCTTTACAGGACTAAAGAGAAACTTTTAAAAAATGCTTAAGAAAAAGCATACAGTACACAGAATATAACTAAAAGGCAGAAATGCAAATCACAGGGATAAGCATGATGCACAATCTCTGGCTTTAAGTTTTCTGTAAAACAAGTTATTGCTGAACTAGTTTTGAATTCTCACAAAATAACAAAGCAGAAACAAAGGACTGTGTTCAAAATGCTTACAAACTGAAATTCCAGTTCCCTACAAACAGGACTTTCTTTCATTAGGACAAGATGGAAAACAAGTCAGTGATTAGCATTCTAATTCAATACTAAAATATAGTGGGGTACAATTGGTAACGGACTGATGGGCATTTTCCCAGGTTTCTTGTTGAATGACTGCATTTTTTCTTTCAGAAAAAACAAGTCAACAGTTCAACAACATCATTATCTGCTATGACTTCCTTCACAAGTGCTGCATTACTGAGCTACTTGCATGGCTACTGTAAACACTGAGCAGGAGCATCAATGCTCTTCAGATTATCAGTCAGAGCATGACCAAGAAGAGAACAGTCAGGCTTCTTGTGCACAGAACACACCCAAAAGACTTCAGCCATCCGGAGCCAGTTTGCAGGTAAACATGTGAGTGACAGCAGATAAAGCTGTATTCCATTAAAATGGCAGGGGTAAAACCTTCAGAGGGAGGTAATTCAAGGAAAACTGTGCTGTGCATTACTGGATTCTGCACAGTTCTTCACAAAAGCCTCATGACTTCAGAAATAAAAGAACAGGTTCTGTTGAATTTCCTATGCTCACTCCTCATACTTAAAGGTGGAAAGAAATATTTCCCTCAGGGAAGGGGGGCCCAGTTCATAATTTCTGGATTAAACCCATTACTATTAGCTGCAGAATGAAATTATTAGTGACAGGTTCACTGAATTACCTCTTTACAGAGGTCACTGGAGCTTCCTAGAAACCTAAAACTGCCACTGTAAATTTAGCTAATAACAACTGAGTTTTTTAAACCACCTAAATTAGAGGTAAACATAATAAAGAACCTGCTTTAATACCCTAATTTAGTCATGCACTGTAGTACAATACATTTTCACTTTTTCACTTTGAAGTTATAAACTGAGAAATACAAGAGTTTTGGCATGCACCACTATTACATCAACATTTTATATCCACAGATGTGAATGTAGAATTTCTATTGATTTTAAATATGCTCATTTCTCTTTGAACTATAACACAAATCAAGAATGATTTTTCTGGCAAGTACACAAAATGTAGCTTGATTAGCACATTTAAAATAAGATTATACAGAGACTTAAAATAGGATTAAACAAAAGCTTTCACCACGTAAAATTCTGTTATGAAATGAATCAATTTTGCAATATCGAGAATCTGAAAAAAAAAGAAACCACATGTACAAAAATCTTACTTTCATTCTGTTTAGTACTGCCATTTTGAAGTTTTGCTCAGTTATTGATGAAGGACCTTAGACAGAAACTGTTCAACCCACCACTTTACAGGCTACACTTAGTTCTGCTTAATCTTCCAAGACAGTTAATAAACTCTGTGCACTGTTTTATGTAAAGTACATACAGATCCTCAAAGTCCAGCCTGTGTTTCCCCCTTCCAAGGAAGTGACCTCACCACCAGATTATAAAGTCCTGTTTCTCTTACTGGTGCTCTCTGTCGCTCTGGTCCTGTAAATTTTGCATTCCTAGCAGTACAAAGGATGCCCTTCATCCCAATCCAGTAAACAGCTGAGTAGTTAAGAGCCCACTACTTGGTGAGAAACCTCAGCTTGAAATCCTTCAGCTGGATTTCAGCATTAAATCCAAGTCTTCCCTTTTTTAGGGTTATCGCTACAGCTGCCCAGCAATTATATCCAAGCTTTGCAGGGCATGTGGAGACACAGGTGGGATGCTGCTGCAGGGGCACTGGGGCACTGGCAGGAGCAGCACTGGGCACAGCTCCGCTCCCCAGCACACCAGTGTGCCTGGCTGCTGGGACCACGGGGGGACTGGATGTTACACTTGCTTACACCAAGCTCTCCACCCCTCCTACACACAATGAGAGCCTTCATCCCTGTTGTCCCTCCCTTCTTCTGATCTACTTTGTCACAAGTTACTTCAAGAATTCCCAGAAGTAATGCCATTCCATCCTAGCCAAATCCGTTTTGAAATGCCTGTTTTTCCATGGTGTAAAAATAAACACTTTGAATTCTGATGATTCATAAGGAATTGACAGGTAAAGTGGTGCTAAAACTGAATTGCCAGGGAAGAAATGGAACACCCCATGAAACGGTCATGGTAAATCTTACACTAAAATGAGGGTCACCTGTCACAACTGAGCCACGTTCATTAGTATTGAACAGGAACCTAATAGAGTTCTCATAGGCTCACAAGCCTTAAATAGATTTAAAATGTGCTCTGTTATGATTTATTTTACCAGTGGAACACTATTGTGCAAAGATCACAGAACCCCGCTGACCCTGGTCATGAGTTCCCTGGAACTATTACCAAAATTCCACAGTTGCCAGAGACCCAGAATCTGAAGTAGACTGATACTAATTTGCAATTAAGAGATTAACCTACCACAAAGTGCAGGTTTCTTGGTCTGAATGCAGTTCCCTTTGTAATTTCTTTTTTTCTGCTTACTATTGTAAGGGGTTTTGTTTTAATAACTAATATATCTCAGGCAACAACTAGACATACCTGTAACAGATAATGATGCAAAAGGCTGGAAAAAGAGCTTGATTAATCAGCTGTAAGATTCAATATCACCTTTTGCATAGGACACATCTGATTCTGAACAAGGAAGACAAACATGCTCTGTGCTGTGCTAGTCTCTGTACCTTTGTGGTAAAGAGTAAGATCATATTATTCAACTTCCTCCTGGCACCGGGTGTCTAAATTGAAAAAACGACCACACTCTCCAGGTGTCTAGGTTGATCAAATGACCTCATTGAAATAAGAATTTCTTAGAATTGTTCCAATTCAAAATCTGCAGAACACTCTTAGTATTCAGAATTTGCAGAGTACTCTCAGTAAGATTAGGCCAAGAAAGGACAGGCACTTAAATACTGAAGTGTTTCTCATCCTGCAAGAGAAACTTAGAGGTAACAAACACTAATTTAAGTAGGTAACCAAAATGCTGTGAAATTTGTAAGGAAACTGAGGCATTGAAGTCTTGGAGTGGTCTAAAGTATCTCCAAATATTATTTAGTATTTGAAGTCTAGCTCCTCTTGTAGTGCAACTTCTGCTAGCCTTCAAGACATTAGGTGATCTAAAAATTCAACAAACCCTGTCAGGGGCTGTGCTGAATTATCTACCATCTGGAAACTGTAAAAGTCAAAATTATATGAAAGGACACAAAAAATACTTTTAAAATACAATGGTGATGGTAAAGCTCGACAACTTTCCAACTGAGCTAACTGGAAACCTGCCTTTTGTGAAGACCCATACAACTTAGAGGAAGCTGACTGAGAGCTAAGAGCCCTGAGGCATCAGATAAGGCTACCCAAGCAGGCTCCTACCTGTGGAGATTAAACTCTATTTCTTTCTACAATGAAATGCACAAATTTCTTTTATTTAGCTTTTAAATTGGATAAAAAACTTAAATCTAATTTCAAAACACTGAAGTTCTTTCCAAAAGTATAGTTCTCTTTATCCGGCCAACCCTATGTAGTCTCTTTCTGAAAAACAGCACTGCTCAAAATTAAGTCAGAGGATTATTTGGAGTTGTCTTGAGTAAACACAAGCCAAGTATCAGCTTAAGTTACTATAATGGTCTTTATGTAGGCTCATAAGTCACATGGCAAATTCTGACAGAAACAGACTTCAGTCTTTAGACACGTTTAGGTATTTGAACACAGTGCCAAAAATCCCCCAAAGATAAGTGAAACACACCAGGAAAACTGGTTTTAATATCTGAAGAGTTACTCAAGCTCAACTGAATTTATCAAGATAAAGAATACATTTTTCTTGCTATGCAGAGGACAGATGAATCTTTCTGCTCAATATCGAACAGCTGTTGAAACAACAGATGCTGAAAATTCTCTAAGAGAGTCTACAAAAAATCTTTTATGGAGCAAATTACTTTGCAACCTAAACACCAGAGTTCCTATAATGAAATCAATTTCTATGCCATGGTCTTAATTTCAGTTTATTTCATATATTCATTCAACCTACAGCCCCCAAGCTTTATATTCAATAAGTTCTCATACCAGCAGTTGTTGTCCATAAAGAGCCTTGTTCCCTTAACAGTGCTAGTATTTGCTCAGTGAAATATTAGTTCCTGCAACCTGTCAGAAAGGAACTGAACTACAACACATTCTGGTCTGACCAAAAAAAAAGTAAAAAAGCTTAAACAAGAACAAAAAGGACACATTTTCAAAACTGGGTGTTTTACTCTACAATAGAACAATTCAGCTTATTCCACACTCCAAAGTTGAAAATTGTAACATTTCACAAATTTACCAAAAAGCTTTAATTTTTTCACCCAGTGCTTAAGCCAAATGTGTCTCCACACTGGATCCCAAACTTTAATTTCCTTCTACTTCTGCTATTGTTATGCCAGCACTTCTAAATATTTACCCTTCCCAGATTCCTAAAATGGAAGAAGCCGGGGCTCTTTTGTAGTGCAGATGATTTGCACAGACCCCAAGCAGTGGAGAAATTCTCACGCTTTCATGGGAGGGAACTGGATTTAGGGGACACTTTGCTCTTGACAGGGTAAAGTAATCTTTAATAAATTTAAATTGAAGGGTCTTTCTAACACAGAGGGATTATGTATATCTTCCTTATGTACAACGATAAACATTAAAGGTATTAGGAGACATTCCTTAGAGAACTGCAGATTTACATTTTTCATAAAGTGTAGATGTGATTAAACTGCATCTAAAGCTGGAAATGTTTAGCACTAAGCTACTGAAAAATTACTTTTCTGTATATGTCACTTCAATTTATCTTCTGAAAAATTGAACTGCCATTATAGATAAGGATTCAGTAAAAGCTTAATCAAAAATGTGAAGGCAATACTAACAAAATGCAAGCATAAACAAAATGAAAAAGAAAACTGCATTTTTATCCCTACTGAATCTTTTGGAGTCTCCATAGGGGCAACTTAGTCCTTGGTATCAAAGAGGGAGTCAGCTTGGTCTTTGCTGGCATCATTCAGCAAAGTGACCTACAAGAAAAATGCTCCATATACTGTTTATTTATTAAATCAACCCCACAGTCTAAAAAGTCACGCTACAGTAAATCTAAAGGAGATGTAAACATTCAAGATACTACAGAGTCATCTGAGACAAAAGCTGTTTTCCTATTTTTGTAAGCACACACTGAGTTACATCCTCCTACTTAACAGAAATCTGTTGCTAAGGTTAGACAGAAGGCTATTTAAAACTTGCTAAAGCCATTGATTGTGTCATTTTAGCTGAAGCTGTGAGTAAAAGTATCAATACATTACAGTATTCTTTTTTCCGAAGTTGTCAAATTATGCACTCTAACTAAAGAAAATCCTTCCAGAAAATCATTGTGAGCACTGAGCCTCTTTTGTTATCAAAGTAAACATTTCTTTGTGTCTCTATTCCATCTGATAAAGTTGGATTTTGCCCCCTTATGGATGCTAAAAACTTGGGGGATAAGAATCTAAATGAGATCATCATTCCCATATATTACAGAATTCCTTAAGAATCTGTACAAGTGCATAGTAATCAACAGAGGAATATAAAGAAACGTAAAATAAAACTGTTTTTCTGCACGGTGGGGAGCTACAGTTTCTCAGGATCGAAATCAGAACACATAGGCAAATCAAAAAGGAGGGAAGAATACAGAGGCTCTCCCAATCTGCTTTTCAGTCTAAGGCAATAAAATAACCAAGTCATAATTTTTAAAAAATCAGGACAAAAATACTTCAAAGGAATGACTGTTAGTACCAAATCCATTTCACACAGTTCCATCATTCTATCAAAAGCAATCTCTCCTTATCCTCTTGCTACTGCACCATTCCTCCTCACTTTATATGGACCTTTGCTTCTTTCTCATCCCCTGCTTCTGCTTTTATCTCCTCTCGTCCTGAACTTTTCTAATTACAAAGTCTTCTAAATCAGCACAACCAGAAACTTGGGAGAATAATTTCTAGAAGCAGCAGTCTAGACAGGGACTAGGAAATCTGCCTCTGTCCTGCAGATTTCTCCCTGTGTAGAACACCTGTCTGCATAAACACCACTTATCATTGCAAGAAGTTTAGATGTGCAGGACGGTTTGACCCTGTAACCAAGGAGCTGCTGTGGGCACACAGGTTTTACGGACTCCATTAACCACTTTCACCTTCTAATCATTGCAGTGACCTGCACTGCACTTGCACCTCACACAACACTCAAGTGCCAGTCACCATAATGCTCATTCATGAGGTGTTCCTTGAGTTCTCCAATTTAGGGTAAGATTATTTCCAAGCTATTTAACCCCTAAGGGAAAGAGCTGGAAAACAAAATCTGAAATTTTGTTCATGAGACTAGTGAGAAACTGTAACATTCAAAGTCTTCATTAAAATGACTTTGATTTTACAGACTGACTTCAAGAAAATACTTCAGAAAACCCTAACTTAACTAGCAAGTTACAGTACAGTTACATTTCATCAATTTCAGATCAAGCCAGGTGACTACTTTAAACTCTCAAAAGACCACTGAACAAGCAATAGCTACTTATCACAGAAACCCCTATCTTTAGAAAATATTGAAAACCGGTGCTGGAAATTTAAACCATTGAAAATAGAACTTTAGAAAATAACAGTGGGTATTGGCAAATTGTAGGCACTTATTTTTCTTAATCTTTTTTTAATAGGTATAACAATTGCTTTAGAAGTCATAAGAAAAAAAAATAAAAGAACAATTCTTTACCTCTACAATTTAGAACTCAAGTAACACAGCTGCAGACTTCAAAACTAGTGATTATGAGAAAAGTTTTAAAAGCTGAAAAAAAAAAGCTAAACTTTTCATAGTCTCCTGACTGCAGTAACCAAAGGTTGAACACTACTGATGACTGGACCAAACTTTTTAATACTCTTTGTTCTGCCTTTTCCATTTATCTAACTTAAAAGGTATGCTTTCCCCAAATCTGAATTAAAAGCAGAGAGATAAGACAGCTAGCTGAACTGGAAACTGTAATAGCATCAAAGTTCCATGGATATGCAGCAAAGAAATACATTGCTAACTCTGAGTAGCAAGGTAAGATTCCTACCTTCAGCTGGAAACAAGTTTTAAAGAGCAGTCAAGGTGGATTTGCATAGTAAGGAACAGTCTTAAAATGGGAAATGTTTAGAGAGGGAGTTCGCAGTTCTGTATATATAATAAATAACATCCAGACAACAGGCCACAGATACAATCCTTTCAAAACAGTTAGTGTCTGCTGTTCTCAGGAATCTTGCCCTCTCCAATGCAGAGTGGATGATGTTACTCTGGAGAGCAAAGGCAAAAGGGAACAGGAGGAGAAAAGGCACCTGGAAAGAAGTAACCCAGTTTTAGGTGGAATGATAACACTCTGAAAGCTGCTGCATAAGGAGAAAAGCATTTTGAAATAGCTCTTTGTGTCACTCTCCAATAGAAGATTTTAATAATAATGAAAATAAGGGAAACTGGAAAAAAATCCAACCTCAAGCTCAATAAAAAAGAGACCATGTTCACAAGAAGAAATGCAAATACTTATTGCCCTTTCTTCCAATCATCAATGCAGAACATGACATTCTATGTCTATATGTCCTACAATCTAAATTTCCATTGATGCTCCTCACTAAAAAAAAAAAAAAAAGTGTCACTTTTTGGTTCTGGATTAGTTACCTTGAACACATATGAGCTGACAACTGTAACAGAACCTTCTCAACTCAGCAGAATTAAAATCATGAACTTCCCATTGCACAAAGCAATCCCATCCTTCCTTACCCAGCCACGAGCGTGACTCTTGAGAAGCAGCTGACTGCACGCAGAACGAAGTCTCTGCTGGAAACCAGGCTCGTGTGTTACATTTGATGTACTTCAGGCAAGTGAAAAGCTTCATTAGAACATTCCAAACAGGTTTCCAGGAACAGCAGCACACTGAATTAGGGGCTAAAGGAAGAGGAGTTGTCAGTTGTAAGTGCACCAGAAAGAAAAACAGGAACACACTTCCTGGGGCTTTTTAAATTACACTTCAAGAGCTATTGTTACTAATAGCTGCTCTGAGCTGTAAAAACTGCAACCTTGGAGGGCAAAAGTCAAAGAAACCCTACTGGTTTTCCCCGGATTACTCACAGAATTAATAAGATCATTTGGAAGGCAGCCTTGAGGTTATCAGAAATCTCCTGTCACATGCCCACAGCAAACTTTTCCAGCATTTCTGCTTACAACTCTTTAATGAACTGCAGCACTGAAGCAGAAATCCTCTCGCCTGCTAGCAGGTCGTGCTGGAATGCAATTTGGCTACCTACGTGTTTTGTGTTTCCAACAGCAAAGTTACAAAAAAAGAAAAAGAAACAGATAAGTCTTTAGCAGTTTTCCAGCACATGATTCTGAAATAGCTTTTAAAAGTGTATTTAGCACTGAAAAAATAAATGGCACAATTTCTGTATCAATATTATTACTGACAACATAAGCAAATTCTCTTAATTTTTCAGTTCATAATCAAAGAAAACATTGCTTTGAAGTACCATAGGAATTGTTCCTTTTTGAAATATTCTTTAAAACAACAGCACTGGAACAGGCTGCTCAGGGAGGTCATGGAGTCTCCCTCTCTGGAGACATCCAAACCCGCCTGGACCCGGTCCAGGTGACCCTGCCTTGGCAGGGGTGTTGGACTGGGTGATCTCCAGAGATCCCTCCCAACCTTACCAATTCTCTGATTCTGTAATAGGTCTCAGGCAGGTAGAAACAATTTGAACAATGAGAGTTCATACTTGAATTGAGGACTGCTGTTTTGACACATGGAAAATCTTAAACATCAATGGAACTAAATGGTGGATATGATTCAAACAGATTCTTGTCAAGGAGGGAATTGTAGGATTTTATGGGCATGTCTTCACTACACCATGTTTAGGTACTTTGAGAATTTTAGCCCAAGCCACTGTTTGTGTACAAGTATCTCATATTCTGAGCACCTGGTTCAATGAAGTTCCCCACAAAACAGACACCAAGATGGATATCAAAAATACAGCTTGCCAGCCAGAAGCTCAGACATTCACTGTGAATTTGTGATAGGAGGTCAGCAGGAGAACAACACAAACTGGTACGCCCACTACAGGACAGCCTTTTGATATGGCCACAAGAATAAGCAGAATCAGGCAGAGATCAGACAAATAAAAATGACAACACTCATGGCAAAGCAGGATTTCAACTTGTCCTTAATGTGATGGGCTTGGTCAAAGATCCAGCATTGCAAGTGTGCATCTGAAGTGTTAAACATCTGAAAATCCTTTTATTGGCCTTCTGGACAAACTTTCTGAGAAGAAAATGAAAGGACTTGAAGAGGGTGAATCAGTCTGGGAGCCAGAGTAACATTACAAAAGAGCAGAGACTAAATGTATGTCATCATCAGGCTGGAACCCAAGGGAAAAATAAAACCCCAAAACTTACTTCCCTCTTTAAAAGTCAAAAAAGAGGCCAAAATCCCCAAAGCAGCCTGCCACAGGTAAGAAGCTGAGCTAACTTTTTTATCAATTTGAGAGAAACCAGTATTTGTGGAAGGATTTTGCTGGTTCAATCAGTACACTCACTGGAGACTTAAGATAATCAGGCATTGACTGTCACAGCTTAAAACAATGTTTTGCAATATTCAACTTCCCCTCCTACATCCCAGGCAATCCAAAATGGATTCCAAGCAGGCAGAAAAATTAAGGGTCTTTAGCCAGTCACATCTGTTTTACTTGAAAAGTTATAAGCAGCACAAATCCAACACATCAGGAGGCAGAGGGAACACAGACATACATCCAAAGACACTGCTCTTAGTTTCCAGAAGAGAAAGTTAAATCAGAATATGGAGTGAAGTTGTGTGTCTCAACTGCTGTACATGGAAGTTCACTGTCCTGAGAAGGGTTAACATAGAGCTTATTGACCACTTGAACATGCAAACTGGGCATGTTTTTCTGCACATTAGAAACAGCCTTAATGCACTGTCAGAGATATTTTAAGTCATAAATCCTATTGCATGACATTCAGTTTTAAGAAATGCCATGAGACTGCTGTTGTCTGCTATCTGGGCACTGCTGATTCACTGTTTGCATCCACGTGCTGCAAAGATTGCTGTCACATGCAATGTTCTGTGTCCCGGTTCAGCATCTTGTTTGTGTTGGCAGGAACTTCTGCCCACTCTTGACAGAAAAAGCTTAAGATGAGGTTTAGAAACTCCTTGATCAGGACAGATTCTCCCTTCTCCTCATAAAACCCATGTCAGGGAGCAGGGAGGAAGGAAGAGAAGAGAAACAAACCTATTAATAAACTCAGAAGAGAGAAGCATGGGTACATAAAATTTTGATAAATCAAGTTACCAGTTATCTACACATTTTACTCCAAAAAAGGTGGAACAAAGGATATCTTTTGCTTCCCCTGTACTGCTACACCACGAGCTTGGAGAGCTGCATGTCCTGTCTTGGACTCAGTGATTTCCATCCAATCCCAACAGCAGCTCTTGGCCCCACTCTTTTATTTGTACCATGTTCTCTCTATCAGCAGTGACATGAACCAAATCTGCCACCTGAACAGGTGGGCAAAACAGTGGGTTGCCTGTCTTGGGACTTCAGCTACCTTCAACTTTGGGCAAGTGCTCAGTACAAACATTCCTCTATTTGGATGATGCTTTGTAAGTTCAAGCAGCAGAGTGTCAGCTGGAACACCCAACAGATGGGACAGATGTACACTGGCTGGTGGCATCCATGGCAGTAGGGATGCAGCAGACAAGCAAATGGTTGTAAATCACGGAAGTTATGAAAGAAAACCACTCTCTTGGAGAAGTCACTTACAGTGATAAGATGTGAGGATAATTTCCTTTACCTGAAAGTAACAGTCACATCAATTTCTTCACCTGTCAGTCTTGAAAAAAGACAAAGTTTTAGATTATGAAAACAGGTACCTGTCTTGGAGCTACTGGGACTGGCACCACAAAAATGCAAGGTAGAAATGGACATTTTCTTTTCCCAAAAGCCTTGTGGATGGTAACTAGAGACATCCATTAGCTTTCTTACACTTTTTTTTGTAGACCTTTTTGAGTCAACCATAGTTTTGCCAACAAACAAAGCTTCATCCTGCCATTACACAGGCAATCCAGCAACTACTAGCCTAACATCTGTACAACTCCCTAATATTTGCTCTGCAGACCCCTCTATCAAAAAGGTTAACAACGATTTTTTTTTCCTTCCCCTTTCATGCTGCTTCACCAGTAACCCCTTCTTTTGGTTTGTCTGATACAATTAAAATCTAATTTCTACATTTTCTGGATGATGACTTTTTGTCAGAACTGTGTTATCTTGGAACTTTTGGACCAAGATGCAATTTTTACACAACAAGATTAATAGGAAGTATCATCACAATCTCATTCTCTCCACAAAGTAACTGCTATGGATTTATTATTTTGTCTACAGTACCTTCAAGCAAAAATTTTCAAGTCTGAAATGACACAGTGAAAGAAAACATCATCTACACTCCATATTTAAGTTTAGACACTACCAATAAACCAGAACTATTACCAACAAGCGTCTATTTAAATATTTTAAAAGCTGAGCATTAAAATCAAGGAAAATTTTAAATGGCTAACGTGAAAACAAGGATTGCGAACTCACACAGATACCAAAACATGAAATATATGCATGGGAAATGGTTCAGAAGAAAACTACAAAGCTTACATATTAGGAGTAGGAAAGGAAGATCTAAAACATGCTAGTTGATAGCCAGCTTCAGACAGTATCCACTAAAAAAGTTATTGGAAAACTTTTTGACTGCTCATGCAAATTGCATGAATGACTTGATTTCAGAACTGACAGTCTCAAAGAGTCAAGAATTTCTAGGCACAGAGTTGCCTGTTCCCACTGCAGTAAACCACCAAGATAACTTTTTTTTTTTTTTAAATAATAGGAAATAAAAAGTTTCTCCACAGTAAAAAGTTTTATTCAGTAGAAACCTCAGGAGTGTTGGGAAGGGAGTAGACCCACCTTCACAAATGACCTGACATTATTTCAGCATCCCTCAGAGATTACCACTGGGGCAGAAGACTGCCAGGGATATTCCAGTCACAGCCTCTATGATGCAGTTTGTGCTGGGTGTGGAAAGCCACATGAATTAGCAGTTCAAGGAATCGTAAGCATCTCGCTGATCTTGCCCACTACATGAATATAAAGTACCTTACTCAAATCCAAAATGTAATCAAATCTCTGTAATTCAAATAATCAACAGGTAAATATTTATGTGCAACTGATGGCAGATTTCTAATACTTTTAACACCTGATTTACATCAGGAATATGATCTTGTGTTTATCTATTCTTTATTTGAGGTGGAAAATAAGTTCAAAGTATTTGTGCTCATTTAGGAAAATCACATCTCTGCAAAGGATACCTATGAGAAAGATGAGAACAAAGTTTCTTATTATCAGAATACCATGCCACTAGGCACTTTCTAGATAGTTCTTCTAAGAAATCAAATTTTTCTTAGAGTTTGGAAAAGAGTGAAAAACCAGTTGTACCTGGATTGAAAATAAACAGTCTGAACCGATCAGCCTCAAGAGGGAATCTCAGTGTAAAATTTTAAGTGGAGCTCTGCTTGGAATTTCAACAAGGTAATTAGGTATAGACCACTTCAAAGTGGGACATGTCTATACTGATCACTGAAACACACAGTACTGCCAAAGGGGAGCCAGTACTTCCCTCAACATTTGAATAAAATACAGATTTTTAAAAAAATCTGAACTCTACACGAAACATACGAACAGACTGAGAGAATAGCTGAGCAGGTCTGCTTTTCAGTTTTTTCAGCTAACATTATTTATGCCCATATCAAAAGCTTCTTTGGAAGCACCAGAACTTACCTGTTGGCTCCAAATACCTTAACATAATTAGAATGGTTTTAAACTTCATTTATGCCACGCTTCCTAACTCTTCTGTGCAGAGTGCAGGGGACTGCAGATCCCAGTTTGTCTTCCCTCTTGCTGACCTTAGGCAGCATCACAGCTCAACTTCTCCTGCTGGAACTCACGAGTGTGTGTCCAGTGTCTCTCCTCCACATCACACACAGTAGTACCTTTGCTGATACATGGTCTGTGCCAACATCTCAGCTTCTTTCTTCTGTCTGCCCATTTTCTACTTTCAAACTCCAAGCTTTTGTGACAATCAAGGGGAAACACTGTACTGGGTCACACATATATTGCCATACATTGCCTAGATTGCCTGGAGCATGTATTGTTTCTAATAAGCTCTTACTCTCTCCTCACTGACTCCCTCAGAAGATTTCCAAGTCACAACTCCTCTTCACAAAAACTAAACTGTCAGTAGATTAATCTGTCTGCTGCAGAAGTGGGACTCACACCATTTTTTCCCCTCTGTCTGCAAGCACAAGTAAAACAAGTGTTTAATCACAGTATCTGAGAAAAGAATTGGCTGCTGGGCTTCAAGTTAGCCGATGTTGCAAAACAATAGCTAACACAAGCAGTAGAGCAACTATCCACTATTTTCGCAAAAAAAAACTTCCATGTGTTACACAACACCCAGATTTTTTTAGAAGGAAAAGTGAAAATTCACTTGTCTTCATCCTAAAATAGAATTTCTACTTTTCAGTTTGCTGGTTTTGGTTTTTTTTTTAATAACTAGATCTACAATTCATACATATCCCAATGTCCAAACATATATTTGCATCAAAAATATATTTTGTAGACTGAGGTGCACAGACTCAATGAACTGAAACTTTGCCTGTGATAACATCAGCCAGTTGCAAATAGATTCTAGGTACGCTGTCAGAACTGGGAACACAGGCCGAAAGCCCTGGCTCTCTCTCTGGAGACCTAGGCAGAAAACAGAATTTCACTTTTAGCATGGAATACACAAAGAAAAACAATGTACCTGCCTTTTGGATAGTATCATGCCTTCAAACTACCACTATGAGATTTGGGGTGGTTTTTTGGAGCTGTTTGTTTGGTTTTAAAATATAAACATACAGACTCTTTTACACTCAAATTTTGCTCAATGAGCTTTAGAAAACATCTGCCATAATCTGCAGCTTTGCAAACCGAGACCATATGAGAGCATTATACACACCACAATAAAAAGACAAGCTGCCTGTTCAGCTGAACATCTCTTCCTGCACATGGACACAGATGGAAGCAGCTGTTGCCACTAAATAACTCACAGAGCTAAAATGCATTTGAGAAACTCTGCTCCATTCCCCAGGCAGGACCTGCTCTTATGGACTGCAGCAGAGCTGGATGGGATAGAAAGTAAATGCAAGTAGTGAGGTGGTTTGTCATTCCCCCCTCATCTCCTGAAATGAGCTCTGAACAGGTACTCATCCAGCTCAGAGAAATGAAAAGACAAACACAAACACCACTTCCTTCTGTAATTGCTAAGCTAAGCAGAAACACAGAAAGTGCACACTTTTATTTTACAACACAGTACAAACAAGAATTAGCCTTTTTGTACCAAACCATTAAAACATGCAATTTGCCCATCAGGCCACCATAAGAGGATGAAAAAAAAGTAGTGTCTGCAACACTGGCTTATACTGAAAAAACAAGAAGGTGGAAGGATGAGGTAATGGAAAGAGGGAAAGCAGTTTATCACCCCACTCACTCTCCTCTTGGAGAAGACTCTGAGCACTCAGGAATAGCAGGAGACTATGTTCCTACCCATGACCTTTCTTTGAAAAAGTGCAGTGCAAAGTCTGAAAAAGTAAAAGTCAGGGAGGAGGCAGAAATCTGGCATTCCAGCACTCCCACTCCCAGCTTAAAACTTCAGGCAGACCGATTGCTATTTCACAGTCTGCTGATTTGCTCTACTTTCCATGAACCAAGAATGCTTAAGAAATTCTAATTTAATATCTGCTTAATGTCTCAGGTTAATCATGTTAAAATTTTGATTCTGGAATCTTTAAGGTCATCAATGGCAGTGGTGGGCCACTGAAAGTGAACATTCAATAAGAAAAAGAAAACTAAGAATTTCCTTGCTGGAGGAAAGCGAGCCAGAAGTCTCTTCTTGAGGATTTTAGAGACAGGTTAACTTCATTTGCATGTTTTTAGACAGGCATGCACCTTTAGTAGGAGAAATCACATGTAAATCAACACAGAAATAACACAGTTCTCTCCAATATTTATCAAGTTAGGAGAAACCTTTAGCAATGGTACTGAAGCATATGTATTTATGGATTAGAAAAGGCATTCCTGCTTTCTGCAGCTCATGAAATCATTTCTCTTGTAGAAAGCAGTTATAATACCACACACTGCAGTCTGTACAACTGTACTTGTTTTCATTTCTGTGACTGAAATATGGGAATGATTGTGCTGAATCAATCCACAAGATAAGAACTTTTTAAGCCTCAAAACCAACAAAAATATCTGTTTATTCAGAGAAAAGTATGAGCACCACAAAATGAACAACTCTACAGGGAATGCTTTCCCTAGAAGTTATTTGAGCCGTAAGTTCATAACTATGAATTATTTTTTACTGTTTGAATAATGTTTCACATTTGGAGTCCATGACATTTTTAAGTTAAGTTTCAGATTTGGCAGAGGCCCTATCTCTACATCATCAATTCTGCACCATGTAGTCAAATTGTCTGATCTCCAAACTATGCCTTTCATAACCAAAGAACTGCAGTTTCTGCATTTCTACAAAGCAGATAAATTTATAGAAGTAGTTAATGCTGGATGCTGCTTTCCCTATCATAGAACTACTTTGCAATTAAATTATTAAAACTGTCAAGGCTTACATGAACACAGAGTATCTCTCTAATCTTTAGGTATGATTATGTAGGTGCAGTTCTGCTTGGAAACGTAGAAGGTAAATACTTCCAGCCACTGGCCCTTTAGAGACGTTGACTGGGTAATGTGAACATGGGAACATGGAAACAAGAAAGCACACACATGCAAGTTTTATCTGCAAGTTTCACTTCCCATTCTGTCACCTAAAAACTTTATAAATTTTCAATTTCTATAGAGAAGCCATGCCAGTATCTTCTCCCAGACAAACTAATTCTTTCATCAAATTAAAAGGGTTAATTCCAAATTTCAAGTAAATATTCCTATAGTCACCTTCAGACTTCATTACTTATCCAAGCAACGAGGCAAACCAAAGGAAAAAAACCCCAACAAGTCAACAATTCCATGAATCACACAGAAATTGTTTTGCTTCCACTGACAGGATCAATGTTTAAGTTAAGCACTGATGTCATCTCAGTGGCACACCCTCCCCTACTGCAGGACCTCACCCTCCACAGCCTGTGCCCAGCTTCCATCCCACCCAAGCACATCCATTAGGTCTGTGCTTCTGCAGCAGGGTGCACTTACACTTGCACTATATTTTAAATAATTTAATTGTTCTACCTGCTTTTTAACAGAGTCAAATCAGATATAACAATAATTACAAGCAGAAAAATAAAAGTAACAAAAAGATTCAGTAAAAAGAATCCTCAATTACTTAATTGCCTTTTAAATCTCATACATTCAACTTGGCTGTTCTTTAGAGATAATAATGGCTCATTTGACCAGTTCTTATTTAAAAGTCAATTACTGTACTTGTAAAATTTACCTTTAATGCAACGGCCACCCAAGACCTCTTCATCATTGTTCTTGATTGATTCCTAAAGTCCTTCCCTCAAAGTAAAGCTCTTGTCAGTACTGCAGCATCTTTCCCTAAGTCTGTGATTGTCCTATTCTCTATCAGCATCAAGAAGCCAATTCCCAATCACAGAATTTCCATCTACCCTCCGTCCTAACTCTCCCTAGTAAAATAACCCTCTTGTCATTCTGACTTTCCCAGGTGGTGAGGGGAAAACAAACCCATCCATACCAAAAGACACTGAAGTTACAGAAGTTATTTCCCTTGCAAAGCAAAAAGAGTGCACTGTAGTAAAAGTTATATGGAGAATAACCACACAGAGAAGTTAGCCAGAACTGGGAAACACTGTCCTCATAGTCTCAAAGACTTTAAGAGTCTCACACATTCCTGAGCTTGCAATTTATATTCTCAACTTACATTGTTTCCCCCCTCAGCTGCCTGCATCTCCTGGGTTTGCACAAAGCACCTTCATTTTCTTCCCCTCACCTCACGTGCTTTGAGCAAGATTCAGCTGCATGAAGCCACCAGGCATTTGGCATATGGAAATAACAAAGCAGGAGAAAGAGCAAAGCCTTATTACAGACAGATGTTGCTGCTCTTACTGCAGCTCCATGCTCAGGAGTCTCATTAGAAAGAATATTGCTCCCAGTTGCAGCCTAACAGTGGAGAGAAATACAACAGAAGCAAAGCAAGTTGTCTGCTCCTGACAAGGGAACATTCAATAAAAATCTAAATTTGGCACCTTAATGTCTTTGAAATCAATCAGCCTTTAAAATTCCCTGCCACATGATGCTAACCATGGAATACAGCAAAGTTGAGTGCACTGCAAATTTTTATGGTTGTCAGGAACTTTTAGCTGCTCATGCTACTAATGCCAACAGAAAGACTGTGGGAAGAGAGGTAAGTATCTGCTGTTTAAGATGTTAAGCTTTTCATGCCTCTGGCTCAAATAACTTCACACTCTCTGAGATAGTAAGATTCTGTTTGGTAAGATTCCACATTCCTCCTAAACTTGCCTTTTCTCCAGCTTAATAATGGTGCACTTTCTTTCTTCCTGCTCATTCTGTTTTTCTACACTTGCAAAAAGCATCATCGCTCCCATACATACCCAGCACTCTGACAGGACTTGTACAAATAAGGACTTGGCTTCTTTTTGCCTTCTCACAGCTATTCAGCCCTCTGCCATCTCCATCTCATCTCTCCTCAAGCTACCACAATATTTTAAAAAAAGGAGGGAATAAATGATACAGCAAAAAGGTACTGAATAGCTCTCCCCCTACTAAAGTTTTTAATGCCTTAGGCTAGATCAGACGTTTCTCTTCATGTTCATACTAGCACCAAGTTAGTATTTCCTCTCAGTATCAAGATTATGGTGCTACCAAATAGTAATAAATCTCAACTAAATATTCTAAAGAAATTAAGTTCTAAAATTAGACTTTAAAGTCATATTTAAAAAAACCTCTAATGACTATTAGAATGGGGGAAGATACAAAGAAAGGAAAACTGACTGAAGTGGTTTCAAAGCACAGTGTAATTATCTATGAGCTTCTAGCATTTTATGATCACAAAATGAAGTTATCTTTCTTAAACTGAATTATGACAAATTGTTTCTTCTCAGGTGTGGAACAACACAAAACTGGTACTACCAAAAATCTTCAGCTGAGGCAAGGTATCTTCAGCAAAAATTTTTGTATCTGTAATATAATCTTGTGGTCAGATGACTATTACATGGCCTAGCAAAACCAACTTCAATGTGAATATATTTCTAACCTGTAGCTAAAGGCACCAAAGTAAACATTCATCTGCATCTGTTCCATTATTTCCATTTGCAGAACATGAAGGTGTAAGTACACAATGTTTTCAGCACCTGCACACACGAGGAATAAGCCATTCCTTTAATTCAGTCTCAGAATTGCAGCTATTCTCTAGAAGATTTAGGAGACGAGAAAATTCAGCTAGAACATCCCAATAGTGAACCACAAAAGAAATATCCTGGAGACAGAATATGAGAGAAGAGGAAAGGCAAGCTGCCTTTCAGACCCATCCCAGAAGGGCAGCAACTTTTCATTATTTGACATTTGTAAAAACCTTTAATTCAGGCATTCAAATAAAACCTTCATGATGTGCAACGTCTCTGCATAAGAACACTATTCCTGAAAGGTGAATATATAAAATGGAGTATAAACATACCAACTGCAAAACTGGGATGAAACTCTCAGATCACTGCTTCTTGCTTATGACAGAGACATTTTTGTAACACTTGGTTTTAGTCAACTACAGATAAATCACTAAGGTTATAACTATGCAAAAGAACCCATCAAAATTCAGACGTGTTCAGATGGACAGTTCTGTAATTCCATCTGAGAAGTTCTGGGATTTTTTGCTAGAAGTGCTGGTTTTTCCTAGCTCAAATAACTAACTACCCATTTCTTATAGCCTAAATGAAGTCATCTACTCTTTTTCTAATTGCCACTTAGACCCAAACCAGTCATAAGGACACAAAAAATAAAACAGAGACACCAAAACCTAAGATTATTCTGGTAAACAGCACTTTTGGTACCCAAGCCAAGCAGCAACCACAAGAATGCTGTCTGAACACGATGAAGCTCTTGATATCCAGTCCCTGCCTCCCTGACTGACCCCTGCTTACTCAGAACATTTCAACAATTTCTGCAGGTTTGCCCCCAGACATTATTGTGACTACAGCATGATACAGAATAAGCAATCTCCATCTTACAGCACTTTAACAATCTCCAGCTTCTCCCACAAATGTAAAGCTATAGATTATTTTATTTGTCCAAGTCCACATGCTAATTTTTATCAGATTTCACTGCCATCATCTATCAAGACCAACCCAAATATTTTCCCAAAAAGTACTTTTTAAATTAGATCTTGTAAGCAATATATTAAGTTCTTTCCCTTAGAAGCAGGATGTCATTTTGTGCATAGCAAAAAGATAGCAAAAACCCACCTAAAAATGCACGCTATTTCTTGGGCAAAGTTAATTCTTTGTTAATGTAAGTATTGAAGCTCAAAATTATGTTTCTTTCCAAATCATCTTTTTAACAAAGCAGCAAACTGTAGTACAGCATAAACATTGTCACTGTCTCCTTTTAGCAGATAATTTCATTTCACCAGTGCAAATTTTATTGTAACTACCTTCCAGTACTTCTCCCCTCTCAAAGTTTTCCTGTTTCATAACACTCTGGAAACCCAACATCTTGCTTTGAAAACCTGGCTTATGGCCAACTTGCAACTGATACTACAGTTTAAATACCTTCCTAGGAAAGTTGCACAAACTTCAAAACACTCTGGGATCAGCCATTAAAATGTTTTTGTTTCAGTTACAACACTAATGAAAACCAAATGTCTACATTTATTTTAACCAGCTTAATGGTCTAGGGACTTCGCTTGAAAGAAAGCTCTGAATCAACCCTCATTTACTTGACTGAACAGATTAGCAAAACAACATTGTAGAGAGATACGGATAATATTTTTAAAAGGTTTAATAAGAGTCTTTCAGCCACAGATTCAATTAAGGAGGCCAAATTAATCGCCTCAATTTTCTTCTTCTCTAAAGTCTTCAATTACAGCATGCTCAAAACTATGCACTTTTAGCTGCAACTTTACAAGGCTCAATTTGCAAACAGTTTTAAGACCCAAAACTAACGCTGTGCTACAGGATAGGCTACTGCAAACCAAGTAAGGTACAAAATAACAGATCCTGCCTGAAGTTTGAGCCTTCCCAAAGTGTCTGCTTGTGAAAGATATCACTGTGCTATGCAAGTGTATCTCCCAGTTATACACACGACACATTCAGCAGACATGGGAATATTCTGGGTGGGAATCGCAGCATGCTAAATGAAATGCTCCATTACAAAGCTGTCTTTCAGCTGAGAGTTGTGACATTCTGCTACTGCTTTAATCCATACCCTCTACAATCAAGCCAACAAATTCTATGCTGGTTTTGTACAGCCTTAGCAATTCAAAATAAATTGATATTTCAGCAACATTTTATCCCTTAATTCATTTTTGAACACTTTGTACATACTTCTGCACAGCAAAGAATATGGAAGGTCTGCTGAGACAAAACCAACACAAGCTGGCACAAATATCTACATTTGCAGTAACAACACTGTTGACCATCATTTGTATCTCAAGGTATTTGGAGCATGCACCACCTGTTTCCAACTAGCTCTCACACTGTTCAACTGCACGATTAATGACAGCTGCTAAAAAGTCTAAAATATCAGGGAAAACAAATAAAAGTTTAACAGCAGCTATGCAGGATTGAGGCAAGCCACGATCTTTTGCTAAATATGAGTCATTATAACACATACAGTACTGCAGTAATGTGTATTTGCACTTCACAGACTCCCTTCACCACCATTGTAACTAAAGGTAAAGGGTTTCTGTCTGCAGGAATGCCGGCGCCTCTGTGCAACAACTGTTTCTAGGCCAGGAGGGTGAGCAGGCTGCCTGTTTTGTTTTGCACTTCCAGAGTTTTACAGACCTAAGGAATCCCTAGCAGAGCCTTCCCAGTACACATCCCTAACACGCACATCCATCCTATTTAGCCAGAAACATTGAAAACAGAGCAAAAAAGCCTGCTCGAGAGGTGACACCAGGTGCACAAATGTCAACCCAAAAAGAAATTTTAAATGAACGAATCTCAAATTATCAATTTTTTTATACCCTAAAATGTGTAAAAACTGATATATAGCAAGAAAGTAAAGGTTATAGATAACTGATGAGCCAGTAAGTAGACTTTACAACATCCATTTTAAGTGCATTGCCACTATATTTGAAAGGGCAGTCTACTCAGGAACACTGGCATTCTTGCAATGCTTTCAAAAGTATGCAGAACTCTCCTTGTGTAAAAATCCTTCTTGCACAGAAAGATACTGAAAAGAATAACTTTTTATATGCTTAATTCAGAGTTTCACAAAAAAATCACAGGCTTACAGTAATTCAATTGATTTGTCTATTTAAGAGGTTTTTTCCCAGAAATTAGAATACAGAATTCTGGTACTAAGTAGCTGATAATTGCCTTCCTGTTAATCCCAAGAGGAGGAGAAAGGAATAATACAGGAAAAAAGGGATACTTAAAAATAATACACTTATGTTTCACAAAAAAACCCAATGCAACATAAAAGGCTTCCAAGGCCTTAGGTCTCTGACCTGGTCACGACTCTATAGATGATGGACATCACGTCAAGAGCACCACAAGCAAAGAATCCTTTCTCAAAGTTTCAGCTAAATTATCACCAAAAGCAACAGCTAACAAGATCAAATAGTTCAGCTATTTAAATGAGAATGGAAAAATAGCTGAGAATAATTTCTTATTCCTTTACTTTGTAAATCCACATTCCTTATTCTTTTATTTCCACATTTCTTATTCCTTTATTTTGTAAATCCACATACCTGCTCTTTACTACTTTGAGAAAGAATCAAGGCGTACTGTTTATTTCTCTTATGTGGATAAGAGAAGTATGAATTCAACCACACCCTTCAAGAAACTTCAAAAATACCATTTCTCAGTATGAATTTTGTCAGACCCTGGCAGCCTTACAGAACAGTCACAGCTCCAGCCAGCAAAGAGGTCCTCTCGTGAAGTTTCAAATAGATACAAAAATGCCTTCATTTATTAAACTGACCATACCTGCTTATCACAATTTGTCTCAGGCATTCAGCACAGAAAATTAATAAAGAGCATGTGGATCCAACAAGAAATACCCCCTGAGATCAAGAATAACAAATTTGTGCAAGAACACAGTTGGAGGTAAGTTCCTGCTATCAAGTACTGTTTGCACAAAGCAGCATAGAAGTGCAAATCACGAACTCTCAGGAGACTCCCACACCCCATCTGCATACAAAGGAAACTAAGTTTTAAATCTAACCTATGGTTTGGGACAAACTTCTCAAATATGACTCTTTTAAACAGTAATACACATTCATTCCTCTCTCAAAGGAAAGTAATTACACCAAAAGCAGATTACAGAGAAACAGCACTACTGAAGAATTAAATCTCATAAATTCAGAATATTAAGACTGATTTTTATGGCTCAGAGAACAAGCTTCAGTTCTTGCATGCGACAAGGGATCTTTTATGTGAAAACACCTTGAAGAAAAACAGATAAATAGTAAGTATTTTCCAGTAAAACAGAACTTGACTCTTGCCATATATTGAGCATTCTCACTTGAAAGCCTCATCTAATTGGCTATTTAGTTCAAAACATGGCCAATATCACATGACCTGTTCCACAAGAGTAATATGGAAGCAAGGACAGCTTAAGAACAAGGTGGCTGCTCAGCTTCCTTCATATTGACACACACCCCTTTAGGAATAAGAGAACAAAATTCTGAGTATCTTGTTTTTTATCCTGACATCCTGCATCGGGGGCATTTTCTCACTGTGTAGTAAGGGTTAACCCGAAAGCATTTAATAGAGATTACTCTGTGAATATTTAGGATCTTGCTGGCTGGTAGTGCCAGCTCTGGAAGCTGGTTGTTGGGCCAGGCCAAGAGGATTGATGGACAATGAGGTAATCAAACAGATGTACACAGCACTTTGAGTTTTTTTTCCCTGGCACTAGGGCCAAGTGGCCTTTGTGTGTACAGCATAATTTCCAGGTATGGGAAATCAACACATGGGATAATTGGAAAAAAAAAACAACAACCGAACCCCAACACACTAAACAAAAACATGATGGCTTTTTACCTAGAAATCTACTTGGAAATTTGGCTTGAGCTGCCATAAAAGTGTTCTAGCCCAAGAGCACTTGGTCACTGATGATTATCACCAAAAGAGACAGATTGGTATCGTTAAGACAACATCTAATAAAATGAAATAAGCATGGACTGCAAAAGGCATTCATCCCCAAGCACTGTCATGTTTTAACATCCTGCTGAGTTTGTACATTTGTGGGATATGGGCTATATCAGAGCAGCATGTGGAACCAATACCACATCAGGCCTCACAACCTGAAGCTAGAAATCCACTTCTTGGCAACTCCAGTAAAGATTCACATAACTTCATTTAGTCCTGGACATGTCTTCAAATCCATGTCCACTTTTGTCCCAAAGAAGCTGAACTTGTGTCAAAGAAAACTAGACTACAGCTTGCCTCACTGCTCTGCAAGGGTTCCCTCCCTGGCATACACTGCTGAGGGGATGGTTGGCTACAAGGAAAAACCCAATTAAACTCTATCTCCAAAGAGGTGCAGGAAGTACAGACTCCACTGTTTCTCCTTCTGAATGGAAAATGCAGATGGTTAATGGGGGTGGTATTAAGCTTGCATGAAGCACTCAAGATATTTTGCACTACATCTATACAAGCAATGAAAGAGCTCTTCTATTAAACACAAATAGTTCCAAACACAGCTATCTCTGCACCTATCACTTCACAAAGGCACCTCTGGCTATTGCTATGGATACTAAACCCAGAGAACATCTTGTCACCTTCACCTGGAAACTCAGACCTACTGCACTAAAATTAGCACACTGAGGGTATTTCATTTACACTTTTTAAAACACACAAGACACTTCTTTGTAGAGACATTTCTGGGGTTTGGAACACACAAGGTATAAGACTACCACACTTTTCTCAAAATACTTTTAATAAACTTTAAATGTGAGGTAACTTTAAAAGGTTGAGGGTAGAGCTCATATGGGAACTGACTGGCACAGACTGACCCTGCCCAAGCTTCTCCCCTACTCAAGAAACCACCTTTGATTATGAAGTGGAAAGGGACAGAGTCACTGTGGCTGTGGAGTTTCACAATTAAGCTCATCACAAAATGTACACATGGGTCAATTTTACCAACAAAACTGCTACTAATTCTTTTACTCCACTAAGAGTGGTCACTCATTTTTAACAGCTGCTTCTTTAACAGGTGTTTCCTCTCTTATCTTTCACTTTCCACAACAGGACATTCACCTTTTCATTCTTTTCCACTATGTTGCCTCTTGACTTTCTGCTACTCTTTTGGCTATTTAACCTAAACTGAACCAAGTGTCCTGAAGCAGCTGTTTGTTTGATCCTTAAGGACTACACAGCTTACAGTGAGACACGAGCAGCACTTAGTGACACCTTCACTCTGACAAACACAGGGTTCGTTTTCCTCAGCTTTCAAATGTGCCTGCCCACACCTCTTCCAGTGACCTGGGAAAGGAACAAGTTAATGTTTCACTTCTGGTTTAATAATATACTTTTTCTTGTGGTTACTTGACAGCAGAGTCTGGTGCTGTGCAGGTCGTTTGCACGGGCTCCAAAGTCAGCAGTTTGTATTTCTGAATCAAGATTTGAGAGGTTACATAAACACATTTGTCTTTGTGGTCTTTATTTTGGAAGGGGAGAAAAGTAAGTGTGCAGCTAGGAAGGAGCAAAGCAGATGACTTGGAAGGCAGAGAACAGACCAGAAACATACTTCAACTCTTGTATTATGTAATATAACATAAAAATGCTCTCTCATGGGCATTTCATCTATGCATGCAGGAATTTTATGGCTTGATTTCCTTGTTATGCCAGTTCTTGTCTAGAAGAAATTCACCATCCCCTTTTCCCAATCACAGCAAGTCTAGGACCTCTTTGCTTCATGCAGGTGCATGAGATGCAGCACGTTTTGCAACAGCAATTCCATAGTTCTGGGTGTGTGCATTGCCCCCCTATTTAAATGATGATTGTCAGGACTCCAACACACAACATGGAGCACACAAAATCAGCAGGGTCATTTTATTGCAGAGGGAATAAAGCAACCTGAACAACTGACAAGCTAGTGCAAAGTAAAGATATACACATGAACATCTCTGCATTACCTCTTTTCAAAGGGAACTTAATCCATTCTCAGACAGTAGAATTTACATTCACTGGCCAGTTAACTCCAGTGAGAACAGCATCACTTGAAAGCATTCATTTGAAAATAGCTACCATAAACCTTCTCTACCTCATTCCTCTGTAAACAAACATTTAGAACCTGACATATCCATGGCAACTTGTGCTGTGGAAACGAAAATTCAACATAACCTTTTAAAAAATGATGCCAGTTCTTTTACAAAGAATTCACTGAAAGAACTATAAACCCTGTAGGGTGACACCATAATAATAAATTTAAATGTCTATGCAGGCCTAACTTAAAACAAGCACCTGCAGGAAGAAGCCTGCAGGGATTTCAACCTGATGCTACCAGCTTTGGAAAAGGTATTTCATTGCCCTAAAGACCCCACACACCCTCTCACTCTTCAACACTGCTGGTCTGTTGAACCAGAATGACATCATACAGCACTGCCTTCAGCCTCCAAAGGAACTTAAAATTAAGTCCTTCGGCTGTATTGCTGTATCAGTGCTCCAAGACAAACCAGCTTATACCAATGCAGCCTCCTTGCTTAGAAAATAACAGGGATTCCAATAAAATTTAAATTCTGCAACCTTTCTGTACCTTTACAAATCATGAATGAAGTAAAACAACTATACCATACATCTGAAGTCTTTGAGAAAGGAGCTGCCTTCAATAACAGCGCAGAACCAAAAAAAGCAAAGGAAGAAAAAAGGAGTTTGCATTTTCCATTTATAAAGACTAAGGAAAATACCACAGGGTTAGATATTTTTAACCTATCAGAATTTTAAATTATTCTTCTTTAACCTGAGGATACTGTAGCAGAAGAATTCAAACACAACCCAGGAATTAATGAATGAAAACCTTGGGCTTACATACTAACTTTTAATGTGAAAAGACATGTCTGAGAGTTTTAATTCTGTAGCTACAGACAAAAATTAATCCTTACAGCATTATATTCTGTGTGTGGAAAACAGGGCCAGGAATTAAACATGCCCTTCAGCAAATCATAATTCAACAACATGTCTAAGATTAAGATGCTGACAGTTCTGTCTCCCAGGCCCAAGTTCCTGCTACCAGAGTACACTGCCTCTTATTCATGCAATTTAATTGCCAGGTTTAGAAAAAAAAGGCATGCAAGATAAAGGCTGCTATCTGCTAATGAGGGAATGGTTTATTTTATATCTTAATTCTGACTCGGAGGAATGAGCAAAGCAGTCTGAAATCTCAGAATCTGGTATCAAACTTACCATGGGGTTTGAAGAGTCTACTTTCTCCCTCATCTCCAAAGCAATTTTACATACAGCTGGGGAAGAAAGATGATTCTGGAAGTTTGTAGCCATCAGTATACACTTAGTGTATCAACTGGAAGATATTTACAGACATGAAATGGAAGTGAGCCAGAAGATTTTTAAAAGTATTTCCCTCTCTCCCCCAATGCAATATTACTTTCTTTGAAGAGCAGGGAGTGGAAATGAGGGAGTACAGATGTGTAATTTTGATAGCAAGACGCATTATCACAAAATGAGAAGGTGATTAACATGGGCCCAGTGCTATTAACCACTTTGATACCTTTTTAATTTGAATGTCCCTGCTTTCTAGAAACCCTTCTAGGATTTTCTAATACTCTAATCGTTAGAAAGGAGCTCAATAAATAACTAATCCTGCCTCTCAGGACTGGGGGAGAAAAACATGGTCTAGACAGAGTTAATCTGTGCCTTATGAGGCACTCTAAAAATGGCAATACCACAGTCTTCCCAAGCACTCTGTTTCAGTGGGTCACAGTTCTTTTCTAGTGTTCATTTACACTCTCTCTGTTGCAGTTTAAGCACTTTACCAGTGGTTCTGTTGTCAGAGTGACTAGGCTGAAAAACGCTCTCCATGTTTGTTTACGTCCTGAAGAAAACTCTTCCTTCCCTCTGCAATCTTCCATTCTGTAAGGGAAACACTTCTCAATCTTTCTGTGAATAAAATAATTACATTTGCAAGACTTCACTCTTTCCTTTCCTCTATATTGTCTTGTAATCTATCTTTTCCTGGGGTGAAATGCTTAAGCCTAGCACGAAAAACTATCATGTGATATGTAGGAACTCATCCTGCTTATATATCACAGTAAATCCAAGTTGCTTGCAGCAGCTGTGTTAACAGAATCATATCTGGCTTCTCAATTGCAACATCCCCAGAACTCTTTGTACAAAACTTAACTCTACTCCTCCACAGTGTTCTTGTACAGAGATGATAAATGGAGGATCTCAAATCTTGTCCTCATCCAAAAGACATGGTTTTCTCCCTCCCAGACTGCTTCTTCTCTATCCTCAAGTCACTCTGAACCCTATCCACATTTTCCAACACACGCACAGCAATTCCAAGCTTGATACCATCTGCTGCTAATACTGCACAGCCTTAACATTTCACTTAAGTCAAAATTAGTGACAGAACCCTGCAGAGACCATTCAGTCTCCACATCCTCTCGTCTGACAGTGATCCACGAAACTTTTTAAGGCTTTTCACCAACTTTATGGCATTTAGTGAAACATCCTTGCTTATAATACAGAAAAAGCCATTAGAATAACTAGCTAAACTAAGAACATATTTGTTCCACCCAAAAAAGACTGGATACCATGCCATAAAAGGAGATTTGACTGGTTGTGAATTTGGGTTTGAGAAAATCCACATTTATGTTTATTTAACACTTTTTGTACTTACTATTTGTAAAACTTATCCAATAGTTGCCATTTGTTGCAATGTTTTTGCAAGTGGACTCCAGATCTCTCGTACTTCTTTTCCACCTGACCCACTTAGATACAGGTGCTGGGCTTGGCTTCTCTCCCTATTTAAAGAACTTTAGCTGTCTACATGGAAACTGATAATGGTTCTGTGACCAGGAAGCAGGTGAACCAAATTATGCTTTAAGTTTCACCTGCTTTCCAAATTAGCCCTTTTGTAAGTGTCCTTCATCTTCCTTACATAAGAAAAATTCCTATGCTTCTGTTTCTGGTGTCAGGTGTAACTACAGCTTATCCTGCAATAAAGATATATCTGAAACAAGTGTACTAAACATACAGCTTGGAATTTTTAAATGTTTTCCTGGGAAGAAAGTTCATTCAAACCTTTTCCAAAAAGGCTGCAGCCAACTGATTTTTTAGAATATTTTCACCACTCAAGTCTTTTATTAGTTGTCTGTGCCCCGATTTATAAACACCCAGCAGCATTTCACATTCAAGTTAACAACAGTCCAGTTTGGTAAACTGGGAAAACAAAGTCTTATGTTGCAGATGTAAGTGGTCTCACTGACCACCAAACACCTCCTTGGTGCTAAATGAGGTCTCTTGCCTCCGGTCCTGGTTGAGCTGCACCAATCATGCTGGTCCACATCCCACCACGCCTTGAGCTCATTCTGTGTCCTGCCAGGACCTTCCAAGGACAAAGTATGAGCACAGCTGCTGCACACAGCAGCCACATCTACACCTAGAACTACCCGATATTGTTAATTATAGACAGCCTCTCAGGAAGCTGTCTGTACATGTCTAAATTCACTGGAAGGAGGTAACTGTGAGAAAAGAATTTAACCAGTGGAACAAAGCACCTGCCCTTCCCCATGGAATAACCACGAGTGCTTGTTTTGGCCCATGGTTTATTACACTACACAGCACACCATGGAAGGCTACCCAGAAGCAGCTCACAGAAGAGATAACCACATCCAATAAAGAACTACCAAAATATTTATTCAAACTTTTCACTTGTTGCATTCCTGTTTTCAACTCTGCTCCAGTCATTCTGCTCAAAACTGCAATAAAACGGGGAAAACTCGTAACACGAATACGAACACAAATTTCCAGAAAAGACAAACAAGATACCACAGAACATCCTCTTAACAGGGCTAACAGAAGAGCTGGTATTAAGCCTTGAAGAATAAAGCAGTACAACTGTTTTGAGCTATCATTCAGACCCATTATTATCAGCTGACTAAATTTTACCTTAAAAACCTTTGACACTAAGGCACTGACCACCAGAGCCTTCCCTGAACCAGAGAGGGCAATGATGAGAGGGACCATAGATAAGAGAGAGGTCTCAAAACTAAGAAGTTAACTCAGAGTCTCATAATCCCATTATTATGGCTTCAGTTTGTGGGTTTTATAGATTTAGCAGCTTTCAATTTGTAGGTTCTACAGATTTAGCACCCTAAGTTCTAAAATCAGCAAGGAACTCTAAACAGCATATTCAAATTGCCTGTTGGATTAGAGGAGAAGATGCCAATTTAAGAAAAAACAAAATCATCTTTGGCACAAGCAAACAGATGCAGTTTCTCCTGCCTAGATAGTAAAAAAAAAAATTAGAAAATCCTATCTTTTTGGAAGTCAGTACCTTTACTGTGTATGGAATTACTAAAGTCATAAAAAGAGAAGTTAAAGAGCTTTGCAAAGTAACAAAACCTAAGAGAGGGACAAGCCTTTCCCAATTCATTCAACATCACACATCCGTGATCAAAATCTATTTAAAAAAAATAATTAAAACCCCTTTCAGCTTCCCCAGAAATCAGTTTGGTTTTAGAACTCAACCATATACAGGGCAATAATGAACAACCATGTGACCCTCTTACAGAAAGGCCATGAAAAAAAAAAGAAATCTGTCTGGAGTTTGTGTTGGCCAGGCAAATCAATATACTTAGTCATAACTCAACTGCACTACTTACAAAGCAAGTAATTGTTTTCCCACTAAAGCCATCTCTACCATTTTTTAGCAGAGAACAAGTTGCCAAAGTACTCAGTTTGCAGCAGATCAAACTGGCTTTGCTTGACAGCAAAAAAAAGCAGAGAAAAGCAATTTACTGATGCAACAGTTAAGCAGTAACACAAAAAAAAATCCCAGTTACAGTTCACAGTCAACCACAACTACTTTCTTCAGCTATCTTGGTGTATGAACATTATTACACAATGACATTTCCAAAACCCTTAAAGCAAATCTTGCTTTTTCAGTTCGTAAAGTTTCACTGTCACAGAAAATACATGATGACTAATTCAGGCCCAAAAAGTGTCTAGGACCATTCAGGATCCTAGACTTCACTGTCACAGAAGTGAGTTCTAAACTATATTAATGATCTGACTTTCAGATTTAATAATGGATTTTGGTTTTAATTCCATTATGTTTTTATAAAGCTATCAGCATGACATACATTTCACATGACTTAACTTCAAAGGGTTAAGATTAAGTTACTGAATTCTTGCAATACCTGCTGTAGTTCTTTATAGTATTAAAGAAGCTATCAACAATAAGTGAGAACATATGTTTAAGACTAGGGTAAAGTTTATTCCAAAAGGCAAAAATTCCCTTCAGCTTTATATAACTATTTAGAACAGCATACATATGAAAGAAAATATTTTAACTTACTTGCATATTCAAAGTATGTGGCATAGCACTCTGTAATTTTCTAACCCAAAACATCATAACCACAGCAATCTTTAATTAATTACCTAGTTCTCAAAATCCCCCTCTTCCTTCCTCCCACCCAAAGATATCTCCACATCACCCAGTTTTGATGCAACTTCAAGAACTGCTGCCCAAGAGGGGTGTTTCAATATTAAATACTTTTACCATTAGAAATGGATCCTATCAGCTGTATTGCTGAGCACAGCAACTACTTTCAGTAAACACAACAGGGAGAAAATTCCTAAGAAAGTCTTTTAAGTTCACATCAAGTCTAAAAGCATTTTCAGTCTAAACCTGTAAGTATCAAGCACCCTCTAGGTCCTTACAACAACTAATAGGAAACTGCAAAAGTCAGAAGACCACAAATGAGGCTTTGCGAAAAAAACAACAAACAAACGCCAAAATCCCCAGCTTTAATTCCAACACTACCCCGAAGCACAAGTGTAATCTGAGCTCTACCATTCCACTCACATTCCAGGTAGAATGGATTTTGTGTTTACAAAATGTGTCTTCTCAAATCTCACTACTGATGCTCCATCCTGTCTATAAATACTTAATCACAGACAAACACTTCATGAAAGGCAGCTCATTGGCAAATGCATCTTCTCTAAGTTAAAACACAGAAAAATTATGTTACACATACAGTTAAATTTGGTATTGGAAAAGAAACCTTAAAGAGATACGCATTGAAAGAAACAATTTCTTAAGTCAGTCACTTTATGTCTAAATTATTTGTCAAGCATATTGATTAATCAGACATGTACAAGTCACAGGAAGATGATGCTTTACTTAAACTTTGAAATCTGAAACACTTCTCAGGATTCTCTCCAAACACTCAGTAAACAGCAAACAGGATACTTCTGAAAAGCAAGGCACAAGCCCAGTATTAGCTGTGGCAATAAATCTTGGCGCTTTTGAGATTGACTCCCTGGTTCAGCTCCAGCAGGCATGTCTTATCACATGCAAGGATGGCAATGCCATAGAGAAATACCAGGAAGTCTAAAACAAGGCTGTTTACAGCCCCTGACCAACCTTGGTTACATAAAGAGGAAAGATAAGAATTAAAGCTCTAGGAGGGGGATGTATTCTTGCCAACCCAGAAACAACAATAGTTTAATTTCTAAACACTCTGGCTCTGCACAAGAAAGGAGTGTTGCTGAGCATGCAGGCTTCACCCAGGAGTATAAGTGTTTTCAGATGACAAGGCAAACATTTTCCCTTATTAAAGCCTATCTCCCTCCCATTTTATCTGCATGTGAAGTTCATTAACAAGGAGAGACTACACTAGACTAAACCACAGTTTCCATCTGCTAATAGTTATGGCTTAATTCAGTCATTTTTATTAATTTGTGTTACATAGCACAAGAGTTATGTTGTACTATAGACAGCACAAGAATGTTTTTATCATGCTGTGTTTGTCTGTTTCTACAAAAACAACAATGCTATACATAAAGATACACAGCAAGACCTTTCTTCAGAGACTTGAATGAAGAAAGCTGATCTTATTTCCAGTCATATGTTGGCTGTACCAACCCACCAGAAAGCAAGGTTTTCATGGCTCCCATAGAGGATAAAGATGGGGGGAGGAATCAGAACAGGGAGGGCAGAAAGAATGGTTCTTTCACGGCTTCTATAAGCTGTGCACACTGTGACCAACACCACTGAGGACATGCAGCATGGCACTCTAACATGCCCCTCTTGAGGTTACCATACAGCTTCTCTCATTTTGGGCTGCATGGCTTAAGCTGTCTCCATACCACAAGACCTCTGGTTCCCCACCTCAGCACTCAGGTTTTCCTCTCACAGGAATGGGCTCCACATGCCCCTACTCTCATTTCCTTCCACACACTCCAAGAACACGCACCTTACAGTCACTAGTTCTTTCTCTGGTGCCTTTCAGATGTATTTCTACTTAATTTTAAATGTCACTTTCCTGCCTATATACCACACAGTTCCTTCCTCTGTTTCTCCTCAGTGCCACCTTTACTAACCAGAAAACTTTATGGTTGCAAGGTCTACGCTACCCTACACCACCAGCAGCCTTTAGTCTCCTGTGATCCCTGGCTTTGCCCCATTCCATTTCCCAACACCCCTTTCGTTGCTTTTCTTTGCCCCACTCACCTGACCTGACTGCTTGCACTTCCAGATCTCCTTCCAAGATCATCATCTGACACTGGTTCTCCTTCCCACAACTCTCCCAGATAGATTTATTTCTATTAATATTGCATGCTGGAGAATCTCCCACAAAGAAATTTAAGCTGCTATTTATAAGCATAGAGCAGAGGTCAGTTTAAAAAAACCCAGCAATTTTCACCTTTATAAGACTGCTTCAGATACAGCTCAGAGCTTCCCAACCAAAGACTCCTCTCTGCTATCCTAGCTTTCACCAGCTCAGCTGGACTGTGCTCCTTGATGCCCAGAATGTTTCTCAGAAGCTTTTGATTTCAAAGCTTAGAATCATTATGGTTGGAAAAGACCTCTGAGATCATCGAGTCCAACCATTAACCGAACACTGCCAAGTCCACCACTAAACCGCGTCTGTAAGCACCACATCTGTGTGTTTTTTGACACTTCTAAGGATGGTGACTCCATCACTTCCATGGGCAGCCTGTTCCAATACTTGACCACCCTTTTAATTAAGACATTTTTCCCTAATATCCTATCTAGACCTCCTCTGGAGCAACCTGAGGCTGTTTCTTCTTGTCCTATTGCTTGGTACCTGGGAAAAAAGACCAATTCCCACCTGTCTACAACGTCCTTTCAGGTGGTCATAAAAAGCAGTAAGGTCCCCCTGAGCCTCCTTTTCTCCAGGCTAAACAACCCCAGTTCCCTCAGCCACTTCTCATGTGACAGATAAAATTCACACTTTTTTGATTACTGCAGGCCTCAAAAAATCAGAATTCAGATGGAAATTTCCTGTGGCTGCTCTATTAATGCCATGACACATTTAACAACAGCATTAATGTATCACACCTCAAGAAGAAAACCCCTTAAAAGGGTATGATACTGAAAGAGAGGTCTCCTTTTTACAGTAAAGCTAAAAAGTATTTTGTTTACAACAAAACACTGATCTGTTGATAATTATTTGCATTAAAAACTTCAGTGTCAAACAAGCAGCAAAAGTTACAAATTTTTACTGCTTTAGCTTTACTGTCTCCCTTGATTTAGAGGCTACAATCTACTCTTACACCAAAGTTAAAGCAACCTGCTTTTTTTTTCTCTTTTAATATAAGAACATTTTCACACCTTCCCCTAGTATTTAATTTTTGCTGCACTTCATGCCAAAGCCCAGCTGACTTTGTAAAAACCACCTACAGGAAATCACACTAAACTCAGAAATACCATATGGCTGCTGAACGAGAAAATAGCCATGGTTACCAAACCAAATTAATGCCATTGATCACTTTAAAGAGAGATAGATGTAGGCTTGCTAATTACCTGAGGTGCTTATTATGTATTTCAAAGTTTGAAAGTAATTCTATCCCTCTATCAAAGCCAGTATATCAATCATCTCTGTTAAAGGCTTAGAGAAAAAGTCAAGCTTACTGCCCAAATAAATCTATGGTCAACATATGAGAAACATTACTATGAAAGCCATTCAAAAAGCCTCCTCATGGGAAAGGGTAACATTATGAGAACTAAGTGTTTTCACATGTTGTTTTTACCTTTGTTCTTTCAAAGTCTTACTTTTCACCTCTTCTACAGTAAGATTTTTTTGGAGGCTACTAATCTGAATTCCATCTCTTTCTTCTCAAGGCCCCTTGGGACCGTTTCTGCCCCATCACTGTCCTTTGTTCCTGCTACAGTAATTCTCTGAGCAGTCAAAAATAGCTTCACGTGGCATTCTCCAAGAGAGCCAGGAATCTGCGATGGTAGCAGATTTGGAAAGAAGGAGTGAGAAGAAAAAATTGTGAAGAGAAAACGCCCACATTCTCAGCAATGTTGTGACTGCTGTGGCCTTATTTATCATTTCACAGAACCTACAAGCAACCTTAACTTTGCTACAATGAATTCAAAAGCAGGCTAAAAAAGTGGAAAACCCAATCACTGCATTTTACTCCCTACATATATACCGTGTCCCTCCAAAGGGGAAATAACACCTCCTGAGTCATACCACAAAGTTTCAAATCCTAAAGTTTACTAATCCTAATTCCATACTTTGCATCACTCTAGTATCAGGTCTTGACTTCAACACCCATCTGCTTTTAACCAACATACACATTTAAACTTCTAATCTCAAAATAACTGTGTCCTCAAACTAGGCTATGATATTAGTACAGGATATTATTCCCCTCACTCTAAAGAGGAAAACAAATCTTTCTGTACAATCTGATTTTTCTTTCTATTTAATGACCACCACAATATCCTACACTACAACCACGGTACAGTTCTGAAACAGAACATGAATATCGAAGGCTGTTTTGTTTTCTTACTTTGAGTTTAACATTTAAAGATAATTACTCAAGCGAAAAAGCCCCCATCTGGATGTTTGTTTGCCTCTTTAATTTGTATTTCAATTTACACGGACATTCAGCAATCAGCACAGCAGCCCTCCAGTACTAGCTGCAGTTTTTGGGAGCTACGAAAAAACTAAAGAAGCACAAGTCATTTATTTTCCATTCAGAGAAAATCATAAATACATGTCAAATAAATAGGATTTGTAAATGTTACATGCATTATAATACAGTGTGGAGACTTGTTTGCAAGCTTAAATACCTGCCACAAGAGACTACAAATCTCAGAATCTCATGAGCTGGGACAGAACCACAAAGATCATTCAGTCCAACTCCTGCACAGGACAGCCCCAAGAATCACATCACGCGCCTGAGAGCATCGTCCAAACACTTCTTGAACTCTGGCAGCCTTAGTGCCATGCCAACGTTTGAAGTATTTATATTTTTCTAATACACCCCCTCCCTGGCCCCACCTTGGCTGTTTGACACTAGATCTCTTCCACACCCATCTCTGCAGGCTGCTTGCTTCAGGCTCCTATTCCTCTGTCCAGTTAAGAAAACCCTTATTCCTTCCAGTCTCAATTCATACCATCTGCTTCCTGGCACCTATTTTTGCCTGTAGTTCCGCCAGTCAACACTCTTAAAGCTGAGCACTTTTATAAACCCACTGACAATCCAGATGCCTTGTCCTGAGTGTTTGTTACTATTTCACAGGTTTGTCCAAGCCAGATATTCTATAAAAAGCTACCTGCAATTCTAATCAGAGAGTTTTTGTTCCTTTAAATCACACACATGCTACAGACACACTTTGAGTAACTACAGCTCTTCATCCTTCTCCTGAAGAGCTGATTCTCATTTACGTCCATACAACCATCACCATTCTGCTAAAATGTATTTTTCCATCTTCTCCAGAGGCTGAGAAAAAGAGATGGAGTGTCCTATTGCCTCACTCACTGAAAAGTTTTCCATTAATTCTAATAACCTCTCAACCTCTACTAGGACGAGGATGTGAAGAACCCAGCAGGTGAGCTGCCCCTGATGCAGGAACTAACCCATTCCCAAAGTGGGGTACGGCGAGAGCTCCTGCACTGGCTGCAGGTGCCAACTCCACAAATAACGTGGGAAGTGGTTGCTCACACTGAATCCAGAAACTGAAGAGGCTTCCACATCCCTCTGGGCAGACCCCTGCCTTAATGGTCTCTCCAACACACGTCCAGCATTTTCCACCGCCACTGGAAGCAATGCTTAAGCAACCTTATCACAACACCGGTTGTGCAGACAGAAGTGGGGAATTACCGTATCCTTATTTCCCAAAACAAAGGGTGCCATACGAGCTCCCTTTGGAAACCCCTGCCGGTAGACCTGTTCTCAAGGAGTTTTTGCTCCTAACAAATAAAATAGGCAACTACAAGCAGCGTATGTCTGAACAAAGGGCAGGAGCACACGAAAGGCTGATCACATCTCAGTCCGTAAGGAACGAAAAAAGTTAGCTGCTTGNCGGCGACAGGAAGCGAGCGGCGACCGCGGCGTCCCCACCGTGGCGCAGTTACCATGGGACGGACGCCCTCTCCCGCTCCCTCCGGAAGTCACCGCCGGCGGGGCGGGGGAAGGTGGGGCGGCCAGCGCCGCCATCTTGCGCGCGGCTCCCGGAG
>VXAD01012345.1:140826-168911 GCA_013399195.1 Dicrurus megarhynchus
AGGTCCCAGTAAAATAAACACAAAAGATTCAGAAGTGAAGGTGAAAAATTAATTCATTTTTACAGGATATTTTAAGGTACGGCTCAGCCGACACAAGGGCACCTCCGCCCCCAGCAGGGCTCTCCCCACGAAGGGGCCGCCGCTGTCCCGCGGGCGCGGCTCCCCGGGGCGCTGCCCCCGGACCGGGGGTTCCTCCCCCGCTACACGAGCGCGGGGCGGCCGCCGCCGCCTCCTCCCCGGCGCCGCCGNATCTTGAGCGTGGCACAGGGCTCGCCTGAGGGCCCGCCCCGCCTCCTGCGCCACTCCCGGCTTCTGGGGTCGTGGCTGTGAAGAACGGAGCGTGTCCAAAACTCCCCAAAGAACCACAGTCTAAGAGACACGCTTTAAAAAATATATCAAAACTGCGGGAACGTCGTGTCTGGGGTTGAAAGGATTCCCCTTTAGTCTAAGGAAGTTACACCACGAAGGCCCCCAGACAGTTTCATCCTAGGCAGTGCCACAGATCAGAGTCCATGCAATGGACCACCCTTCATCTCTAAAAACATGTCAATATTGCGTACGAAATTGCCCACAGGAAACAGTATTATCTATATGGATAAACCTGGTGCTGAATTTCTAGGAAAAGCTTGCTTCAGCCATAATTGTGCCAACTTGTTCATAGGCCTCAGTTTTTAATTATGATTGCCCAAAAGGCGTCTGTCTCATTTAGTGCACAGAATGGGCCGAAATACCGACGTGGAGTTTCCTAACCATTGAGCGCTTCCTTTTGCAGTTGGAATAAAAGTACGTCTTTGTAATTTTTAAACCATAGTAACACATGGGATAATCTGCAGTGATCCCTTGCACATGATGAGCTATTTCACTTTCATCCAGTCGTGAGGGTAATTGACTCTCTAAAAACCCTCCTGAAGCACGTGAAACTCCCGGGTCAGGCTGCCGATGGTTTGAGAGCCAGAGTCTGCAGCCTGAGTCAGACTCCAATCTGCTCCTTCCCTCCTCATTCTCCCTCTGCGTTTCTCTTGGTGTGGTTTTTATTGAGGGCTCGTTGTAATCTCCAGTTCTGACCCAGGCCTCTTCCTGAAAGCCATTTCTGTGTCTCCTGCATCAGCCCAAGGGTTTGCCTGTGGTCACACGGGGCAGAACCAGAGCATGGAATGCTGTGGAAGTGGATGTTTTTAACACTGTCAAGTCTGGGACTAGAACTTCACCCAAGGAGCACCGCGGTGACTGGGAAGGAGCACACGAATTCTGGAGGAGATTTTTCTGTGAAGCAACATGAGCAAGTGAGAGAGGGGAAACTCCATCCCCCCCATCTTCCAGGGGACTTTGCTGCCAGCCCTGGTCACTTAATAACATGTTCTGCCACTTCATCTCTAATTGTACCAATTTATTCCATAGACTCAAGTAACAACTGAGTCATGCAATAAAGCTTCTGTAATTCCTGTGAGTTAGTTCGTTCTTTCTTTTCTTTCATTCTTTCCTTCTCTCTCTCTCTCTTCACAATAGATTACAGGATATCATTTATGCTGCAATGATCCTCCACTGAAGTACACTAACATCAAGAAATGTAAAATACCTATTTTCCGCACCCCAGCTCCTGTCTTCCAGTGCCATCTAGTGCCCACGCATGGAAGACATACTGTAAATAATCGAATTTCTCCTCATCAGATCGATTTGCCATAATTAATACATTTTGGAAATTGATAGATGGCACAGGTAGAAGGTATATTAACACAATACTTCTCTATATAAATCTAGTGATATATAAATTCATATTTTTATTTTATGGCACTAAATTCTGACACGAATCTCTTTTACATTAATTAAATAAAAATCAATAGCACTCACAAATCAAACACATATATATATATATCAGTTATTTAATTTTGGCCTTGCTGTTCTCTGTTACTAATTAGATTGCTTTGGAAAGAAGTGGTCTCAGAAAAAAAAAAAGTACTGAAATAATTTATCACCTTGCTTCGTTTTCAGCTCTACTGTAGCTACCCAGATCTGAGCCAAATCACAATTTAATTTACAAAGTAAATCTGCAAGGCTTGGAGTAACAGGTCTTTCTATCAATCTACAGAAAGGAACAAGGCAGTTTTTGAAACAAGGAAGAGACAAAAAATGAAGGGTTATCCAGAGATCCTCTGACTTCAGGTTGTTATCTTTTATCCCTTCATGCCTTTCTTTCCAGTGATGGCTAGTTATTATTCTCATCAGCAGTTAAATAGTTCTTAACCTCGAAACACCCTTGGCTGCCTTTTACTGTAACACATAAACTTGAGGGGTGCACATGAGGGAGTTACATCATCTCCCCATATTACTGCAAAGAAAGCATTTAGTGGCCAGTGCAGATAATTCCCCCTTGAAGACCTCAGATTCTAAATTAAGATGCAAATCCTGGGTAGAAAATACAACAAAAGGAATATAGATACAGAATTTTATACAATAGTCCTGTGCGTATTCAGATCCTTGTGTATAATTAACAAATCTTACCTTCCCTACCTGGCCATGAAAGAACTGGAAAGTCACTATTCTCTGAACTAGTCCAGCTAAAGAGGAAACAAAACAAGGTGCTCAGCTGCTTTCATTCTAGTAAAAATCTAATTTAATTAGAGCAATTTCAGATCACAATTCTGACAGCTGTGTTTATCACACTTTCTTCAAAGGATAGAAATTAGCATTGACTGACATTAGCATCAAAGCTTATTTATTCACCCGCCCACATCCTAGCAGCCCTTCTGAGTTTGTCTGTTTATTTAGCACTTTAATAACACCACAGTAAATAAGATTTCATTTCAGAGCGTGCATGTTTTTTGTCAAAGCATTTAGCGCAGGCTTGTTGGAATGCCACAGTAGAGCCCCTCATTGCAGGTTGCATGGAAGAGCACTGGGTGTTCTCCAGCAAAAGCACTTTAAATGGTTAACAAGGACATAGCCTGGGATCCAGAATTTCTTTTTTCATCAACAACTAGAAAATATCTGTCTTTCAGCAGTAGCCAGAGACAACCTGTCAATCCTTAACCTGCAGAAGACTGCCCAAGTCTGCCAAAAGCTGGATAGGGTGGGAATGGAGGCTCCTGTGGATATGACCCAGACAGAAATGGCCGACCACAGGCCTGTTCTGTTATGCTTTGCTTACGTATGAAATCAGGGGAAAGACAACAAGCACAGCTCTGTGAGCAAAGGGGCAGTGTGGGCATTTTCTGCCTTGCAGTGAAACATCAAAACTAACAAGGGAAATAGCTGTTCCTTCCCAAGGTTTATTGTGCTACAGTCAGGACAGTAGTCTCCCCTAGACAGTGCTATCAGCCTTAGCTGAAACGAAAAAATCACAGCCCTCACTGAAAGATGTCATTCAGAACACGAACAAGGAACAGCATAGCTGTAAAAGTTGTCTCTCCGGTGGGCATATGATTCTAAAGAGAAGTCAAATTAAAAAAGCAAAACAAAACAAAACAAAGAAAACAGTGAGAATGACTAATGGGAATAAATTCCACTTCTTTGACCACAGAATTACTTTCTCAGATCCTGAGACTTAATATGCAACAGAGTAATCATAAGACAAGGGTTCTGTGTAATGGAAATAATTTAAGTTTCAATATTTCATCCAGCAGTGCAGACAGGCCTGTGGAGCGTGCTATCTTAGCTGGAGCACTTATTGAGTGTGACCACTGGTTTATACAGCAGGAGCTGAAAAGTGACAAATTCAACTCTCCAATTCTGAAATTAGGAAAAACCAGAAACACCAAGGAAATGAGACACTCAGCAGCTGGTGAGAGAGAGAGATGAAAAATTCACAACTTTCAATCACTCACAGCATGTGTTATGCAGAAATAGACTGGGCTTCCAGTTTTCCTTTGGAGGCTGTGTCACTTCCAGTCTTTCCTGTGAGACTCAAGCATGGCTTCTGGTGGCAATTTGCATGTGAATGAATGAAACGTCTGATTTCAGTGATTGTATGTCTGTCTTGGTTTTCTCTAGGTGAGAGAGAAAACAGCTTTTGGAGGGATATATTACCTTTGTAAATATCCCCATGCTCTAAACCATTGCACTCAAACTGACTTTTTTTTTTTTAAAAAAAAAGGAGGAAAAGGAAAAAGTTAGGGGAGGCAACAGCATTAACACTGATTTGCATTGTCAACTGGCAGCTCAGCGGCTGGAAAATTTTGTTTATTCTGTTTAGCTAGCCAGAAACCACACAGGCCCATATAAACCCAAATTTTGAACATGCTTTTTCTCAACTACCATGCAAATGTCAGGAAAAAGCATAATTTAGACATCCCTTCAAAATAATTGTCCAGAAAACTTGTCTTGCATAGTACTTTACACTACCCACTCTTCCAGTGTTCCCCTCACTTTCTTCAGGCATACCAGCAACCAAAAATATGCAACCAAGGGTAGCTTAGGACAATATTCAGTACCTCACAGGAGATTACTGCAGCAGCATATCAACTAGGAGAAGTGTATCTTCTTTTATTGGATTAGTTGATCTAGAAAGCAAATCTACGTTCTTTATGAATACTGACCAACACTTTAATTTGCAACAAAAATATGGAATCTGGAGAGCAAAAATTAAGATCACTATTATTCATGTTACACTGCTTTCTTTGCTGAATATAGGTAAATTTTACATGTTTCCAGTTAGCCAAAGTTTTGTTTTTTTTTTTCCATTTGGTTACTTTGATGAATGAGAAAAAAAAATCTGCATCTGCCCCGACCAAAAGAGGATTCTGCGGGCTGATTTAGGGACATCAGGACACTGAATTCCTTTGTAATGGCCCAGGCAGGAAGTTTGCCATGTTCAGAAGTCATCAGCTAATGACAGGTCCAAGAGCCATGCATCAGAAAACAAGAGCTTCAGTTAATGGGAATCAGATGACAAGCTCCAGCTATCTCTTCAGCTTAAATAAAGCAGTAGATGCCACTGAGGCCATGTTGTTCCTCACAAAACTCCCTTTTCTCTTCCATGATCGTGGTTTTTTTCTCTACTGCACGTTAAAACCTTGCTGGCTGGGCAAAGGGAGGAGATGTGTTGTGCCTCGAGTGGGTAACAATTCGCTCCTAGCCTATTAAATTATTTTAATCAGAGATATATTGGAACAGCAACAATCAGTGTTTAGTTGTTGAGACACTTTTTGGGTCACATTCTGAAACTTCATTTATACTTGCAAAAGCACATTGTGAGAAACCCACTGTATCCTTAATTGACCTTCAACACCCATACCCCAAAGTGTCTTTTGCCACTCAAAAAAGTCTATGACATTTCTCTCAGAGCTCTCTCCACCATCTCCATGTTCCTATCTTCCTGAAGATAAAACAGTAGAACATTCATTAGATAAAAGGCAACTAATGTAGGTGTCTTCTGTTAGGAATACTTTAAAAATTATAATTGTCCCAGTGCTTCTACTTACCGTGCACTGAGACTCCATCACATAAGCCATCACCTGATTTATGGCTGTAGCTTATGTGGTGAATAGTGACAAGACATTTGCAGTCTCAGAAGCCACAAAACACAGTTAAAATAAATCTTAAACAACAACAGTGTGGAACACCAGCAGCAAATCTACTGTTACATTTTAGAAATGAACCAATTTTGCTTTAGCAGCAAAGAGCCGCAAGAAGTCAGTGTTAGAGCAGGGAGGGTGAGCTGCATTCACCTCTGGCTCATGTTTCAACAGAGTCCCAACTGCAAAGCCTCCTGTGCCACCCTTTTCCTCTCAAGTTACTCCCTCGACTAAGTAAGCCTGCTGTTAAATAGGTGTATGTATCACAGGTTCAAATTTAAGTCCGTTAAAGAGAAATAAGAATAGAATTTGATGGACAAGAATCAAGCTCAAGTGAAAGATCTCAGAATATGCTGCCAGAGCTGAGGTCCTGTTTTAAAATTCAGTTGTATCACACCTAAATCTTGGAAAACTACACTACCAGTTTTAGATACTGCTTTTGCAAAGTAGACATTCACTTTAAAGCATATAATGGCACTTCAGGCTTTCAGGGAAGTTGTGTTGCCTGTGTGTGATTCTTCTCTGAAGTTAAACTGGCTAACTAGAACTTCAAATATAGATTCAGACAGTTTCAAGTTTCACCAACTTTTGGGAAACCTTCATTGATGGGCAATGTAAACTGAATTTAAAATTACAAAGTCCATAATCTGTTGTCTTCACATTAAAAAAAAATTCCATCCTTTCCGTAGAATTTTATTGCTAGAAAAGCTCCACCACGCATTTCATTCATCCCTAGTTAGAAAATTTTACCCAGTTGATCATCCATGCGGTGTTTCCTCAAGAGGCCCTGGGATTTACCTTGGATCAGCTGAATGTCCTGAGCAGCCACCATTGTTGCAGCCATCAATAACCAGTCTCGCAGCATAACAAAGCAGGGCAGGTTATTTTCTTACTGGCAGGAATTAGTAAAGGATAATTGGAGTTACCTTACGTTATCCAGCTGGATTGCCCAACAGCGAACACCACTAAGAGAAGGCAATCACCATTTAATAGAACCAGGAGAGGTGCAACAAAGTAACAAACTTTAGGGACTTTCAGAGAGCTGGTGACAGAATAATGGTTTAGAATTCAGGTTTTGGGAAGAGTTTTGTATCACCTACATTCCCAAAGGGCCTTTATGGTTAGACAAAGTTAATCCTGTACAGTGTCATGCAGTTAGTGACCCATAAAAAACCCCTCACCTCATCTTTGGATCAGGCTGAATTTGGGATATTACCTATTGCAAAGATGCACGTAAAGGCTCAACTATTTTCTGTTCTGTCTTGAAAGGGTCAGCTGACGTAAGAGCATAAAAGCTGCTGGGTTGGTTGTTTTTCCCCCCAGAGAGAACGGCTTTCCCGTATGTCCAAGGACCCTTACGTGCTCTGCTCTGCACAGCCAGTGTGGTTGTCCTCAATAGCTTTCTCTACACACCACATCCAGTTACTTGCCATAGCTGTTGCTTGGGAGTGGCACCCCTGCCTCTTACTGGGCACCATCCTGCTGGGGAACCTTGTGGCTTTGTGCCCCTCTCCCCCAACACACACTTGGGCAGGTGCCTGTGACAGTGGAGTGTCCAGGAGCCCCAGGAAGGGCTGATTTGCAATGCAGGGTTAGAACACACCAAGTTTAACTTCACATTTCAGTGTTGTTCGTGGAAAGTGGAAACAAGTGGAATAGACAAACATTTATTTATGGCAATCTTGTAACTTGCATGCTGATAGATTTTCATGGTTATACTGAGATTACTTTCCTACAGCCACATTGATTTCCATGGAATCATTTCTTATTTGTATTCCTGCAATCAGGCCAGGAAGAATCAAATGTTCCATTTAAATCTTTTTTTTTCATTCAGTGGTAAATTTTTCATGCTCTTCTAGATCTGAGTTCTGGACTAACTGTAAGTGAGAAAAATAAAATTGTGAGGGAAGAGAAAAGAAAAAGATCTGCTTTATTTATACCAGCTCATTTGGATTAAAATCAGCCATGGCTGAGGCTGGTTTTTGCAACATGCAGGGGGAGCTTTTTCAGGGCAGGTCCCTCAGCAGTTCCATTCATGCCCAGCACTGGGTTCAAAACAGCTTTTCATTGCCATTCAAGAATCTGTAAAAGTTTCCATGTTTTATTAGTATTTATTTATTAACAATTTGCAAAATCGGTTGTTCCTGCACTCTGACTATGCATTTTTTACCTTATCCAAAAGAAAAGATGGACATATGAAATCCTAGGGAAGGTTTCCTCCTACAGCATCATTTAAAACTGCGGCCCCAGTGCAGATTTCAATCTAATGCACCATTTTTCCTTGAAACCTGCCTGATCATACATCCCATCTTTGTGTGGCAGTGAGGAGCAGTCTGAAGTTTTTTGCTGTAGCTACTCAGTATCAATACCTCCATGGCCACAAGTGCAATGTCTCTTTGTTTCTTAAAGTACCTAAACCCCCATCTTTTACTTAATCCTTATGCCTGTTGTAGTTACGCCCTGATGATATTAAAAACAGGCAAAGTGCGTTCGTTGGGTAGAAAGAGCCAAGTGTGTGTAAATTGTAAATGATAACTCCCTACAAGCACACAAGCATAGGGACACACAATTATTTCTGGCTCTGACTTCCTGCTGTAGGTGGATGCCCTTGGTTACCTCCACAGGCCGTGCTGCCCATGTGCAGTTGGTCAGGATGTTCTCTGAGCTGGTGGAGGGGACGAGGTGACAGCCCTTGATGGCCCATTTTGGACATGTCAATCACTTGGTAACTCTGTCATATTTACCTGAAATTCTGTCCAGAAAGTGTTTTCTTACCAAGGAGATTTTTTTCTTTCAGCAGGAGACAGAAGACATTGTGGAAGCTGCAGAGAGACTTTGTATCTGCCTTGCCAGTAAAAAAGCTTTTCCATTAACAGTTACAGCATGGGGATTTTTAAAGCCCTGCTGCCAAAAGCAAATGGTTTGAATTTTAATGTGTGGCTTTGAGTTCAACATTTTCCCCTTTCTCTGTTCATTAATTTCCTCTTATGTTCCTAAGGATCTACCACGTATTACAGTACTTTACACAGGAATTCACGTAATCTGATTTTAAGCTTTATGTGGATTCTTTTTCTGGTCAATTCATACTTAAATACTTAAAAGTTTCTGCAGTTTGAAATACAAGAGCAAGGAAGTCCTTAGTCAGGCTGACTAAACCTAGAACATGGCTCAAATTTAACAAACTGTCAAGAATTACTTGATCTTTCTTGGTCCACCCTTGATTAGAATCATCCTATTCTGATTTTCCTGCAAGTGCTTTCTGCCACACTGGTCTAACTGTGAAGTTTGCACAAAATTCATACCATACCTAACATACCACACACTGATTGTTGTCTACCTGCGTGATAACCATGGTTTCCTACTGTTTTCATCCACTAAGGCTGCATCTGGGCATGCAAAAGCTCCTTTGTGGGTATTGTAAAAATGTACCCTTTGGAAAAAGCTGATGGGTTTATACTAAGCAATGCAGTCTGAATTGTATTGATAGAGTTTATATCATTTGAACAAAAGAAAATGGCTAATTTTAGAAATCATCAACGGTTTTAAATCCTGGTAATAATCCCTTGAGACAACAGTCAATATTAAAAGGAGGAGAAAAAATATCAAAGTGCCAGCTTTGTTGCTTAAGTAGTGATTGCATTCCAGTTAATCCATCCTTTAAGTAAGTTAATCAATCATATTAAAATTAAAAAATAAAAGGAAAGAAAAAAATTTAACTTGCTAAGTAATTAAGTGGTTGCAGTTCAAACTGCCCCAAACCAGAGATACAGCCTCCAAGGACACTGTGAACTATGGAAACAAGAAGAAAGCTTTAATTTTGAACATAAAAACAAGTTAATCTGTGAAGTTGCACCAAACACAGTTCTGTACCATTCAGCTTGCTATATGATCTGCTACTTTGCAAAGAAGAAAGCCTGCAGCCTCTTTTAATTGATCTCCTCACACTGGCCAGATTCAGCTAATATATTATTTGCTTTACATAATCCTACCATGAGTAGCAGGTTTTGCTAGAAGAGTTAGTGTATACAACAGCCATACAGAGATCTGAATTTGGAAAGAACAAAGTCTTGGAGATACATCACCTGTATCCTGTTTGCCAGTTTGTCAAACCAAACAAGACAAAAATGGCGAAGTTGCATGTTTTATCCCACAAATTCTTAACTCCATGACCAAGATCTCCAGAGGAAAGGTTCACATCAGCCTCAGTTGTGTCATATTTAACGTGGCTATTGGGAGACTCACTTGGTGGTCTTTGTAAATACCACAATTCCTGTATTTGTGACTTTCTCCATTTTTATTACTGATGTTGTGCTGTGTGATTTCTTGTCATACTTGTGATATTTTCTAAACATCCATGGCTAAAGCTCCCGTTTCCTGCTGCAATCCTGATCTGCAGATGCTCCTTGTGTCCCATCATTCAGATGTATGCACAGGGCGCTGCTGTTATGGTTTTACAGAGGACTGTCATGATTTATCCCCGGTTGGCAGCTCAGCACCACACAGCCACTCACTCACTTCCTAGCCCTGGGGGAGAGGATTGGAAGGGTAAAACACTGGTGGGTTGAGATAAAGGCAGTTTAACTAAATTAAAAAAAAAAAAAAAGGAGGAAAGAAAACAAGGAAGAGGGAGAAAAACCCCAAACCCAAGCCAAACAACAAACTGATGCCCAGCCAGTTTCTGAGCAAGCAGAGCCCCTGCCATCCTCCATCCCTGTGGTTCGATTGCTGAGCATGGCATCATATGCTGTGGGAAATCCTTCTGGTCACTGGGGGTCAGCTGTCCCCGCTGTGTCCCCTCACAGCCCGCTGAGGCACACTGGCAGTGCAGAGGAGAGAAGCCCTTGGTTCACATTTCCAGCTGCCCAGGGCCTCATTGTCCACCTCACGGCCTTTTCCCCACAGCCACGAGCAGGTGGCTGATGGGCACAGCTTTGGCCAGCAGAGGCTCTGTCTTGGGGCTGGCTGGAATGGGCTCTGGCCAACATGGGGGCAGCTGCTGGTGTTGCTCACAGAAGCCACCCCTGCAGCCTTTCCACTTCAATCCTTGCCACAGAAACCCAGCCCATGACCCCAGAGAAACCCCGCACAGATGTACACAGCATCACACCACTCTCTTCCCAAAGGGCAGATGCCCTGGAGAGACTGCCAGGCCCTGGGACAGAGCAGCTGCTGGGACACAGGGCAAGGGGTTGTCTGTGTTTGTCAGTGCCCCTGCTCCATGGCCTTGGCAGTGTGCCTGATGGAGGTGCAGCTGCTCTCCTGGTCACAGAGCACACACGGACTCCTGGAGGCCACCCTGTCGGTCATTACAGAGATGTCCTACATAAAATGATGTACAAGGTGTAACTTGCGACACCTCTTCCCATTTTAAAGCTGTGGTGCCACTCCTGGGTGCACTGTGCTGGGCAACTGTGTGGAAAAACTGCAGGAAAACACGAACTCTTGGTGGCCATCACTCCAGCAGAGTCCAGTGGGAATTTTTTATACATTAGAGAGGGCTCTGCTGGTGCTGTTATGCAGTTTTTGGCAATGTTTGGGGAGAAGGTATTGACTAAGCTGTGCTGGCAGAAATTGGAGAAGCACAGCCAGCAGAGAAGAGGGTCCAGGTATCACAGAGAACAAGATACCTGACATTCAGATTTGACAGCAACGCAACAAAGCAAAGGCAGCCTTACATCCAGGGGCCATCAATATGGACATTGCAAATTGAAGGTGAGTCCTTCTTTGGAAAAGCCAGACAGAAAGACTGGAGGCACAAAGCAATATTATTAAAGACCACCACAAGGCTGAGAGAGACAGATGGGACTCCTGGAGACACCAGCAGATGCATGTCTGGTTCAGATAAGGGAGACTGAACAGGTTGTGCTAGTGAGACTTCATCTAGAATATTAGAGAAGTAATTCCCAAATAACCCCCTTCACATTGTATATAGAATATCCCACAGTATCACAGACCTTGGCAAGTATTGGATTCTGTATAGCCATAAGAAATCCTACCTAATTACTTTCTTTTTTCTAAACAGGAGTTTGGGAAGTCCATCTCCTCTCTTTCTGCCCCAGGACTTGTTTCATTGTAGCTACTAGTTCCATATGCACCCACTTCACATATCTTCCTTATTTAAGTCCTCCTTTAAGCAAGGATTAAGCATTCCCTATAATTAAATATAAAAGTTGCATTAAATTGCAGAAAGTAACATTCAAGACAGAGCCTTTTCCTTGCTACTATACTTAAAATTTTAAATAATGAAACAAAACGTGATGCTCTAAGATTGTTTATTTTAAATGGTTTTCTGAAATTTGTGGTTATATACAAATTTTCCAACTATGAAGCTTAAGATTGCATGGTGACTGTCTTCACAAAGTAAGGCTGCTCGGTCAGTGATCTCAGAGCTGATTCCACTGAAGTGTGATTACTCAGAGTACAGGATGGCTTCAGGAAGGTTGTTATCCATGAAGGCACCAACACCAAAGGAGGGAGGCCTTCCTACATAAAAAGCTAATCGAGTGTCCCATTGCTTGCCATGGGACCTTTGTTGAATTTGAGAGCATCACCAGCAGGGAAAGGTCTGAGTGAAACCAATGGTCACTGTGGAAAGGCCTTTACACTGCACTCACAATCTGGAGACAGGTACACACTGCAGGAGCTTTTCCATGCCAGTCTTACTGTGCTTTATTCCTCACTCAGCTGGGCCAGCAACAGAAAAAAACACAGAAAAAGGGAGAAAAAAGCAGCTTATGCTACTATAGTAATTTAACAGCAATCTTTAGAGACATAATCTTTTCAGGGATAATTAATAGGCATGAACACGATTTATGTTAATGCTGAAACTTCAGTTTAGATACCAGACACAGAGGTGGGATGAAATGTTTCACCCTGCAGCCAACAGACAGAAAGTCTTCACTTCTTGGAATTCCCATGGAAGACAGATGAGCTACTGCCTCCTCTTGTGTTCCCCAAAACTAATGGCAGAGATATGCTTCATGAGTTTGTTTTATACACAATTAAAAACACATTTTAGTAATGTTTCCCATTAAAACCTCACCCATAGCACAGTACTGAAATCAGTGCAATGAAATGACAGAAGAAGTATTTACAACCATACTGCATTGTACCAAATTTGCAAGACAAAAAAATTCTAAAGTGCAAAGTTGCCTCTATTCTACACAGACACAGAGACCCATTTTCCTGCTCATTGTACGAACCACTACCACCGTTACAGACACACCACGTATCCATGCTGAACATCCAAGTGACCAAACTCCATCCCTGGGCTGACAGGCAAAACTCCTCTACCAAATCCAGAAGGAGGCAGACATCAGCATCCAAGGGCCAGGTTTAGTCCCTCAGCTGTAGGTGTGTCACATGCTGGATGGAGAGTAACTACTGAAAACCCAGGAACACGAAACATGAAGGAAGTGTATTTAAATACATGGAGGATGGTATTTAAACAGATGGAGGAAGTGTATTTAAATAGAAATTCTACAAAGAGCTTAATGGTTTGGTTTATAGTAGATTAAAGACAATCACTGCTTTTCTTAAAGCACAAAACAGAGGGCCCAGCACTCTGTAATTTTATTCAGCTGCAGTTCTGTCCTGCTTCAGATGGGGCACAAAATTTTAAAGACTATTTACACCAATAAGATTTGCAGGCTTAGCCATGAGAACCTCTAAAAGCAGAGAGAGGCTACAAAACCAGGCTCCTGCAGCATTAGAATATTAAAAAGTCACCGTTCAAAATACCTCACTCTTAAAAATTACTAAAGGGAACTATAATAGAAGGAACATGGCTTCTGGGTTTCCAGATTAACTGAAACTCCCAGTTCATTCACCCATATTCTTAAGCATATTGGACAGTTAATCTATATCCTATTTACAGTAATTCCTACTACCCAACAAAACCAGAAGAGAAAGCTGCTCATTGCCTCACAGCTCTCTCTACTTTGCAAACTAAACAGTCTCCAGTTTCTTCTTTTTTGGCAAAACCATCCAATGTTTGCCACAGGATTTCACCTACAAGCAAATGAAGTTTGTCTTGAAAAGCAACACATGTTAAGTGAATTAGTTTGTTCCATTAGTCTATTTTTAAACTACTACGTCCTATTTACTGAAACAGCTATGGCATAAGAGGTTACACAGCTAGGCTTAAGTAATGTCATCATCTGACACAATTCACTTGGTTATGCCCCAAACTATTTACAGTGAACTCGATTCAGACAAACCACTCAGTTTGAGAAAGCGTCCAAAGAATTCCAAGTCCATAAAATAATTTTTCCTACCAAGTTGTTTGGGAACAATTTAGTCATGATTTGTTAATTTGATTTTAAGATATTCCTCTACTGGAACCCACCCATGGGTAAAAGCTGCATTGGAAATGAGTCCCAGGACCTACACATGCATTAGCAAACAAGGCTAAGTCTGTGCCCCAGTTTGTAGCAGATGGAAGGGAAAATGAAGGGAGGAGGGAAAACGGGATCTAGTCTGCACAGAAAGAAAACTAATTCAGTTGAGAGGTGTACATATTGACAAAGAATTCTGAAAAACAATGAGTAACTAAAAAATTGTCATTATGAAACTGAGTTAACTGTATCTTGATCCTTAAAGGGAGCAGGCTGAGCAAATGTTGATGACTACAGCTGGAATACATTTTTAGAATTAAAATCTATATCAGAAAACTAACTCCACACTCCACTCTGGCAAAACCTAGACTGGCCTTTTAACAATGCAAGAAGTCTATTGAGTCAACTGATCAAGTTATGAACAGATTTGAGTAACTCTTCATGAAACATAGCCCAGGTCCCTGTGCAGCACCAGAAGAAATGCAGCCATTTTAGATATGTATTCTTCTTGATACTCATTATCCTCTAGGCCCCTGCGGAACAGAAACTTCTTCCCAAGAAATTCAGCTCACTTCACACTTATTTTTATGTGCAGGACTGACAGAAGGAAAAATCCATCACAGGAAGAAAGGAGATCTGCATTTGATCAACCCATGACAGCCAGCATTAAAAACCTCTTTGCCTTTTGTAGCAACAAATTCTGTAGTTTGGTCCAGCATCTCAGGAAGAGTCTTGAGTTTCCTATTAACCTCCTCAACAGCTTTTGTTCCACAGGCCTTCAAGGAGATACACACCTGCTCTCTAAGCTAAGTGACTCCAAGCCCCATGAAAGATTTTAGAAGCACTGAATTACAGCACAGTGGAAGGTGAACAAAGAGTACAAACTGAGGAATGTGTTTACAGTTTACATCATGGTAAGTGCATATGCCATTGTGTTTGCTGAAAGGGTGAACCTTGTCAGGCTGCCCAGTTTCTTTCTCAGGCAAAGAGAAGTGCAGCAGCTGGTACCCAGGGATTGCAAGGCTCTCACTTCAACACATGCATCATATTCCTTTGCATTTGCAGCAAATCAGAAAGATGTTTTTGTTGTCATGGGTGTTTTGCAGTGCTCAGCACTGAAGAATGCTGTCACATTTTCCACAGCAGGCAGAAATGGAAGCAGCAAGTTCTATACAAAATCCTTTCTTTCTCAGCCTTGACTGGGCTTGGCTTTTGGCAAGTTTTCTTCAGAAAGAGCTGATTTCAGTGAAATACTGCACAAGCTGAGAAGCAGCACTGTTTACACAGGGCATAACGGAAATCTAGAGCTTGGCTTCCCAGTTGTGCCATCAGCTCTTCAGCTTGTCATTCCTCCCTGTTCTCCTGACAGCTTCTTATAGACACCACCCAGATGGAAACACAGCAACTTGCTTACAAATCCATTACCTTAGCATGACAGCTTCAGGAATTCCAGTGCCAGGAGATCTGAACTGTCTGCAGCCTTCAAACTTAACAAAGCTTTGAAGATTCAAAATCTCTGAACGAATGACACAGTGATGCATTGCTTTTAAGCACTTCCATATTATTTGCTGCATCACTTTCAGATACGCTTTGATACTCAAGGATTTTGATTAAAGGACAGACAAGCTATGGTACCTTACTACAAATTCTGATATAAAATCCCTAATCTACAGAGAAAAGAACAGAGACTAATAGTTTCAGAACATAAATTGTGCTCCAGTTATGCAGAACTTGAGGTTTCCCAAGTTCTGTGAAAGTCCTGTGAAATACCATAGGAGTGTTACAAACCAAACCCAGATTTTCTTCCCTCACTACAATTAGGTGAATTGGAACACAACAGGGTGCTAAGCCTGAATATCAAAACTTGAATAAATATAACTGTTCATGCAAACTTCTGTTTGCAGAATTGGACATGATATAGCATATAAGGTAATGGAAAAATCCTCAAGCATTACAATCATGATACTTCCTTTGCTATTTGTGGGTAAAACTAAACCCACAAAAAGACATTCCCTAGAGGCACAATAGGAACATTTAAGCCCACTCATTCTATGATATCCCACTAAAACCAAAAATAAGTCAGATATAAATAACCTCCTAGAAATCCACCATATTCTTAAGCAAGATAAGACCCATATTAACAAAAGTAAATTAAATTAGTCTTCTAAATGAAAAAAGGAGAATCAAAAAAAAGGAGATCAGAACTAAAGCCCCGGAGTCCTATGAACAGGAGTTTCAAACTGAATTCAAAGCACTTATGGCATTTAAGAAATCTGGCATCCACTGTCTTTTTGAGGCTTTATATCTGGTTCCTTCAGAGGTTTTACTTCTTCATCTGGTTTTGGTTTAGCCTGCAAACAAGAAGAAAAAAACCCCAACTTAATACCAAAAGTACAAACCACTGTGTCTGCACAGTATTTATGCACAGCTAACTTTACATGTTATAATCTAATAGTCCCCTCTCTTTTCAAGGCTGAAGACTTTGAGTAAGCCTCAAGCAAGAGGGAAAAGCCAACTATTCTCTGTTTCAGCATCCTTAAATGAATCCTTTTCTAAAAAAGAGTCTTTCTCTAGCATTCACTCCTGTAACGTTACAGGACTTAGTAAAAAATGACCCGAATTTCCAGATGCTGGCAGTGTGGCAGAGGTTAACTGACTTGCCCCTGGCACAGCAGAAGGATGAGCTTAGGTGGTAGCCTTGTGTCTGCTTCCTACACTGAGCTGGGGAGCGTTAGAGAAGAGCCAAACTAACTGTATGATACACAGAATAAAGCTGGGGGAAAGAACAGCACATGGGATTATCTTACAGCGTCATCCTTTGGCCTCTTGGTGAGATCAAATGCTGCAACTGTTTCAGGAGTCCAGTGTGCGTTCAAGGCAGGAAACTCAAAAGGAACAGGCTCTACTAAGCCATAGTTTGCTTTCAGTTCCAGCTGGGGAGCCTCTCCTGGCACCTTTTGGAAATAGCTGGAACAGAATACAGAAATGTATTTAAAATACAATGCACCACCTCTGAAAGTCTTGGTTGCAATTCTAAACAAAACAATCTGAGTTTTCACAGTGGCAATCACTGCTGCTCTCTTCCATGTCATTAAGGCACTGCCTAACATGCATTTTGCCAGCAAGATTGACAAGAACAAAAGCAACTCCTTCTTAGTGGTATTGCTTGTTCCCTAATAGTGTGGCATGTTTTCTCCTACTTAATAACCATTATTCCCAGTGCTTCAATGAGAAGAGCATCTTTTGTCCAAAAAAACCCCTTCAAAATACAAATGAGGATTTAAAATACTTCCCCAAGATGAAAAGGACAGTCTTAAACAGTCTTAATGTGCCACAGTGGATAATGGCAACAACACAGCAGCCCCCCAAAGACTGGCTACAGGGCAACCCACCCTGCTGAACTGGCACAGGACACAGAGTGGGACAGCACAGACCCACTGCCAATCTGCTAAGAGAAAATTAGAGAGTTGCAAATTTATCTGTAAGTTACATGCCATGCCCTAAAGGAATGTAACAATTGGAGAGTAAAATTTACTATCCCATCCTGAAATAAAGGCAAAGGAGGTAATAACACTTCATACAGAGTGTTGTACCAACCATGAATTACTTACATAAATCCATTCTCTCTCTGGCATTTTTCTAGTGTGTTCTTAATCAAACTTCCTAATTTCCTAAAGAAAAGATGTCCAGAAGGTTTGGCAGTAGTCCCAGGCCCTTTGGTTTCTCCATATTCTTTGCACAGTGCTTCAGCCTTGGCAAAAACTTTGGAAGAAAGAAAGGAAGTAAAAATTATTTACATGACCCTCTTAAATCATGGTTCTGCTCTACAGTGCTTCAGTCTTAGAAGACACCAGAATCCATTCAGGCCTCTTTCTTCTTAGAAATAAAACCAAACTAGTTCAAAGGCAGCACTTCCAGCCAAGATTTACTGCATCCAACAAGTGACTAGAACAGGAAAAGAAAAAGATAGCTTTTTTGGGTGGGAAGATGCAGGAAAACATTCTTATCTGTGGGGCAAAATGCAACAATAAGCCCAAGAACTGTGCCACATGATAGGGAAAACCAGGGTATGAAGGTGTCCACATACAGCTGATGTCCCAAACCAAACAACAACAAACAATATGGAGTGGGAGGAGAAGCACTCTTCTCTGAACAGCAGAGCAGTATTTGTTTTACTCCAAGTAATCCAACTTAGTTTGTTCTTAATAATTTTAAAATTTCTTTTTACAATTAATATTAAAGTTCCCAATTTGAAGATTTGAGCACTTCTATACATTGCAGTAAAGTTATGCAGTGCAGCAATAGCTTTGAAGAAAGACGACTGGGCAGAAAACCTGGAACTGCTGCAAACTTTCCTGAATCTACCTTCTAAATTAATAGAAAGGAAATAAGTTACTGAAACCTGTTTAAAAATAAACAAGCATGGTCTAGATTTACTATTTAACCTCCAAAGAAGAAATGGCTGCTCTACTCTAGAAACCAAAACCAGGATGACCAGACCATTGGTTTTTTAAAGTGTATACTGCAGGCAGTTCAAAGCCAGTTTTTAAGCCAGGTTGAGAAGTGAAGATGAAATTTTCTGCAGCTGTTATGACAAACAGTCTTTGGTAAGAATAAAAAAAACAAAAAAAACCCAACACTGTCTCTATTTAAAGGTGTGCAGGATTTCCATCAGGTGACAGACAGATAAAAGCTTTATGGGAGAGCAAATGAACATTTGTTTCAGCAAAACAGAACAGGCATTGCATCATCAGACCCTGTAATCCAGTCTCAACCACACTTACATTTTTCTGATTCCTGCAGAGATCTGATTGCTTCCCCACATTTATCACTCGCCAGCAAAGTCTGGCCATGGTAACAGTATGCCTGATGGGAGAGGACAAAATCATCACCAACATCACTTCCTGCACCAATTCCCTTCTCCTGCTCCCTACACCAGCTGCAGCTCCTTGAAGCTGCCATTCCCTGCAGGTAGTTGACAGCCAGGGAATGCAGGTCAAAGCAGCATTCACTGAACCCTTAATGCAGCTCAGCATGGACACTACGAACCAGACCCATAAACGCTTGGTATGAACCGAGCTGTCTCCAGTGTAACTGAGCTGCACACAGCTGTTTGACCAAAAGCACTGGCACACAGGCCAGTCCAAGCTCTCACTGTAGCAGTGTGCAGCTTTAAGCTCCAGCACAGAAAGAGAATGAATTCCAGGTAAGTTTGCAAAGCTAAGACTGAAAACTAAAACCACGTGAACACTCAAAAACTCCACCTGCGACAAACATCACTGAATCTGGAAGAGATGAGGTGTTCTGCTGAGATATTTTGTCATAGTTCCAATAACTTTTCCACCCTAAAAACTCCCATTCCTTCACACCTTTGCTTGAAGGTGGTATTGTGTTCCAGTGAGAACTGAATTGCCTGTTATCTATTATCAGGAGTTGAGTTTAAATAGTAAATACAATAGGTGAAGGAACAATCCCATCAGCTACTGCCTACCTTGCCCCCCTTCCTTTAGTGCCTGTTCCCACAGTACAACTCTATCTAAATCTACCATTGCCCAGATCACACAAATTAAAAAAAGGAGGAAGTACCACTACTCTGACCCTCCCTCACCTCTCACACTTGCTAACAAGACAAGCAGCTTTTAGCTACAGGTTCAGCCTAAGAGAAAGACAATTCTGTTAACTGCTTAGCTTGGGCCTTTTGTACAGTATAAAAAAGACAGATTACAGGCCGTAGCAGGCTACAGGAAATAAACAGCAAATGAAGCAGCTGAGGATCCCAAGGGCCCCACTGCACTTGCTAGGAGATCCATCAGGCAAATAGGAACAGCTCTTGGAATGGTACCTACTGGTACTTGATGCAGTTTCATTCAGGGCCTTCCAAAGATGCTCAGCTCTGAACTGTGTCTAGGATCAGACTGTGATGTAGATAACAGAGATGACCATTATGCTCAGCCTGAATGGCTTCAATTAACGATCTGTGATCACAACAAATCCACACCGCTGCAATTTCATTTGGCTCCACAAAAACACTTCAAATGCCACTGACACTGCACAGTCCCTCTTCACAGCATGGAAAGAAAGCCAAGGCAGTACTTAGCCCCCATTCCCTATCCAGCCCTTGGCAGACAGACAACAAGCTGTGACTGCTGCCACCCACAGTACTTACGTAGGCCATATAGAAACAGCTCTTCAAGTTTAAGTACTTCCTCCATTTACCTGCATAGGTCGGATCCAAACTGGATAATGTTTGATCTATGAATACATATGAAAAGTTATTCTTAAGACATTTCCAAAAAGAACCCCAAACACATTAAAAGACCAGAATTCTTAAACTTAGCAAAAGATCCTAACTATAAAGTATCCAGAAACAAGGGACAAAAATTACTCCTGCAAAAGCATAGAGAAACTATGAGAATATACAGCTATCATGCAGCTGTCCCTAGAATCCCTGAAACTGCTGTCCACTAAGTTTGGATGGCTAATTCTCCTAAGTATTTTTAGGCAGCATTTCAAAGCTTGTTCCTAGTTCAAGTTCCAGGACTGACCTATAATGTGACGTATGTTACAGTGTTCTCCTGACTCCCATACTTCTGCACTTCTCCCACTTGGCTCAGTAAGCCCAGAGATCATCTTACTCATCTGGAAGGTGGTACATAATTAACCCACTGCACTCTCCATGCTCTGCATCATGATCTGCTGCCCAAAGGCAGCTGGAACATGCTCCACTTACATCAGGCCATTTGTCTGCTGCTCATCTGTCTTCTGTCATTAACATTTCCTACCATCAGCTACAGAAAAAGATTCCCACAAAACCAAAAGGCCTTATCAAAATACATGCTGATAACTGAAGGCTTAAATGTGCTAAGTAGAAGCTAAATACACACTCCATATCCACTGAGAACAGCGTTAATATTCAATTCATGGGTGGGTGAAGTATGTCTGCTGGCAAGAATGCATAAACCAAGTCACTAAGGATACAAAACAAGACACTCACCAGCTTTTTGGTAGAAGTTGGCTGTTTCATAAGCAAGAGCAGCTATTAGGCCTGGATTGTGTTTCAGCTCAATAGCCCGAGCAATTGTCACTGAAAAAAAGTTCCGCACCACGGTTTAAATTTAATTGAAATGTCCCATCACATCAAATCAGCAGAGGCGTGCACGAACAGAAAATAGATTTGTTGCGCAGTCAAGCAAACAGCAGAATAAAGACAGATTGTCTCTTGGACAGAATGATTCCAATTTAATAGAGAAACTGAAGGAATGTTAGCCTTAAGATTAGCTAATAAACAGAAGGTGCACATAGTTTAAAGTAAAGGAACTGGGGATTTATGTTAGGCAAGCATGGTGGTGAAAGGGTTGCATGAAAGGAAAAAACAAGAAAAAGGGAGGAGTGCCACACACAATTCTTCCAAAGTGAAAGATATTCCGTATTATATTTGTAACACCAGACTGATTTTTGGCATTTTCCTTCTAAAATTGTAACTTAAGTTTCTTTAAAAGCAACCTGCCCCACTAAGCCACAGTACTTCAGGAGAAAAAAAACCCCATGGCCTTGCTGCCAAGCAGAATTCATGAGACATCAGTGACCCACAAAGAGTCATTTCCCACATCCAACCAATGTATATTTGAAGGTACCTTCTTGAGCTTCAGCTTGACACTGTATGATGTAGGAGTCTATAAGTCGAGCTTCTAAATCTCTTCCCTTTTCTACAGGTGTAATCAATCTTGGAATGTGACTTTCCTAAATACAAAGCAAGTCTCAGAGTTAGTTTAGGCTTAATACCAGTGCAAAACAAGTGCCTCATTCCTAAATGGATGGGACACTGAGTGAAGGTGCCAAGGCAGCTGGCTGCACTGTAGCACATGATAAGGGCAGACAGACAAATTACCCTTCCACTGCCATTGGGAATGAGTGGCAGGGATTGAGAGGCACCAAAACATATTAACATCCTTCTTTTTCCTGTATCATTCAGGTGGTCTCAGGTATGTGTGTATAGCAAAGGCTTTTCTAAGACAAAAAGTCAAGTATTTGGAGACACCTCGAAGAACAGACAGCAAAGAAAGTCCTTCTACCTTCAGGTGTTTAAAAATCCCAGCTGCTATTTTCAGGCTGCGGTGAACATCTTTTGCTTCATCTTCTGTTATACTGAGAAAACAGAATGAATCAGTAAAATTATAAAGGGCCTCCAGGTGTCATTTAGTCCCACCTCCTGCTTTGGGGCACCACAATTAGCAACAGTAGATCGGGTCAGTTATGCCTTTTGTCCAGATTAATCTTAAATCCTTCAAGAATCAAAAGTCCACTGGTTCCCTAAGTGACTTGTCTCACTGCTGTGCTGCCCTCAGAGTAAAGGAGTTTCTTACAGTGTCCAATCATTAAATAATCAAATAGAACTCGCCTGAAAAAAACCCAAAAGCATAAGATCCTATGATAATTCTCAAGTAAAAGGCAACCTCAGTGTCAAAAGCCAAGGATTTAGAAGTCTGTAGGGCTAAAGTCAGCAGAGCAGTGATTTTGAGAATCTCAGTTTTGCACCTGGACATTTAGAGTGGGGTGATGAAGGGTTTACTCACAACTGACCCTTTCTCTGTATGACAGTCACGTGGTACTAATCCACTTGGTTTACAGAGGCGAGGAGGGATTGAAGTGCTTGTGTATAAAGGCCAACTGCCTCCTGGAACTCCTCTGTCTGAGCTGGACATGCCCCACAGCAGGCAAACCCCAGAACCTGTTAAATCTTTGGTGGAGTATTGCTGCAGTAGAATTATTAAGAAAAGAAAACCACTTACTCTTCTTTTCCAGCAAGTCTTGATGCATATTTTGTGTACCATAGAGCTACATTAAATCCCATGGAAACCAGTTCAAACACTGCATCCTGCTGGGCACTAAAGACAGACAAAAACCCCCCAAAAATTTAATGCATTCAGTTTTGTTCTGACAATCTCTGCTGATAGTTCATGTAGCAGAAGTCAACATTTCTCTCCATAAAACATTTTTCATTTAAGATGTCAACAATTTCCAATTCAGAACCTCCTAGTTGCTGAACTGCCTAAGAGAGACTTCAATTTTTTTACTTATTCCCTTTAAGAGCTCATAATTAGAATCTCCCACATTCAGATGCCCACCCTTCCCTTTTGGGAACTTTTATTTTAAAACTGTAACTTGAGATTTGTTTAGCTTTGGGTGTGGCTGACATTTTTCCATCTTTTTTTTTTTTTTTTGTCAATTGCACATTTTGTGGAAAGCCTTGCCCTGGAATGTCCACTTTAAAGTTGTACTGCTAAGTTAATAAGCCAGAGTCTGTTACAACTCTCTCAAATGAATGTTATTGCAAGTATTTATATAACTGCAGACAAACAGCATGTGCAAATAGCAGCAAATTTCAAAAGCTAAAAACAGAGTCTTTGAAAAGACTGAACTTGCAATCACAAGCTCAGTAGAGCTCAGGAACTAGCAAACCTTTTAAAAAGAAAGATGTGGGAGTGGGAAGAGTAATGTTGGCACAAGTACAAGTGAGTGTGACCGTGAGAAAATTAGAAGAAAGACCTAATCAACAGATTTTTTTCCAAGGGGAGTAAAAGCTTTGAGGAGGTCAAGCACTTCTAGCTAAAGCTTGACAAATTGGTAGGCGTGGTTATACAACACAATTATCTCCAACAGCAAGAGCCAAGTGAGTAATTCAGAAGGTTACAGATCTGTATTCCTACCAGAACAGAAGATTTGTTTGTTTGAACCAAGAGTACATGTACTAGGAGCTTCAGAGGACAACAAAATCAGATCTTCAGCAACACTGGAACCTCAAAACACACAGAAGTTGCTGGTCAGGCCATAGTGCCAAATGAAGAAGTTCTAAACTGCAGTGAGCTTTGTTGCCATGCTCAACTCACCAATACCCTCAAGGCTCTTCTTTGTAGTGCTCTAGCCAACTGCAGCTTCAGTTTGTAGATCAACTAAGACCCAATGGGTCCTTCTACCATTATTGTGCATTCTCACAGCTTTACATAAAGGCCATGTACACTTCAGAACACCTAACACAGGAGTGCAGCTACCAAAAACACAGCAACACCTTTTTAGAAACTACTTTGTGTTCAAGACTTTGCTACATTTCTGTTTCCCTTCAAATGGGTGGCACAGGTGCAGGCGTGTAGCAGAGCAGCAGAGAGCAGCTGCATACCCCGCACCCAGAAAAGCACACGCACCTCGGGACTTGTCCTTGTAACGTGTCTGTCCACTTGAAATTCTGGATATATCTCAACTTGCACTCTTGGGAAGAGTCATCCAGTGAAAGGATGAAACCTATGGAATAAAAAAACATACCAACAGGCAATCTCAAAGGAGGAAACAGAAATGAGTAATAAAGGAGAGAGATCAATATGAATGCAGATATAGATAAAGGAATGTTTCTTGCTGAACCCCTCAAAACCCCCTGTTACTTCCTGAAGCGTTTATTCCTCAGTAGCTTGAGAACAAAATGTAGAAAAAACCAACCGGCTACTCCAGGAAACTGCTTGCCCAGCACATTACCAACTCAACCCTGAGATCTTGACTGCCCAAGGAAAACCTGGCAGATGTCTGCTTGTCCCATACGGTGACAAACTGGGAGTGGGACTGGCCCAGGTACAGGGTGGCTGAGGTTGTTCAAGATGAGTGAGTGGCTGACTCTGCCACCAGAGTGGCAACCAGGAAAATCCAGGAAACTTGCCTGGTCAACAGGGTGACGGAAAAGGGCTTCTAAGCATGGGCTCACCTAGTCATCATCTATCTCCAGGGCCACAGGAAATTAGCTCTTTATGTCCAGCAGCCCAGAAAACAGCGGTCAGTCGGATAAAGCTCATGCTATGGGATGTTCAAATCCTAGCGTATGCAGGCCCAGGAATTTTTTAGGGAGGCTTGAGAAGGGCCTTGGTCTGATCAGGTCTTACAGACTTGAAGAGGCCAAGAGCTTGCCACAGCAGCTATTGCAGCTACACCTTTTGGTGCGTCACCTTTTTATAAACACAGAAAATACTTGTTTCTTTCACATGCAGAAGATTTTAGTGGCCAAGCATGATCTTTTCCTAAAGAAACTCTCCAAATCTTGGCTGTAGAGACAGGTATTCTTATCTCACCTTTATTTACATGTGGCATTAGCCTACACCCTCCCAGGGCCTCACTAAACCAAGTTTATTTCCCATAGACTGAAAGATTCCACTTTCCACAAATCAGCTGATTCCTGAAAACTCAGTCCTAAGAAACCTGGCTGAGCACCTGACTGCTAAGACAGAGTTATCAAAATATTGGCAGAAGGAAGGTTTCAAAGGAATGTGTCCTCACAGGTGACCCATCTACTGAAAATATAGCAGATACCATTAGCAGATACCATGCTAATGAGCACCTAAGACAAGCAGCAGTAGAAGGTAAACTTGCAACAGGTCTATGGTCTAGTATTAGACAAACCAGCAGTTTATACTGAATTGTAAATGATATCAACAAATTAATAGACTCAATTTATATTTAAAGAGCAACTCACCACCAAATACATGAGACAAATACACCAGAATGAGGTTAAAAGCAGGAGGGCAGGACTGCCAGCACTTAGTACTGGCAGGGTCACAAAGGACACTGAAACTTGGAGAAGGAGCCTGGTGAGCAGCCACCACTGGTACCAAGCACAGAACCCATGAAGACACACTCCTTCCAGAGAAGTGCAAAGCTTCTTTACAGGAGATCAGCACAATATACATTCTGAGAAGTGCCATTAAAATTCAACTGATACTTCTCTTGATGAGTTAGTAGTACTGCTAATAAATCTTCCTACCTTGCAGGAGTGAGAAGTACAAGTCAGCTGCATTCTTCATCATTTCTGGATTACAACTCGAGTCTGTAAACAGCTCCAGTAGCCGTGATCGAGATAACCTCAAGTCACTAAATGAAAGAAGAGAAAAAAACCCAAAAAACCCTATGAAATACTACTCAAAAATGTACTAATACAGAAGAATCTTCCTTTCTTCTCTGGATACATACGATTGGCTCTTTAGTATGATCCATTCTGGACACAGAGCAGTGGATAATCAGTACTCAATCTATTGTTATAACACTCATACAATTATGCCTTTACCTCCCAAAAGGTTGGGTGCACAGAGAGGAAAGGAAAGTAACAACAAGAACATTCTTCGACATCAGAATGGGATGATGAGATGAAGAGATAAGAACAGATCTGTAAAATAAACTGAGATCCCTTTTCATTACATTCCTATCCACAACAGAACAGTCAGGCCTTATCCACTTATGGAAATTAAGCAATCTTTTGCAGAGGAATGCACAGTTATCAGAAAGACAATGAAGTGTTTCCTGTTTTGCCTCTGCATTGTTGTAATTGGCCTTGCTGTGCACTCAGAGACTCGAAAACTGGAGGATTCATTCTCTGTAAGCAAATCTTCAGTGTTAGTAGTGTCTTACTGCCTCCCTGCCTACCCATCTGCAGTCATCTTCAGCTCAAAAACCGAAGAGCAACCATGACTTTTAAGCATATCCCTCAAACTGTAAGAGGCAGAGTGAAGTCAGTCCCAAGTACACTTACTTGCAAACCTTTGTTGCAGCTGGAGTGGTGGCTACCCCATAATAATTAAATGAAACAGGAGCTGTAGCCTTCAGAGGGTTGCGATGGAACCAGTGGGTCATTTTCTTCCTGTAATGTTGTTTATGCCAAATCTAAGGAGCGGAAAGGAAAGAACAGCTGCAGGAGCAGGTACAGCTGAGGTGCTGCACGTGTCATGCTCCTCTGCTCACAAAAAGATATTCCAAATGTAAACAATTAGGCAAGAAATTAATTTGAAATTAATTTCTTTTTTTCCCCATTTGAAATGCCAAGCTTCCATATGCCTTGTGCTCATCATCCACGTGCTCAGTGTGAGAACTGCACTCTCTTGAAACACAAATGCTTTCTGAGGCAACTATTTCAAATTAGGGCAAAAGCTACCACCTACTTTGCTCTACGTCAGCACACGCATATTCCTAGTAAAAAAACCACATTTGTTACCTCCTGCATAAGGCTGAACATACCTGTAAATTACATGAGAAATATCTCAGAATCACAGAATCAATTAGGTTGGAAAAGACCCCTGAGGCCACTGAGCCCAGCCTTTGACAGAACACCCCCATGTCAACTAGACCATGGCACTGAGCACCATGTCCAGTCTTTCCTTAAACACCTCCAGGGATGGTGACTCCACCACCTCCCTGGGCAACCTGTTCCAACGTTTAACAACACCTTCTGTGAAGAAATTCTTCCTAATGTCCAACCTGAACCTCCCCTGGCACAGCTTGAGGCTATTTCCTCTCATCCTGTCACTTGTTACTTGGGAGGAGAGGCTGATCCGCAACTTGCCACAACTTCCTTTCAGGGAGTTTCTACATAGAGAGTGGTAAGGTCACTCCTGAGCCTCCTTCCTCTTTTCCAGGCTAAATCTCAATTCACTGAGACCATTATATTGTGTCTGGTCAATCTGTGAACAGCTTGTATTTGGGGGCCTTTGGTATAAATGAACCTGCAACCACAAATCCTGACTGAAAACATGGATCTATTTACATATGTGTATCAGAGCTGGAAGGCTGGGAGAGCAGAGATAAACCCGACCATCTCTTTTCTTTTACTTCAATTTCAGCAAACAAATATAACACAAGCATTGCAGCGAGCTTTACAACAGCAGTGTATGGTGATGGAACATAATGGACACATCCTGAACGTGGGAAGGCCCTACCGAATATAAGGAGAAACTCCTTCACCATGAGGACAGAAAAACTGAGGAACAACTTGTGTGCTCTCCATCCTCAGAGGTTTTCCAGACCTCACCGGACAAAGCCCTGAGCCCCCCGGTGTGACCTCGGAGCTGTCCCTGCTCTGAGCAGGACGCTGGACTGGAGACCCCCCAGAACCTCCATCACCTTGTGGTCCTTTTGGAATCCCTTAAGTTCATCCTTATAAAACACTCTGGACCTTTGCTGAAACAAAAAAAAAAACAGACCAAGATCTGCCAGCGACCCGCCGGCACTGTCCAGATCCTCCTGCCCGAGCAGGGGGCTTGTTCATCGCGTCGGCACCTATCGCGCCTCGCTTCTCGTGTCGACACCTCTCGGGGCTCGTCCACCAGGCAGCGCCGGTCGCGCCGTGCCCACCTGCGCAGCGCTGCCGTCCCCGCGGTGCCGCGGCCCGGCCCGGGGCGCTCCCTGAAGGCTCCCGAGGCCGCGGGACCCCGGCCCG
>VXAD01012345.1:169288-190124 GCA_013399195.1 Dicrurus megarhynchus
GGCACGGCCCCGGAGTCCCGGGCGAGGCGCCGGGGTGAGGGAGCGGCCCCGGGTGGGGTGGGGCAGGGCAGGGGGGCCCCACCGGGCCCAGGCCGCGGCCCCCTCACCCCTGGGGCCCCGCCGGCGCGTCCGGCCCTTTCCCAAGGCGCGGGGCCAGGGGCCGGGGCGCCCTCTGGGGCGGATGCCCGACCTGGGGGCGAGGCGGGAGCCGGCCCGTCCTGCCCTCCTGGGAGGGCGGCAGCGACCGGCGTGGAGCTTGGAGCAACCTGCTCTGGTGGAAGGTGTCCCTGCCCGTGGCAGTGGATGGAACAAGGTGATCTTTAGTGTCCCTTCTTACCCAAACCGGGTTGTGATTTTGGGAGCGTGGGCTGCCGGGATTGGTGTGTGGAGCCCCGCAGGCGCCACTGGACCGGGATACCCCCATCCCATCACCCTGTTGCCCTGGCACCACGCTTGTGGGAACGGGGGGGCCTGGCAAACGGGCTGCCTAAGCATCAGTCTTAACCAGAAGAGCCCCCAAGCAACCTATCAGAATGAAAAGGGGTCCGTCACACGCTTGTGTGTTTTGTCCCTGATGGTACCAGGGTGGGAGAGTGGGGAACCTGGCAGCCCCAGTCAGGTTGGCTGGCACAGGGTGGGACCGCACCATCCATGAATCCTTTGGCAGTAGAGGAGTATCAGCTGTAGGGCACTGATGATGGACTCCTTAGAGACACACCTGGTACCTTTAGTCAGATGTTCTCCCCTACTACTCCATTCGCCATGATGATGAAAAGCCATTTCTTTGTGATCGGAGTATTTCGGGCCAGGCTTCTCATGGTGAATTTTCTGGAAGTCGTCAAGAGGGTTTGCACATGTTCCCCAAGAGAAAGTCAGCTGAAGAGATGCTCCCTGAGGGATCTTTTAGCGCTGTTCAGGACTGGTCAAGTTGGGCTGTAACCACACTGGCTGCCAGTTCAGTTGTCATTCAGAGTAACTGGTCTGCTGGCCATGTACCGTGTGGTCAGGAGAGGCTGTAATCTCATCATTTCATTCACTTACCAGGCAGGATGATGCAAGTTCAGTGATTTGCAGTTTGCTGATGGCCTTTAGAGTAGGCCAGGCTGTTACTCTACAAACCTTGGCACAGAGATGAAAAGAAATTCTCTTCCAGATCTGTATCTCGGCAGAAAAAAAGAATCATCAAGAAGTAAAAGAAGATATTTTTACGAACTGCCCTTACGTGGATGTCTGCAAGGAGTCCAGTAGAATCCTAATGCTTTAAACTGTCTTAGCAGTCTCAGCAGCGAGCTTCATGTAATGATGTTTCTTTGGAATGAAAAGTCTTTGGGCTCTCCTTCTGAGCTCTCTTCATTGAGAAGTGAGGTCACTAAATGTTTGCAGACAGGCCAGTTTGAGAATTGAAGTGCAACTTCTGTTGCCTTCCTCCCTCCACTGCTTGTGTCGGACAAGAGCTGAGGTGATCTCCACACCCTGGCTCTGTTCTGACCTGGGAGCAGTGTGGTGTCTTTGTAAGAAAGCTCCTCTTGGGTGGAAGCAGCATTCTAAGCTGCTCTTATCAGTGAGTTGCTACTGAATAGTTGTCAGTAGATGAACTCTGTGGTCTGAGGACTGCGTAGAAAGGAGAGAGAAGATCAAGGGATTACAGGAAGATATTTCCTAGGGAGGAGCAAAACCTTTTCTGTGTGTATATCTTGTTTTTTGTATCTTTAGCAGGTACATTAACAACAATATCAAGCAGGAGGGTAGAAGCTGCAAACAAGCAGCACAGGGCAAGATACCAAGCTGTAGTTCTGGAGAGACATTGCAGGGTAGGTTTATTCTGTTGCCTTCTCAAAGGCACCCTGAGATGGGATGAACAGGTGTGGTGCTGCTCTTGTCCAGGTGCTGTGAACACTAGCACAGTCTGTGCTGATCCACACAAGCATCCTGGAGAGAAGCTGCTTACACTGAGCTTGCTGATGCTGAGAAGGCTTGGATTTGGGAAAAATCTAGGTCCTGATGGCTGCTGATGTAAAACACAGTTGTGTACCTTCTGTGTCCATCTGCTCAGGTCTTCATGTTACTCCTGGAAGTACAAGAAGCTTGGTACAAAGATTGGCCCTCGGTCATTCAGGTGCTTATTCGTGCAGGAACCCTTCGAGCTGTCAGCAGTGGCTTCCCTGTTAAATGTCCCCATCTGTGGAACTTGGTCTCATCCAACTTCGAACGAGCTTCAAGGGGAATGCCAGATGCATTTATTTGGATTAGGGTGGATTTTTTTTTGTATTAATGACAAATGGAAAGAGGGTTGTGTTAGTGATGCTTGCAGAAATGTTAATGCTGTGATGTTGCCTGTTGTGGGTGGCATATTGCTGCTATGGTGATATGTTTTCTTAAATCATTACTTTTAAATGCCCTTTCTCTGTGTCCTGTGCATCATAGGGCAGTAGGCAAGAGTGTACTTTTGGTTTCAAGCATGTTTGTGCTTTTTGTCTTTTCTCAGACCCAGTCTTTCTCCATTTTTGAAGGGGGACAACGCCACTGAGTTGTGCAATTACCTCATCCAGTTTGTGTTTTCCCTGGTGAGAGTGAAAAGCTACAGTGGCCTCAATCAGTATGGACATTTTTTAAGAGAGCTTATTTTGAGGAAAAGCAAAAAAAATTAGTTCTGATTTTTGTTTCTGCCACAGGCTTTTGTTCTGCTGTATGTATCTTGCTGTATATATTTTAAACCCCTCCTAAAGCCGGGCCAATGCCCACAGCAGTGGTGGAGAGAAGCAGAGTCCCTTTCACAGTGCAAACCTGTGAGGTTCCAGGAGGACGCGTATTGTGATGTCCCTGGGTTTCCCCTCAATCCCGGTCCTCCCTCTGCCTCTGCTTGTAAAAAAAATTATTTACAGGGAATGGCAACAATTGCCCAGAGGTTTTGCTTGTTTAATGTTCTCCTTCCTCCCGGGACGGAAACTGTAACTCTTCCCATAGCTTCCCTCCAGCTTCCTTTCGCTTTCTCGAGCTGTTTGCTTACTGTTACTTTCCAAACCCCTTGGTACTCCTGCCTTGGTGATGACAAGGGGTGGGGTTTGTGCTCCGCCTGTGATGCTGACAGGCACAAATGTGAGCCGATCCACCCGAGAGCCGGCGCCAAGCCGCCCTGTGCCTGGCTTCCAGTGCTGGGAGAGCGGGTGCCATGGCATGGGGTGCCCAAGCCCGAGCCCCCGGCGTCTCACTCGCCTCAGCCTCTCCCCGGGAAACGCGTGTGGGATTGCACCACAGTGGGTCTTCACACGGGTATGGTTTGCTATTATAAAAGAAGGGGACTGTGAGAGGAAAAAAGTCAGTGCTTGTAAGAGGGGCTGTTGGCTATAAGGACCCTCTTACTTGTTCTCCCTTCACGATGCTTTAGTCTTTCCTGCCTAATGTAGTTGCCCACTTTGTCCACCTTCTGGGGTTTTTTCCTAAGTAGGAACTACCATGGCTATAGAAAACTTTGTTTCAAAAGAAAAAAACAAACCAAAAACACAACAGCAAAACCAACCCAAACCTCTTTGGAGCAGCAGTCTGTGAACCTTTAGGCTGACACATTTGCTGGAGCTGGGGTGCGTGTGTTTGTGTTGTGTTCCCACTCTACAATTTTCTTTTCCCCCATCCAGATTAGCAAGGCACCTACAGAAAGAGGCACAGTCTCAGCACAACAACTCAGAATTCACAGAAGATCAAAAGGTGAGTACTGCTGTTTGCTCAGGCAAGGAGCTTGACTCATAGATGTTGATGTGTGTTATGTTTTTTTATCTCGCAGGCCAGAGCCTTATGAGACCTTTTTTCCTCCCTCAATGTACACAAACAGAAACAGAGCCCAGCGTGGCTGAAACGGTTGCTGTCATTAGATGTGAGGGATGCTCTGCTGTGCTATTGAATGTCAGGCATGCTGGCCAGAGTCCTCCATATCCTGGGTGTTTCTTTTTTTCTTTTTTCCTTTTTGGAGTAATGTTTGATAACTTGCTTATTCAATGCTAGCACAATTTATGTTGTGAGGTCTGAATACAAAACATCTTGAACTGCAGACATTGAGGGTGTGTGAGGGGGATGAAAGCTTAACATGTAACACCTGACAGGGAAGGGTCCTGGCAGAATACTCCCTAGCAGCCTCTTAGAATGTTATTTGTTTATAATCTTTCAAAATATTGAAATTATTCTACTCCTCCCTCTCTCCTCTCTGTTGAAAAGGCTGTTTCTTGTCTCAGCAACATACTACTGCAGTTCTGTGATGGGATTTAAATGGGCTCATGCACTCAAGCATTTACTGCAAAATAAAATCTTTTGAGATTTGAGGCACCACTAAATTTCCTTGTCTTCTATAAAGGCATGTTTTTCTTAGGAATAACAAACTAGAGACTTGTATTTCCAGATATCCATGTCATAAGATCATTTGTTTGAGCAATGCTGTTACCTGAAAATTGACATTTGCTAGCTCAGAATCTCACCAATGGTAATAGGATGCTGGGATAATGGGATCTGTGCTTGGGAATGATAGTCCTGAAAACAGGTCCTGGCTACAGAAATTCAAGGTGAACTTGCTGTGTGTAAAGAAACTCATACAAAGAAATGCACCTTTACATAGATTCTGAGAGAGGAGTGTAGCTGTTTCCTTGTTGTGTACCAATAAGAAAAGCAAAGACTTGGTCTTCCATGTTCTGCTTACCTTCTGCAAAGAAGATGCAAGAGCTCCTGATTGCCTTAAACAGAGTCATAATTTTGGAGAAGGATTTGGTCCACTTTTCCCAAACTGTAAGCCTTGAGAGCCTTGTTAATGTTGGACAGCTGTTTATTCCTTGAATGCTTCTGCTCTCCCTCCCTTGCTGGTAGCTTTCTCCATCATTCTCAGCTAGAGTCATCTTTACTGCGTGTTTCCCCTCTGTGGAGACTTTTGAAAACGTAGTTACTTCATGAAGGCGAAGCTGTTAATCTCACTTCTGGAGACATCATCTCCTGTGAGTATGGGAACCAGAACCACACAGGGCTTTGCCTCCAGATGTTCCTTGAGTCTTATGAAAAGGACTTTGGACCAGATTGTGGAAGTGAATGAGGTCAGCCATGAGGGAAGGCCTGGGGGGCTCAGGAAATGGAGATAACTGACCTCAGATGTTTGATGCACAAGTGCTGTCATGTCTTAAGGCAACAGTCTTCTGAAAAGAAAAAAAGTAAGGAGTGGTGGTTTTACATCCTAGCTGATACCCATTTCTAAAGCTGATATAATTTACAAAAGAGGATGGCATTTTTATCAGTTGCTGGTTTTTGCAAATCATTAAGTGGCTGATGCACTGAATCTTTGAGTCTGTTTATCAAATAGCAGTGTCTGTTTCATTAGCCACATGCACAAACCAATTCCCCTACATTTTTTTGAAAGAACACTTTATCTCCTCTACCATGAGGAATGCTAGTCACAAAAAGATTTGTGACTGGAGTCTTGCTGTTGCTTAGAAAAAAGCACTTAAAACTCTGTAGTGCAAAATCTCTGATGTAAAGCTCCTTGCTGTGCTGGTCTTCCCTATTTCTGCAGGAGCTCAGTATTATCTAGTGATTATGACTAATTACTATCATCACTAATATCATTCACATGGCATGTGGTTGGAGGGCTTAGTGTATGCTGGGTTTGGAAGCAGTTTGATTAAATAGAAATGTATCTTCTTTCCTTCTGCCCTTCCAAAAATCAGCTACAAATCAGTAACTTTTGCTCAACTGTTCTCCTGCCAGTGCATTCACCAGCATGCTCTTTCCTCCTGGTTGTCAAAAATCTCTTTCCCTAATATCTTGACTTTCTGAGACTCTGTATGTTACATAAGAGCCACCTCTTTTTTCTTTTTTTCTTTTTTTGTTTTTACTGAAGAAGAGTCTGTAACCTTCAAGGTTTGCTTATCTGTTGTCTCTGCCCAAGGCTACAAGCAGAATTTCATAGATTGAAAGGCCATGAAGCTAATTATGATTTCCAGTTGCTTGATCTACCCTTATTCCAGTTGTTTTGTAGATTTCCAGTCAGCTGTTTTCCAAAGGACCGTACATACTGCTGAGAATTGTTGTGAGGCTGTCGTCGTTTCTTACTTTGCTTACTTTGTGGGGAAGGTGGATTTCAACAGTGATTCCTCTGTACTAAAGGGAAGCTACTTGCTTTACAGCTGCAGGGAAAGGACAGGAGTAGGTTCAAATCCTCATCCCTATCACTCTGTACGAACTTTTACCACATCTGGGTTTATTTCATGTATCACATGTGGTGTTACAGTGCAGATATGGCCACACCAAAATTGATGGTGTGTTACTTGCTGATATAATCATACAATCTGTTAATCTAAGAACACTTGACAGATACCACCAGTTTCTTTCCTAGTCATACTGTGAGCCAGTTATCATTTATCTTTTAGTACATGTATTGTTTATGGTAAGAGTTCAGGCTTTGAAATAGTCCTATCTCCCCTTTTTGCTCCTAAAAAGTCAGTTTTGAAACACTGTATGCTACTTGCCCTGATAGAGCAGACTCCAGATTTTGTTGTTCATTCCTGTATTTTCAAATTCTGATGGGTTGTCATAACTATTGCTGGACATAATTCTGGGCTTTTAGCCCTTAGGGAGGGCTCTGTCTTGACTTGGGTAATTGACAGTGCTGGAATCTTCATTAGTGATTGTGAATTTTATTGAAGAATTTCTCTGCAGATCTGTAAACAGCAAACCATTGTGTTTAGTCTCCCTTCAGCAGCTGTAAAGAGGCTGTGCAACAGTTTCATCACCTAGAAGCAGCATGTGTGGAATACCAACAACTACAGCTACTGCTGAATTTACCTCAGTCTTAACACTTTGAATACTGCTGTTCATTGTTTTACCTCCATTCTCTTAAAATCCCATCTTCATTCATGATCAGCCACTGTGTTTTGCGATAGGAATTGTTCCAGTTAGGTTTGGCCATGGCTGTCAGCTTGCCTCCAGCTACAGTTACTCTCACCCAGTTCTCTGTGCAATAAATGTGACCTTTAAAGCCCTCTTCCAACCACAGTTGTTGCTTCTCGTGTAACTGTTTTTGTACTAGGCTGCGTTCTCGTCAGTGTTAGAAAATCCTGCTTTTGAAGCAATGATAACTTGCTGAAATACGAGCACTGTTGAACAGTCTTAGCATGATTCATTAAACTACTGGTCTTCTAACAGCCTAAACTCTGGTTAAAGCCAAGCTCTGCTCTGGCTCTGTGTTTGTGCAAACATCTTTGCCTGCATTACAGTTAACACAGTCATTACTCACACAACTGCTCTGAAGAAACCTTGACTACGAGATCAACTGACTTTTCCCCGTTCTAATCATGAGTTTACATAAAACTGAATCTTAACTATTTTAAACTAGCAAAGTTAATTATGGCTTCAGTCTTTCTAATGAAATGCAGAATGTTTTCCCTGCTGCAAAAAGGAGCCTTTGCATGGGATAGTTGCAGCTGAAAATGATAGCAGTGTTTAGCTGCATTTTTAACTTTTGGGTTGGGTGTGGTCCCTTAAAAAAATAGTTATGAATAATGCCTGCTGGGAGCTTGCCATATTTCAATAGATTCCATATAAAACCCATTCTTTTCTATTTTAAGACTCCCAAACTCTCTTCAATTAATCTGTTTCTACAGCCATTATTGCCCTTCAGCCCCCAAGAGCCAGAGGACACACATTTTATATTGCTCTTTGTTCTGTTAGGAGGTTCCTAGTTCAGGCACTTTTCAGAACACAGAGTCATGAATCTGCAGAATAGGGAATAGTGGAGTTGTTGAACTTACTGGTGAATTGACAAAGGAGATAGGGGCTGAGCAGTGCTTCTGAGATCTCATTTATGCTGTGGGCTTACTGAGAGACCAGGAGGGGCAGAGTCAGGTGAAAATCTGTTTACATGTTCTGGTTCTGTGGTGGGGCATGGAGACTGTGTGCTGGTACCCTGCAACTCATAGCCCTCTTTCTGTTGTGCAAATGGAGGAGTTTTGATCTCACACAGAATGGGCATGCTCTTTGCTCAGCAGTCAACACCCAAACCATTGGAACAGCTGGACTTTTGCAAATGCTGGAGCTGTAGTCAAACCTCAGAGATTCCCCTCCCTTCTCTAGGAAAGCTCTGGATTCCTTTCTTTTACCCGTTATTTCACACCTTCCCCTTTAAGAATCTACCTTTGCAAATATATTTTTCCAGATGTTCTCAAATATAAAAAGAAATTCCTTTTGTTTTACTGCAGCTGATTAGATGGATGTAGTGTGTTCTCATTCTAGGGACTGAGAATCTGCTTCTGCAGTACTACCTGGTGTCCTCCCACCCAGCCTGGCAGTACATGTCCATAAATCCACAACACCCATGTGTGCAGTGTGGGTCTGAAAGTCTCAAAGTGAACTCAGGACTCTGCGTGCTCTTTTCTATTTCAAAATACCTGTGTTTTTTCAAGCTGTGCTGGAGATCCAGTCATGGGTCTCTGTGATGTAGCAGAATTTATTTTGGGGAGGAGGGAGTTTGTTGACAGAACAATGTGTCCTGTGTTAATAGGCATCACTCACTGCTTTCTGGGAAGGTGCTGAGAAGAACTAAAGTTTCTGAAAGGCCTCCATACGATGGACAGTAATAAAAATCATGAGGATGTAAAGTCTGGCCTAGTGCCATGTTGTAACAGAATGGTCAGGGGAGAGGAGATGCCAGCTGGGGAGAAATGGCGTCAAAAGCTTTGATGAGCCTGTGGTAGCAGATGAAAATCAGATATCTGAGGCTTTTGCACACTCCAGCTCTTGGCTCTGCCCTTGAGGTATTGATGTGTGATGTACTTATGATGCAGCTCCTGAACTCTATCAACTTTCCGAGTGGCCTTAGGTGAACTGAAACTGCAGTCACTTAGCTTTTATCCCAGCCTGTGGAAACTGCTGGTGGCCTAGGAGCTGATTGAGAAGGATTTGTGACACCCCTTTGCAGGAGAGCCAGAGCAGGTGATGGGGGGAGGTCCCTGTGAAAGCATGCCTAGTTTTTATCTGCTCTTACCAACCTCTTGGAGTCCAAAAAATATAACCCTCCTTTTGGATTTGACTGACACTGCATAGCTTGCCAGGTGCCCATACTCTTGAAGTTCTTTGATGCTGGAGTTGTGCTCTAGGAAATCTTTTCCTCCCCTTGCATCCAGCTTGTGGAGGAGATTTTTTATACTGCCTGATTTAAAAGGAGAGAATGAGTTACAGGTGCGTATTTCAACTTCAGTCTTCCTTCTGGGGGGAAATTTAATTTGAAAATAAACTGCTTTTCTTTGTAGCTTCATTGTTGCTAGTTTTCTTGCCCTATAAATGTTCCACAGAGTATTCTGAGTTTATATCTGGCCCTTATTTCTGCAGATAGTCCGAGTTTTTCTTCACAAAAAGGTTTTAGTCAATGAACAAACTTGTGATGGTCAGGCAAAACATGCTGGGCAGTTGTGTCCTCTTGATGTCACTTACGGAAGTCTGAACTCCTTTCAGCTGAAAGTAACAGAAACAAATGTGACTTGCTGGAGCATCTTACTTTGTGAGATATAAAAGCTTAAAACTGTCTTCAAAGCAAGACTGCTTGCAATGGGCTATTCTGAAGGCCTTCCCTCTCTTCTACATTTTAAAATTAAAATGAGAAATTACTTCACAGTTCTGCTCACAGATATTTGAGATTGCTGATGAATTTGAATTCAGGAATACATTCCATGATTCACTCAGAGTTTAAATCTCTTAAAATCACAAAAATAGAAAGTTAGAAAAATAATCTACCTTTAGACTTCCTCTCCCACCAAAACCCACAGAAGTGGGCTGTGTTTTTTTGGGGCTGAGATACTGGGCTGCTGTAATGTCTCATGTGGGTGGACTTGGTCTGCTGAGGTTGGGAGCCTGGTAGAGGAACTGTAGGCCTGGCTCCTAAAAGGGCAAATCAGCACTAACCACTCAGGTTCTCAGAAGGTAATACACTGCTTGGCTTGGATTTATTTTTTTTTCAGTCCCCTATCACCTGAGAGCAGTTGAGTTTATAAACAGTTTATGATGTGATAGGCATTATTACAGTTTCTGCTGAGTGAATGACCCCCATCTGTGTTGTTGGGCTGTGGGAGGGGAGTTAAGTGGCAGATGTCTTTCATCTATTGTGCTTTCAGCAAATGCTGCTTGTGTATAAAAAAAGCTTCTGATGCTGAGTGGTCTGGTACTGAACAATAGACCTGAAGTCTTTGCAAGAAAAAGCATCTGTTTGTGTTGATGTTCTTTAAAAGTGTCAATCTGGACAAATACGGTTTCAGTACTAATCTTTCTTTTTTCCCTTTCAGAAAACCATAGCTAAAATTGCAACATGCTTGGAACTGAGGAGTGCAGCTTTACAGGTATAGCTCTTTTTCCTATCTGACTTCATACTTTAGCAGCAGGTAACTGTACAGCTTTTTAAAACTCATTTACTGTCTTCAGAAATGCCCAAACTTCTGAAAACAGAGTGAACAGTCGGAATTTCAAGGTTGTTGTCATAATGGCCCAGGTGGCTGCCTTAAAAAAGACTGCAAGTGCTTACATGAGCATCTGTTAGGGCTTGTACAGGAATTTAACTGCACATTTTGTGTCTTTGGTTCTTTGCCTCATTTTCATCCTTCAGAACTGTTTAGTTTATCTTCCTAACTTGTGTGCAAGGGTAAAAAGATCCCCAGCATGACCCTTGCACTTGTTCAGCTGCTTCACAAATCATAATAGACCACAAAGAAGAATGTGTGTGTAGAATAAAAATTACTTTTTAGCAGCCATGAAAACTGGAAGTGCTCTAGGAAAATGTGGGAAAACAATAATTTGTTAAATACTCTTTGGGCTTTTTTTCTGGACTGCAAGTAGATGTCATGGGAGTGAATATCTTTTTTTCTCAGCATAAGCTTGTCCCCAAAACAAAAAGTGAGTGAGAGAAGTTTCCATAAGACCATGGATAGGGAAGGGATGAATCAAAGTTTGGGTTACTGGATTACCTCTTTGCCAAGAAAGAGTGATGACAGGCAAATTTTGCATGAAGTTACTCCCAGCAGCACTCCCAAACACTTCGTGTTGCTGGACAGGGTGCTGCCTTCATTTGCCCGAGAGGCTGGGATACAGCATGCTGGACTGATGAGGTGGGGGCTGACCAGTCTTGAGGCTGTGTAGAATTTGAGGAATTATTTGGTTACCTCTCCCTGTTGTTCTATTTTGATCTAACCTGGGGTGTTTGAAGAGTGTTGCGCTTGCTTGGAGTCACTGTGACTTTGACAAGGGCCCGCGTGTTCCGCTATGGAACAGCTTTGTGGGTCAAGTCACATCTGGGAGCAGCAGCAGAAGCTGCAGCCATGTCATAACCTGCCAAGCTGGAGAGATGATGTTGTGCAAGATCAGCCTTCCTTGCTGTTGATTCCCCAGCAGTAACTCAAGGATTTTATAACCTTTTGAAAGGTACAAGAACCTCTTGCCCACTTCACTTTGGGGTGGGGTTTACTTGCTGCAGTTTGGTTATGGTTTCTTAGCAGAGGTTAAAGCAGTTAGTGAGTGTGGTCACCTTTTCCCACTCTCCTGACACTAAGGGTACAGCTGCTTTAGTATCCTTACACAGTCTTGCAGAAGGTCCCTATTCACTCTTGGACAAAATCAAGAAAAACAAACCTCGTTGGACCTTGAATGTTGAAAGCAATGGGCAACCTTAAGGGATGCCAAGGGTGCAATGACATAATAGGTAAGACCTGATCATCCACCTGGAAGAGGATGCCCGGTGTCAATGCTCTTATTTGCACTTCTTTTTATGCCAACTCTGCCAGTTGTCTCAGAATAAACTAATCTTACCAAACTGTTGGTGAGCTACCTCAGAATAAAAAATGAAGAACTTTTCTGCTGAGTTAGTAACTCAGATAGGTTTACTGAGAACTGTACATGTATGTGCTACAGACAGAGGAGGAAACCATCATCAGAGCTGGAGAAAAGAAAGATGGGAATTCCTCTTCTGTTTTCAGTGAGTTCTTGGCTGAGTTTTGTCAAGCTCATCCTGTGTACTGTAATTTCTGCCAGCGTCACAATGTTGGACATGTGTCTTGAAATGTAAATGTTCCTGTGTGCAGTAAGTAAGAATGTCCAGCTAGTTGGTTTAAAAATATTTATCTTGCATTAGAACTTGGAATATTGGATAAATTAGTTCTTAATAAGTGAGAAGTAACATAGTTTCTGTCTCACCTGTGAACCTGCCTTTTGCTGGGGACATTTTTTGGGGGGATGTAGCTTTGAAGTAACTTGGTGTGCTGGAACAAGGGAAGCACCTTGCATGCTTATTCTAAGCAAGGGTAGCTATGTGAGAGGAAGGTGCATCTGAAGATCTAACTCTTTCTTTGTACTGTCCTAGTCCACCCAGTCGCAGGATGAGTTTAAGCTTGAGGATCTGAAGAAGTTGGAACCAAGTAAGTGGTATCTTTGTATTTTGAGTGCCATTTATCATGACAATGGAAAACATGACAGCAGCAGGAATACTGACTGACCACACTGCAGTTCAACAGTCATGCTGGGTTTAGGTGCTGCTTCCAAGTGTCTGTTACCACACAGATGAAACCTGATGTGTATTAAGGAATGTGACATGAGTAATTGAAAAGTACAGTAACCCAAATGTTTCAGATAATATATTCATCTTCATTTTCACATAAGCAATTTGGGTGCTGCCAATTTTTGCACAAAATTGTATTTTAAGCTATCAGTAGTACATTATATAATTTACCTGCACATTTCTTATTTGAACTGTGTTTCAACACTTTGTGGTCTTCCTTCTTGCAGCATGAAATTTATTTTTTCTTTTGAAAATATTTAACTTGTGCTCATGGTAGCCAATCACCTGTCACCTCCCACTGTAATGCAACCAGACCAATGAAGTTGAGAGTCAAAGTGAGGATGTGAGTCAGTCTTTGAAGGGTTTTGTGTGATGTTGTTTTTTCCCAACTGATCCTGGGTCAGTTCTTGGTATGTCAATCCAGAAATAACTTTTTCATGTAGGAAGTATCTATTTATCTGCTTCATTTTCCTTCCTGTAACACTGGCTGCTTTGTTCTCAAAGCATCCTTATGATTAGAGCTTCCACATCTAAGCCATATTATCCTAAATGTTAATGTTTCTTCAATTCTCAGGGAACAGGAAATGTGGAAGAGCATCTTTCATGCTGACAGAAGTTGGTTTTATTTTGCTTTTGACACAGTTGTAACATTAAGGGGCATGTCAGGGATAAATATGATGGGCAGGAAGTGTTTTTCCCCTTCATGAGTAGGCTGAGCTTCTCTGCACGGGATCCTACAGGAAAGCTGGTTGAGAAGTGGAGCACTGAGCTGAGCTTCCTAATATCTCTACCAAAACATAGAGTCCAAATGCTTTTAAACTGTTCCCTGAAAGTGCAAAGTGAGGGTGTGTTACAAAACTGCTGGGTCTGTGAAGACCATAACTCAGGAAAGGGTTTAACTGGGTGTTGGAATATTCGGTCTTCCTCACTCTACATATTGCATGTCTGGCCTCTGAATCCTCTGACTTGGGATTTTTCTGTATAGATACTGCTGCTCTCTGTTTACAAAGTATTTAAAATGTTGTAATCATTGAATGACTGTGGATTTTAGATTCCATTGTGCAAATGCCCTGTGAGTGACTGAATGATGGAAGAGAGATGGGAATCCTGTCCAAAATTTCAATTATGGTGCAACAGTCCTGTTGCTTATCTTGCCCTTCATCAGAGAATTGATTTTTAGCTGTCAAAAAAACTGCTCAGCAGTGTGAAGTGCATTCAGCCCACACCTCCTACAACAAGCAACTATATTAAAACTGAGGAAGAGTGTGTGGCCATCAGTTTTCAAATACACTGACTTATTTTCCTTGGAGGAGAACGGGTGCTTCTACGACAACAATTGAACATTGATGTTCCTAATGCTGCTGTCTTACTTGGGTGGTTCTGGCCTCTTTCTCTCTGAATTGTGCCTTTGTTTTGTGGTTTTTAAGTGTATCTTGAATAGAGTAAATCTTAATCAGGCCAATACCAGCCATTTCATAAAATGCATCGAGAAGTGTTTTAATTCACATGTTGTCAATTTTCTTTTGCATCCCACCAGAAAAAGCTAAAAAAATCTGAGCTGGCAATGCAAATAAGTGATTCCTTTGTTAGGTCAAGCCATTCCATTAGGGTGGAACAAAAACAGCTATTCACACAAAACAGCTATTCACACAATTTGGCTTGTTTTAATTACTTTTGTGCCTGAAGCTGTCAGAATGGTTTTGGTGTTGTTATAACAACCAGGGCTCTTAGATTTACCTTTTTTTTTTTTTTCCCCTTAATCTTGTGTTGTCGAGTTCTAACTTTTCCTACTTAAGCTTGCATTTCATGCAGCTTGGAAAGTGAAGCAGTTGGCTACTTCTGTTTGTTTATAGGATTTGTCACTGAATAGTTTGTGCTGGAATAATGCTACAGGAGGTTCTATACATACAAATAGTTCTTTTGAGGCTGCGCTGTGTGAAGTCATTGTTAACACACTGGATCTCACAAATCCATTTCTTTGTGGAAGCTTATACCAGTGTTAGAATTCACAGTACAAATGGATGGGCTGGGGCATCCCTTGTGCCTGGGTGATAATTATAAGACAAGTGGATACTGAGTTGTACTGGGGAGCCTGGTGTCTGAATTATTTTATGTTGTCTATTAAAAAAAAAAATAAGTATGGGTATCACAAAAAATCACTGTCACAGAAAATCTAAATGCACAGTGGTCTTTACCAAGTTAATGTGTCCTGGTCTTATGGCCCATGTTGATATTTCTTCTGAAATCTTTCAAGAAAGAGCCAGCTGCTGATAAAATTGGGCTATGAGGATGGTGAAGGGCCTTGAGGGGAAGCCGTATGAGGAGAGGCTGAGGCCGGTTGGTCTTGTCAGCCTCGAGGAGACTGAGGGGAGACCTCACTGCAGTTACAACTTCCTCGTGAGGGGCAGAGGAGGGGCAGGCACTGATCTCTGCTCTGTGTGACCAGTGACAGGACCCGAGAGAATGGCCTGGAGCTCAGTCAGGGGAGGTTTAGGTTGGATATCAGGAAACGGTTCGTCACCCAGAGGGTGGCTGGGCACTGGAGCAGCTCCCCAGGGAAATGGGCACAGCACCAGGCTCGCTGACACAGGTCAAGAAGCATTAGAACAACGCTCTCAGCACGTGGTGTGATCCTCGGGGCTGTCCTGTGCAGGGCCAGGAGTTGGACTGTGATAATCCTTGAGGGTCCCTTCCAACTCTGGAGATTCTGTGATTCTATGCAAATCAAAGTGACATTTGCCCAATGTCACAAAAGGAAAGGCAATTTCTGCACAAGAGCCTGCAGAACAGCATTTCTAAAAGATTTCTGTTGGAAATGCAGCATAGATGGAGGCCATGATGCTGGGATCTACCCATTAGTTGCACTCATGGAGAATTTTCTGTGAATCACATTCTCGAGCAGCAACATTACAGAGGGGAAGGGCTCTTTCTCCCAGAGGTGATTTGTGTTTTTGAAAACAAAACAGAGATCCAAAAAAGCCCAAACCAACCTTTTAAAGCTTGGATGTCTTACACAGCATTACAAGGGAGATTCCTGTTTGTATTAACCTGTTTTTTTTTCCTGTGATCTGGTATTTTTATTTGAATCAACTGAAGTTCACACTTGTGGTAGATGCAAAGAGGATTTTCCTTTTCCTCAGTTTTATTGCTTAGCTTTTCCTTAGTGGCTTTGAGTAACTATTTCACCAGGCTGAGTGTAGTGGACCTTCTGCTTATCCTGTTGATCTTTAAAGGAGCACTTAAATTGCTATGTTACAACTTTGCAAAATTATTTGCCACTGGTGATGAGACAAGAATTGAAAGCATTTTAAAAACTTGAGCCACAGCTTTGTGCAGCAAAAGGCGAGAGGTTCTGCTTCTGAGCTGAACATTCAGCACCACATTTGTTCCCGGCAGGACAGGGGTGCTCAGCCTCGGGCAGCAGCAGGATTTTAGGTGCTGTAGAACTGTTAGCCTCTTGCACGTGCTCATGTCAGCGGAGCACTTTGGGCCCTCTAGTGATGCCTGAGGTGAATTACTAGGAGGGTTTTTCAGAGGCTGCTCGTAAGAGGACCTGGTTACTATAAGAGAGGAGTCCAGCACTTACCAACCTTTGGAAAGTGGGAGGAGAGCTATTGTGACTCCTGTCTCTTCTGTATAATGTGCCTATGATCCGTAAGAGATCTCACTTCACTGAGGTTTTTCTCCTGGGGTAGTTTCACTTTCTGTTTCTGATGTGATGTAGCTCTGTGAGAGCTGGGGAATTCTGAGAGTGAGGAAAATCCCCTTCTTTTCCTGAACCTCAGCACTACAGGAAGGTGACTGCTGTTGGTCAGCTGCTTTTCTGGTGGGAAGTGGCTGTGATTCTTAAGATTGATGTTGAGATCTGCATTATTGGTGCCTCAGAGCAGAAGTCTTTGGAGAGAGAGACATCCCATCAGTTTTGTCTCTCATCACAGCTCTGACTGAAGGCACTTTAAACCTTTCTCTGTATTTATGTATTGTGTCTGGCTGGGATCAGGCAGTGCTTAACCTCTCATGTTGTAGTACAGAAATCAGAAAAAAAAAATCAGTATGAGTAAAGACTGGAAAGACTTTTTGGTTTCTTTATAGTTTCCCAGAGGGATACTTTATTCTTAGAGCATTCAGATGGTGTCTGGTAAGCTAATGCAGAAGCCCAGGCTGGGTGATGGGACTGTGAAGGCAGACAGGGAAGCTCTCCTGCACTGGCTGAGTTGTAGTGTGCTCAGGCAGAGGGGCCTGGCAATGGCTCCTTGAGCATAACTGGTATTTAAGTACCTCTTGGTATTTGTGTCATCTGAACGTTGTTTGAAAAGAGTGTTGTTCTCATTCAGTAGTCCTAAGGGGAGGATTCCTGTGCTCTGAGAGCTCTTACTGCAAAGTGAAGCTCTGTTAGGGGACTCAGGAGTTTTTTCTCTCTGCTCCCCCTACCAGTCTGGGATACTCATTGTCTGGTAGTGGAGTGCCTCTCCCTGCAGGTGTTCTCTTGTAAATTTTTAGGCCCTTTAGCCATCATGACATGCTTATTTCTTTCACATGTTTTTGAAAGTTTCTCTTTCACTGGTCGATGTGTTTGGAAATGGCAGATAAAGTTGGGATTACTAAAATGTGAGTAAGTTTCCAATATAAATGGCAAAGCCATTCTCCATGGAATGCTGAAGGTATAGGCGATGTCTCTGGGGCTTGGTGCTCCCCAATTTCACCAATCTGCCCAGGGCAGATAAAAAGAAAAGACAAACAAAGCCACCACCATGAAAAAAACCCCCCAGAACACATGAATGAAAAAGCAGAAAATCTCACCAAAGCTCTGTGTTACCAGCACAGTTGGTCTCCCATGGTGGCTGCCTGAGCATGCACCCACATGTGCTGAAGTGCTCAGCTCTGGAGATTTCAGTCTGTTTGGAGCTGATGCCAGTAACAGCCACCAAGGATTGCTACCCTCACCCTGGGGGCTGTAGCTTTTTCTCATGAACATTCTGGTTGTTGCCATGTGTATCTTCCCTGTGAGCGTGGTAGTGATCTTGTACTGCAGTTGCAGTTCAATCTGTCGGAATGTTATAGTGATACAGCTTTGATCACAGCTGTGCTGGTTTTTAAAATATGAGAGAAGAGGGGTGTTGTTTGTATGATCTGATTATTTTTAGAATTTAATTATTATTATTTGTGTGTGAAGATGCTGTGAGAATGGGCATAGCTGTGCAAAGTGGTAGAATTAATGCTGGTTTATGAGTATAGATTTTTATTTTTTCCCTTCTCTGCAGTCTTAAAGAATATCCTCACTTACAATAAGGAGTTCCCCTTTGATGTTCAGCCTGTCCCACTCAGGTAAGAGAGAACTTCTTGTACATCACTTCATGTACAGATATGTACCTGAAAGGGAGAAGCTGGTGTGCACCTGAAACACAGCTCTAGAGCCATCTGCTTGCCAGACTGCTTTGTGTAAACTGGTTAATAAAAGAACTTTTGAATTCTGTTTGTCTAAGTACCACTAAAAATCAAGACCATGCTTTTGGTAAAATCAGTACTTGGTACATCCCTACATCTCTCTGAAATTTCCAATATTGTCTCCTGTTTTCAGGCTCTGTGTTTTCTATTGGTCTGAGCTCCTGCAGCCTCTGTCAAAGTCTGTAGGTAGAGGTAGAAGTTAAGAAGTATGAAAGGACATTAAAGAGTGTTGTCCCTGCTCTATACTCAGATGCTGGCTTGTGAATTGACAGCCAGGTGATGAGTAAGTGTTGGTCTCATTTTTTCTTTCTTGTGTTTTACAGGAAGATTTTAGCACCTGGAGAAGAGGAACACTTGGAGTTTGAGGAGGATGATGAGGAAGGAGGAGCTGGAGCAGGGTCTCCAGACTCTTTTCCTGCTAGAGTTCCAGGTAGGGGCACTAGTCTTGCCATGGCAGCCTCTGTAGCTTCTCTGAGTTCTGAGAAGCCTCTTTTTCTACCTGTGATTTGAAAAGCTTGGGTGGGGAGCTAGAGGCTCATGCAAACAAACCCTAATGCTGTATTGGAGAACTACAAGGGTGGCCGGTGATTTTTTTTCTCAGCAAACAATATCTTACTGTGAAACAGTTGTATGGAGAACTTGTGAGGGTGGTACCATCTACCTCAAATAATTAGCCTTTATTCCTGATCAAACTCAGTATTTTCATCCCATGCACTTTCTTACCTATGTGAAGCATTTCACATGTGTTCAAATGTAAATTGTGGCAATGTTTCTCCTGCAAGGAGCAGCACATCCTCCTAGAGGTGTGATAAGTTGTTGCTGGTTATTTTTGTATGGTGTTTTTTGGTGAGACAGTGGCTTAGAGTGAAGCCAGGCTCTGAGAGGACAAAAAGGGGGTTTGATTTTCACAGCTTAAGTCCTTGTCCATGTGAAAGCACTTGTAGAACTGGATATACCTACAGATTCTAGAGAGGGTCTTCCTGTAGCTTCGGGCAATTTAGATGTTGCAACAGAGGTTCTTTAGGTTCCTGGTGTAATTTCTTTGCAGAAGAAACAAGTTTCTCATTTCAGAGCCGTCTGGCAAACTTTGTATTTCAGGAATGAGATAACAAGTAAGGAAACCAGTACTTGTGCTTATGGTCAAAAGAGCTGGGGTGTTGCATTACTTATACCTGGAGAAAACACATCTGTGTCCTCAGATGTCAGCCCGAGCACAGTGCTGAATAAGGTCCCTGCAGGCTGTACTGGGCTGTGATGTGGACATGCACATTCTACACCTGATTATGCCAAGCTCCTAAACAGGCCATAATATATGGTGATACTGATTTGCTGTCTTGATCCTTGTTATTCACCGTGATAAATCCATTTATGGAGATGCCTTCTGTCTGTCCCAAGTACAGCACAGAGACCTTGAGTAGCTATTGGTGTGGTGGTGGATCAATAAGGCTGTGACTGTTGCCACAGTGCCAATAGTTAGCTCTGCAACCCCTCAGAGCTGTGTGCATGTAGTGGACATAGAAGCTGTGTATGGGCTTAAGAAAGAGTATAAGAAGGTGATAAGCAGGCTGAGTTTACAGTTAAATCATTTTCAAAGAAGGAGAGTAGCCAAGTTGGAAAGAGGAGAGGCTTGGGGCTTACACTTTCTTACAGAAATACTCCTCAGTAAGCTCATGCTTTTAAGAGGAGGTGAGAGCAACTTGTGACGGCTGTTTTACATTGCCATCTATTTAACAGACTGCATATGTGACTTTTCTGAACTACTTTTTCCACATTAAGGTAAATGTCCCCATAACTACAATAATCTAAATCCCTAAAGTGGTTTTGTACTACTTGTTTCCCCACTGGATGTAAATACTGTGATGTTTCTTTCCTGATTGGAGGTTGGTCTGCTGCTCTTCCCTGGGTGATGAGGCTCAAACAAAAGCAGTTTGCAGCCCTGGGGTGAGCCTTATGAGTGAAGTGAACTTTCCCTATGGAAATGACAGAGTTGTGTTGCACTCCTTGCTTTGATGTGCCTTTAATCCATAGTGTGTGACTGTACTGTCTAACTGACCATGGTCTTGTCTTCTCCATGCATGGCTTCACCGTTATCACATTGCCCCATTCATCTAACCCAGGAGCCAACAAAGGTATGACAACCTTTTAGTATGTACAGTAATTTCTGTGCTCATGTTCATGTAGCTGTGGTCTTCTTCATGCAGCTCTCAGTGCCAATCCTCACAACACAATTTTTGGTAACAATCACAGTACTGGGCACCTATCGGTTGGTCTTCATTTGCCTTCAGTATGAGGAAAAGGGAAGGTCGTGTTTGTTGATTCAAACAGCTCTCTGCTGTACTAATGAAGAGGTTCTGGGTTGTGGTGTAGCCAAGGGTAGGTGTAGCTGGATTTTATTTACTGGAATACACATTTTATGGGAAATCTTACACAAAGAGTATTTGTGTAGTTGGACTTCAGCGCTGTGTGGAGCTGAACTGACCAATGGCTTGCTGCCTCTAACAGCAAAGGTTTCCTGCCTTTCTTCTGGTTATATATGACTTTATTCCAGTGCTGTGCTCTGCTGTGATCCATTTCACTTTGTGAGCCCAGCAGGACACTTGTCACTTTTTTCCCTTTTCTCTGAACTGGGATTTGGGAGGGGAAAGCCTGAATGCCTGTGTCTTGGTGGCAGTGGGCTGCTGGGCTGGCCTACTGTCTGTCTCTGAAACCCCCTTGGAGGAGGACACTTCCTTCCTTGCAGATGGTCCCGTTCCCCTCTGGCAGAGATGCCCAGCGGTTGTGTCTGGCATGGCTGCAGCTTTCTCCTGAAAGGCTGTTATTATCTCTACCGGCCAG
>VXAD01012347.1:0-40832 GCA_013399195.1 Dicrurus megarhynchus
TTTACAGAGCATTTGGAAGCCTAAAAAAGTGGCTATCATGCATTGCAAGGGTCATCAAAAAGGGAAAAAACAGCCCCTGAACTGGGAAATTGTTTTGCTGACGAAACTGCAAGGGGGATTGCAGAAAAAGGCATTTTTGCAGTGGTACCACAGAAAGAGATAGATTTGTCATAATTTACCCCAAAATACGATCAGAGGGATCACAAATTAATTAAGTTCCTTAAGGCTGAGATCAAAGAAGGTGGGTGGGCTGTTACCCTGGTAGGACAAGTTGTAGTTCCGCTCCTGATCCTCCGAGAAATAGCCCAACGAGAGCATGAAAGTACCCACTGGGGAACAGAAAATCTTTTAAAGCATCTGAGGAAAGTAGTAATAGGGAGAGGGATGACTGATGCAGTACAATCTATAACAAGCAAGTGCGAAACCTCCTGTAAAAACAACCCTGACACAAGCAAGAGAGTTGTGTTAGGAGTGACAAAAACAGGAGCTCTCCCGGGAGATTATTGGCAAATAGATTTTGCTGAGATGCCACACAAAGAGGGATGCAGGTATATACTGGTACTGGTTGACACCTTTGGTGGATGGCCTGAGGCGTTCCCCTGTCGCACCAACACAGCAAAAGAAGTAGTGAAAGCTTTGCTCAATCATATAATACCAAGATTTGGGGTTCCTTTGGGAATGCCATCAGATAGAGGGCCACATTTTGTTGCAACGGTGGTTGGGGAAATTAGCAGGATTTTGGGACTTACCTGGGACCTGCACACACCATACAGGCCCCAGGCAAGTGGCAAAGTTGAACGCATGAATGGGACCCTCAAAACCCAGATTTGCAAGATTTGTCAAGAGACATCCATGACATGGGTTCAAGCCCTGCCTGTAGCTTTGCTGAGAGTCCGCATACAGCCAAGGCGGAGGGACAACATAAGTCCCTATGAAATCTTATATGGCAGGCCATACCAGGTTCCACGCATCCCGGGGGAAATTCATATGAAAGGTAAAAATGATTTGCAGAAGTATTTAATGGCTCTGAGTTCCACTTTGCAGAAGCTCCAGAGATTCGTCGTGTTATCCAAACCAATAGGATTGGACACACCTGCTCATCCGTTCCAGCCTGGAGATTGGGTCTACATCAAGTGGTGGGACAGTGACCCCTTGCAAGCCAAGTGGAAGGGACCATTCCCAGTTTTGCTGACCACTTTTACTGCGGTCAAGGTTGCTGGCAAGGGACCGTGGATCCACTACTCCAGAGTGAAGAAAGCTTCTGCTCCCGAAACCACCAAGAAGACAGAGACTAATACCAATCAGAAAGATGCAGTTTAAACTGTTTTTTTCACATGATTGCTGTTAGCCCAACTGGTAACCACGATTCAGGGTTTACCCCAGAATAAGATTGCATAAGACTGTGGTCCAAAAGGTGTCCACAGTTCTTACGTGGACCAAAGTGGGAGAATTAAGAAAGATTTGGATGAAATTTGAAAGGGAACTCAAATTCTACATGAAGTAGCTTCCAGAAATGACACCTTAAAATTTGATTATATTATTGGTACCCTCACCTCATGGTTACCAAGCTGGGCCTGGGTAAAAGAAGCATTTATAATAGCTGTAATTGTAGTTATCATCTGTGTAATAGCCTGTGGAGCAGCCGGTTGTGTAAACCGGTTCTGTGGGTCATGTAGAATAGAGACTAGACAAGGTAGAGTTTTGTTAGTCTCTAAAAGAGGGAAATGATGCCATGATGATTTTTTGCGTTTTTCTTTTAAACCCCTTTTTGTGCCTTTTTGCAGCTTCCGTATTCCTTAGTGCTTTTTGCCTACATTCTTGGACTTGTTTGTTAAGCTGGGAGACTAAACATTTTAGAGGTTTCGTAGTTAGGGATCAACATGCCCCAGACACCAAGGTCCTCTCCAGAACACATTTTGTAAACTAAGATAGAACCATCCAGGGGAAGGTTCCTCAAGGAGGGGGGCTCATGTTAGCCTCTCATTGGGGAATTTATGATAGATATGCTAATTAGTAAAACCTATGTTATACCAGGTCTTTGAGGGGGTTTTTGGGCAGTGTACACTGAGGTGCATTCGACCTGGACGTAGTGCACCTAAGGATCCTTAAAATAAATACCAAGATAAAATCCCTTTTTCCCTTCTAACTGTGTTTGACTCTTGATTTTAAGACCAGGAAAAGGCATCAGTATAACAATACAAGTACTGAAAGCTACAATTTTAACTTTCCCTTGAAGAGTTTATGAACATGATGTTGACTGGATGAGGTGAATTAAGTGGATGTGGACATAATTATACAATCAAGATATATTAAAAAAGATTCTCAAATTCATAGATGAATGAACAGAAGCAAAACTAAAGCACAGAATATTTTCCAGTTATCATCAGTCCCAGATGTTGGCTTCTTAACTGTAGCCAAGTTTAGACAGAGGCTGTAAATAAAACAGACTGGTGTCACAGGTAATTCATTAAAGCTTGCAAGCAAAATAATATTTATTTCCATATACCATCTTTGTACCACTGTAACTGAACCCACATGGTGTAAAAGTATTGTCTTAGTCATCCTACACTAGGATGGTTTAACCTTGTCTATCTTATTTTGTATTCAGCTCTGGAATAATGATGTCAATGCAAGTTTTAGTGGGTTTAACTGCACCCCTCTACATTTTGATTGCGTATCTTGCACCTCATTCTGAAGACAACCTTTACCACATGTGAAGATCTGTTAGAAAATGTAGTTTCTAAGATAGGACAAGAACATCAGCAAAACTATTTCACTGCTAGAATAGTACACTACGATTTTGAAAACAGACTAAACTAAATCTACTTTTTTCACTTAGCGGTTCCAAATTCTATCACCAGTTCATTACCAATTGAAAGGACTAACTCTTAACTTTAAACGTACTACCCTGAGCCCCAGAAAAGCTTAACTCAACATACTTGTCTGACTCCTGAGTGAGATGTCAGGTAATAAAGAGCATTAAGAACAAGACAAGCATGCATCATACTTTCCTGACATGTTCTTCTAACTTCCAGAAATCTGCAGATCAGGGGTTCTATGAATCAGAGGTATATTTTTTTGCATCAATAGCTGGAAAGAGCTGTCTTTAAAAAAGTCCACATAATAAACCTATAGCATCTACTATCTCACAGTCTGGGTCAAGTGATATTTTCTTTAGAGAATACTATCCCTGGATACTCACTGTCCACACCACAACTGAGTGAGAGAGTTTCATGCAATGAAGGATTGACACATGCAGTGTGAACGCTGCTCGAGAAGAGGAGGGGACACTGAAGAACACAACTTTGATACATACAGAGTCTACTCTTAATTTGTAGTAAGTGAATAAAACTGCATACATCTAGCAGAGAGACACTGCTAATATTATGTGGGGTGTGTGCATGTGTTTTTTAATATGACAATAAAACAACCGGGTATTTACTACCTCTTGCTGATCCTTGAGCATGTACGTGAATTCAGATATTTTTGGACCATTTCTACCAAAAATTGTAAGCCTTGCTTATAATTCACTGGCCCTAGATTTTGTAGAAGCTTTAGACATAGACTACCATGGATACTGTAGCCAAAGGGCAATTTCATATCCCACCTTTTCAAATCCTTCTCATTATTCTTCGTATCTTGTTAGCAAAAAAATACCATCAGTATTAATTTGACTTTTTCATTCTCTGCACTGCATATTTTAGCACTTGCCTAAGATATGATGCCATATTTATGATGCCATAAAGGCAAGGGGTTTTTATTTCTTTTTTCAAAATAACAAACACCATCTGCAATTCTCTAGGGACCATATCAACATAGGATCATTGCAGTCTTACAATGTTCTACACAACAGACTAAATGGATTAAACCTGAATAGAATAAAATAGTAAAAAAACTGAGGCAAGATGGTAATCAGTATCTTGCTGAAAGTAGATCTGGCTAAATGCAGCTGGTAGAAACATCTGCCATGATTTACTTTTATTTCTTGTTCTTCTCACCTTCTGCACAGCTGCTATTTCATCTGTGCTCTTACTGGGCTGCCCTGATTCTTGAGCCTTTCTTTTTTGCTCAGATTCTCTTGGATGGGTAAATAATTTTGTAAAACTGTAATTTCTGTTTGTATGTATTACATTTCTGTGTATATGCATACACATAAACGTACACATCTAACCCACTTAATTTGCCCCAGAAACTAACATTAATAGCAAAGTGGGGAAGGAAATGTGTTGGTACTCATTCTTGCCAGACAAGCTATGTGAAACAGTTGAAGCCACCATCATCAACAAACTCTATGTCATGCCTCCTATATTATTTACTTCTTTTCAAGTATTCTCTACTGTCATGTGTTACTCTAATGCACAGTTACTGTTTTAAGCAAATGGAAAACACAGTAAGAGCTGTCCATGAAAATAACTGTAGTCATATTCATTTTCCCTGGTGCCAAAGATTATGAAGAAACAATCTTTGTCAATTATTAGAATAATATCCTATCTAAGCAGTGCTTCCACTCTGCTGACATTTCTAAGTATCAGAAACATGAAACAAGGTGAAATGAAGTGCAACAGCAAAATATCCCCAATCTCTCCTATAAAACTACATAATCAATTTAATCTAAGATAGGATTACTTTTTCTTACCTTCAGCCATTTATCAACACACTTGGCATGGAACTCATGGTTACAAGGTAAGACTCTAAGTAGCTGCCTTGACTCAAAATCACACATGCACACCACACATCTAAAAAAGAGAACGAAGTTTAAATGTATCTGCTATGTAAGAACAACAAATATGCAATTCCATACAAAACTTTACAGGTATGATTGCAACACAGTAGCTATTTTACTCCTTCAGTAGCTACAGTGATCCACATCTGACAGTGGAAACTGAGAATTAACTCTGTGGGGTTTCATGGGTATTTTGTTCCTTTTTTTATTTACTGTGCTTTCACATCGCAAACCAAGTATTCTTGCTCTTCTGACCTAGCTGTGACTGCATGTTAAAGAAATGAAAATCCAGCCACCTAAATTATGGAACTTTGAAAGAGACCAGTATACTTACAATGTCTGCTCTGACTGGTGATTGTTTGGATTGAACCTGTAGGATGGAAGCTGCTCAATGTCAGCTTTTGTTAATCCCCGTGGTTTGGCTTCTCCCAGACGTTCTGCCAAATTCAGGAGTGCCTGCAAAACACGGAAACTAGACATTTAAAAATTCACTGATCAAACAGGCTCTGGTTCCGTTAGTGTTGGGACTACCATCACATCTCACTACTCCAGCTGGTAGCATAAAACACGCTTCTACCAAGAAATATGTAGAACTTTAGTTCTCCCATACAGTACAAGCTCCTTGGAAAGTCTTTCAGAACTTAACCATCTTCGTAATTATTTAAGATACTGTCTTTGGGATTTCAAAACCCACTTCCCAAGGACCCAATTTCCAATTACTACTGTGACTGCATGCACAGCTCAGTAAGTAATTTGCTTCTGAGGGATCCCCTCACCCTGCTATGAAATTAACAATGCTGGTAAACCAGAAAAAAATTGTCAACTAACTTCCTTTGTAAGAATATGTGAGTCTGGTCTTGTGAGAGAAATCATAAATTTAATGGGACAGTTTATGATTTCCATTCCACATTTAGGGCTAGCTGAATTAAAATATGGAGATTTTATCTTCAATCTGCAAAACAAATACATACCATCTAACTTTAAGTGCTTTTTTTGGCTGCTAAATTTTATGTTAATTTTCTGTAAGCCAAGCATTGCAACTAAAATCCTTCCATGTATATAATTTGCAGTCTATCATGTATTTAGCTCACACTCCTTCATGAGGGGCCTAGGAAACGTGTGATAGAGAATCAATGCACAGAAAGGACCCTGTGAAAGCTGCAAATGGTACTGATTTCTTACACTACTGAAACTAGGGCCCAAATTCTCAGAAGACATTGCTTCTTCTGAACCACCACAGAAGTTATCACAGAAGTGCTCATTGTTAAACTGAAGATGTGCAACTGCACAGAGATCTTAAGGGGAGCACAGGCAAAGAGATGCAAAAGTCAGGGTTAATGATGACTAACTCAAGAGAAATCAAATGGAATCCATTAGCTTCAGAACCAGCAAAGAAACAACAGCTGGAACAGCCCCATAATTATCTAGGATATTTAAGAGGGTTCTGCATCTCTAGATGTGAATTACCATCCACTCCTGAGGGCAAGAAGAACAGGCAGTAAGGCAGTTTTATAAACATTACATTTAGATTAATTAATCCTATGATATCAAAACTATTCGGAAGTTACACTCATAAAACCAGTAACTTACCCTTTTTGAAAGTGTTTCACTTCTGTTTTGTATATAAAATCAATTAAATTTTGAAAGGAGAAGAGTATCATGTAGAACTTAAAAGTTGAACAATTTCATGATTACTAGCCTGGAAAGGTGAATTCTGGGAGAGAGCAATAGATAAGAAAGAAAGCTAAACACTGTAATATCCAGTTTTACAAAGAGAATCTGGAAGGACCGTTTTTGGATTCTGTCTTCACAGTCACTACATTTATTTGAAAGACAAAACCAGAATTAAAAGCAAAATATAATAAAATTTTATCTATTGCTTGAGCTAACATCTGTTCTTTAAACGTAGTTGTAGTTCACACACCAACCTCATAGTTTTCTACCTCTCCATCTTCCACATCCAACTCAAAGCTGAAAGCTGGTCCAACTGCCGGTGGAACTGGGAGCATTGATCTACCACGAGAGCAAACAAGGATAAGGTTCAGCATGTTGCTGAAGGAAAGCACAGAAACATCTGGCAGAGGTAAAGTAACCTTTTTGATGCCTCTCTAATCAACACGTTCTCAGAACTGGCAAAAACGTTACGTTTGAAGTCAAGAACAGACATTTGAAGTGAAAGAGTCACAGGAAAAAGCTTTTTCTGCTACTTTCTGATACTGGGAGTGCTGACTTTTTAATTGCATGCATGTTTCACTTGGTACTTTTCCAAGCTCAGCTTTATTACAAAAACTAATGTCTTAATTAACACAGACTATGGAGAGCTAAAACTGACAAAAAATTGACATTCTGGTTTTAAATATATTTCTTTAAGTGGATAAAAGACCATCAAAGAGGAATGCTAAGTTCGTTTAGGTCTCCAACACAAAAGTCTTGCAAGTTCTGCAAGCCTAAAACACACAATGAAGATAAATAGGATTTGCTACCGGACAAACTTCTATACTGAAGGCAAGCACAAATTCACTTTCTCATGTACTGTGATGTTGGTTAAAGCCGAACCCCTTCAAACTGAGAGATCAGAGAGATGTTTTTCTGCTTGTTTATTTAGTAAGTCTTTTTACCACCCAAGATAGTACAATGAGTCAAAACTTCATCCACAGACATGGAAATCACAAATTCAAAGCACTAATATAGTAGAATCAGGAATTACTGTGCCACATCATGTCTGCAATGAATAGGCAAGAAGCTATGACATTACTCTCAGACTGCAAGATGCAAAGCTGAACAACTTTGCTGAATCAGATTTCTGGTGCCATTTTCATGCCACGTCTGACACTGCGCAGAGAGAAACTACAGATCTGGTGTCAGTGTTTGATCATTTCCTTGTCACTGTCACCTTTGCCACCAGAAATTTTATCTTTGTTTTCCAAACATTTAATTCTTACTTCCAATACAGAACATTAGATGACTAATACATCTCATGTCATAGACCCAACCTCTCTTCCAGAGAGTCCACCATAACACACTACAGCTAATTCCTAAATGCTAATTGTTCCATATCTTTTCCAGAAATTTCTAATCAGAGGCAGAACAGAAATGTGACAGCTGTGACAAAGTAGCACTTCAGGCAATAAAGAGTAACACATCACAGAAGCTCCCACCCTTGTGTTTTGTAAGTAAGAACCAAACCAAATTAATTTATTCCATAAGTGAAGACTGCTACAACGTGATCCTACAGCGTAACCATGCCTCTGTAAGAGTATCACAGAACTATGATTTAAAATCTGTTGAAGACTTTACCAAGAGTTCAGAAACAAGAGGCTACTGTGCCTCAAAATACCTGCAAAACTACACTGGATAAAAACTGTTCACTTGTATTTTTCCTTGCGCAGTGGTGCAGGTTATTCAAAACAGGCTGAAAAGTTTACATAGAAATGGAAGTTTTCCTCTGAGACAGGTGAAATATGCCTGGTCTCTGGTAGAGTCCAACCATAGAAAGTGCCAAGATGCTTGCTGACTTCTTAATAGCCTACATGGAAGCAAATGTTCTTTTCACTTACAGCACATAAGGTAATAGGCTGGGATGGTAAGGGTGTGGTGGTATTGGCTGCTGTGATCGGTATCTGCTGCGCCCTGTCAGTCTTCGAGGCATAAAAGGTGGGTAAGGCTGCAAGAAAGAAGAAAATAAGCTTCAACTGAAACTTGTGGAACTGGAACTTGTGTCCAGTTTTGGGCTCCCCAGCACAAGACAGACATGGACATACTGGAGAGAGTCCAACAAAGGGTCACTAAGATGGGTCTGGAGCATCTCACGTGTGAGAAAAGGCTGAGAGAGCTGAGCCTGTTCAGCCTGGAGAAGAGAAGGCTTGAGGGGGATCTTATCAAAGTATATAAATACCTGAAGGGAGGGTGCAAAGAAGACGGAGCCAGGCTCTTTTCAGTGGTGCCCAGTGGCAGGACCAGAGACATTAGGCACAGACTGAAACACAGGAGGTTTCATCTGAACATCAGCAAATACTTCTTTACTCTAAGGGTGACTGAGCACTGGCACAGGTTGCCTAGGGAGATGGTGGAGTCTCCCTTCCTGGAGATACTCAAAAGCTGGCTGGACATACTCCTGGACACATAGTTTTAGGTGGCCCTGCTTGACCAGACAATCACCCTTCCAACATTATCCAGTCTGTGAGCCCATGATTCAACATTTTCTATTCTTAATCTCTACCCTCAATAATGAAATCCACTTTCAGTAAAGCACTATTTTAAAAAATCCAGCCTCTGCTAAAATCCAAAAGAATCTCAGCCTCAATTTAAAATTACTATTCCCATCTATAATACACAATCAGACCAATCTATGCGAAAAAGTAGTAATATACAACAGAGCTTGTTGCAAGTTCTTGTGTTTTAGTCTACAGTCAGTATAGTTTGGGAAACAGGACATGAACTGCTGACCCTGTTGTAAATATAAAAGCCCTACTATGCAGGCTTCCACACAGGCAGTTGAGTAAAGAAGCCCTTAAAAAACTTCTAAAGTGAGAATTTAAAAAAAAAAATCTTTAAAAAACCTCTAACTTTTAAACAGTGGTATATATTTACATTTAGGCTTAAAGGCTTGAAGCCTTTCAAGTGTATGTGGAAAGTATAATCAGTACAGTTTCTGCAGCTGGACCACACCTGAAGAGACACTCCAGCCTAAAGCTTCAATGCATTCATTCCATGGATAAATCAGGGCGTTTTCTGTCATCTTTTACTAAAAATTTTTTTTGCATTTTCTACAACTGAAATTCATGTATCCCTATTGAATTCATATTTGAGGGCCTTCAGACCTTTTTTTTGAAACAAAGATCACTCTTAAGTCTTTACTAACACATTTTTCTTCTTAAATGTTGGAAATTTGAAAGCCCCAAACCCCAACAACCCCAATGCCTAACCTAAAATCCCCTAATTTTACATTATGATTAGGTAGCCACAGTCATACATAAAATTAACATATGAATATAAACACAATGCAAAAGAGCCAGGTTCCTTTTGGTTGACATCTCAAACTAGGCATAAAAAATATCAATTTTAGTGCTTTGCAAATTCTGCAATCCAAAAACATAATTAGAAACTGTTGTGTTCACTATATGAAAAAGATCAGAAATGCTGCTATTCCATTCTGCATGTGTTAATGAAATAAAGCTTTATAAAGATTTAGTATTACTTTATAAAAGGCCACATGGTTACTTGTAATATGCCTCTATTCTACTCCTTAGCAATAAACAACATGGAGCTGAAGCATCAGAGAGGACAAATGCTACAATCTGCAGAAAATGGTACTATGTTCCCTATCTACTTTAACAACTGAACTTAAAAATGAAGGAAGTCTGACTCCAAGCAAAACATGTATAATTCGACTAATTCATCTAAGCATATGGAAGCTTTCAAGTGTTCTGGTCTCCAGAGTGCCTCATGGTACCTGAAAACTTCATTGAAAATCTGTGCATCTTTAGATTAACAATAAGTTGATCACTTTTTAAAATGGTGAACACTTACTTGAACCTTTATAAAAACTGCAGCATGCATTTGACTAGGTTCTGTGATTTCAAGGAGATGAATTAAAGACAAGATACCTGTATATTCTGCAGCTGCAGGGCCTAAAATTTAATTCTTATTTAAAATTTAAATAACAATATGCCTCTAAAACCACTGACAACTTGATGCACATGTCAAACAATAGATAATACCAGCACGGATATTAGGGATTTAGCTATTTGATTTAGCTATTTCTCCCAGCATCACACAGGTAGGAGATGTTTGTTTGGTTTTTTGATTTTTTTTTTTAAAGTGACCCACACAAAACTACAAGAACAACAACAACAAACCCCTGACCCATTTCAGGACTCATATAATTGGAGATTCAAGTACAAGACAAAGATCCTAGAAATTGCACCACTGGACACACCACAGAAACACACAATTCAACAAAGTTCAACACAGACTACCACTTTTAATTTTATTTTGTGCTGCTGCAGTTGAGCCGCCTGTAGATCACCTGAAAGCTGACTTAAATCAAGGTTTGTAACATGGCTACCTTTATAGCATCTATAGTATAGTATGGTATGGTGTGGTCTAAATTATGGAAGCACTGTACAACTGCTTCAAGAGAAGAACTGTTTTTAAAGCATTCTGGCTTTCCTGAGCTGTGGAATCTCAACATATGATGAAGAACTAAAAGTGACAACAGTTTTTCTAAACTGTACTTACTAGTCCCTGCAATAGAAGTCCTGGTCTGTGTGACAACATGGAAAGTTTTCTAAGTAAATGCTGCTCCACTCCGCAGATAATGTTACTGGAAATAATTTGCTGGTGTCATTAAATTACCCTTAACTTGATTAACACAATCTTAAAGAAAATATCACAGTATGCAGCTATTCCAATAACGGAATATGATTGCAAAAGTGCAACTTTTCAACAAAATGTAGTACAGAATAAAGATCAAGAATGTTAATGCAGTATGAAAGAGAACGTAGCATAGAAAACAATACTTACTACCCCAAATGACATCTCCTGGTGTAATGGATCATGGGCTAAAAATTGAAGAGGAGCTGAGGGAGGCAACGTTGGTGGATGGGCTGAGGGAGGGTATGTAAAACCTCCTACAGGAAGATGTTCTCCAAGCAATTCTACATCATTTTCTATCCTTTGAAGCGGCTAAAAAAAACCAGAGATAGCCTTTGTTGCAGTAATAGAGATGAAATTTTTTCCCCAATAAAGAACTGCAATCCCAGTTGTATATTCTGTGCTGCTGTGATCAATTTTATAGTAACTCTGTGAACAATTCCTAGGTCATCAACACTACCCAGAAAAGCAAAGACAACACTACACATTTGATATAAATTCACCTTTTCCAGCTAGCCATGCTTATAGACCAGGAATTTATGCGATCTAGCAAATATAGGAGTGGCTGTAATTTCCTGTATCTTGCATTTTTCAGGACAAATATTTGCTCTCCTTCTTGCCAGGCTGCTCTCACTGTATAACTATGCGAGAGAAAAAAATAAACAACCATAGACAAGAACTGAAATTGTGCCACAAAAACTGAAAAGTGGAGAGGAAACATGGTGGTTCCAGTAGATGAAACTGATAATGATATCCAGTAATCAAGCAGAGGCTTTCCTAGGAGGGTCATGCAAGCAGTCCTAACAAGCAGTCCAGAGGTTTCAGAAGCATGAGATTCCAGATTAGTTTTGTAGCTAGTCAAATCTATTACATCAGTCAGGTCCAAAAGTGCCCAAGAAACAACCAGGAATTCTCCCTGTTTCATAAATACACCTTTCTGTTACTGACACTGAATTCCACCATTTCAAGAAATTCAGCTAAGAAAGCCACCTTGTGGAACCAAAGGAATATTCTGTTTTCCTGTTACGCAGAACAAACAAGATATTCTTAAAGCACTACGATGCAAACTTTTTGCCAGAGCTGAAAGTTGACAGACAAGCCCAGGTAAAAACCTAAGTAAGCAACTCAAGCTAAAACCTGAGTCCACACAGTTTGTAAAGCAAAGTCTTATAAAGTTTACTACCACAGAAAACCACTTTGTTATGATGATGGAAACCGTTCTCCCATGACTGTAATGAAGGGATTACAACGCTATCCACACCTGAGACACGGCATGAAGAAGTCTCAGCAGTGTTTGCAACAATAAAGCTATATTCTATTTCTGCATTACTGAAATACCTGCATGTTCTACTCAGCGGGGCAAATAAATGGACAAGTACTCAGTTAACCACACAAGAAAGTGTGGTAGGCCAAAACTGTAAACCTGGTTTCCCCCTAAATCCAAAACAGGGTCACATTTTCCCATGTTTGTGGAGCCCCTATCACTACACCAAATCTGCTTAAGCAGACATCAACAGTAACTTTTCTAAGTGTGAAAAAAATGTTCTAGGAAAAGGACTGGTCATTTAAAAATTAATCAAGAAGTAATACAAAAGCAGCATGTAATTAGAGCAACATTCTGTGCTTCTTACTCTGCTGAGCTTTTCTCTGACATGCTTACTATGCTTACACAACTTCCTCTGGATTCTATTCTGCTTCCTGGGAAAAAATACCTGATGGTGAAGGAAATACCCATTTTTCTGAGACAAATAAAAGTGTATGGAGAAACAGCACAGACAATGATGAAATCTGAAGTGAAACACTGAACTTCAGAAGTATTTTTTCATCTTTTTCATCAACCAAGTGGTTACAACTTGGAAGAAAATCCGTGTTTCCTCAATCAGGTATCAGTACTGTGTACCCATCCAGCCCACCAGTTCTACTGAGAGTGGGGTAAGAAGCATTACTTACCGACCGTGACTGCTGTGCTTGAAAGGGAACAAATTGTCCTGGAGGAGGTAAGTGAGGAGGGTGGTGTGTAGAGATATGAGGAGGATGCAAAAGGAATGGGTCACTGGAAATGAGGGGTGGAAATGCTGCATATGGTACAGGTAGGTGCTGGACTGAGCACGCCTGAAGCATCTGAAATAAAATGAAAACAATATATTTTTGTAGCACAAATATTCCCTATACAATGTTCCATACTCTAGGTATTTATTATGGAAAAGTATCCTTATAATAGAACTGTTCTTTTGCCTTGTTGAAAAAGCCTCCAAAATACACATAAATAAAAACTCATTCAAATACCCAAGGAACAGGGAGTAGTACAGAACAGGCTCTAGGACGCAGCATAGTGTGACATCTGCTAGGTGCTCATGGTCAGCAGGAGTTTGGATTTTCAATACTCCAGGATTAGACAGGCTCCTAAGTGATGAGCAGATACATTCATCCTAGTTCATTTTATTTTTCCCACATATCACCATCAAAACAATATGCCAAAGCAATGGTCTTGCAACCACTTAAAGCTCTACATGCAGCTGAAGGACTCTCAGCTGTCAGACTGTGCCTAACGACTTCTGCTGCCTCATATACTACAAATAATTCATAATACAGTCTGCTCAGTTTTGCACTTTTGGGTGAGTCCTATGCTCTAAAAGCAGCTCCATAGTGACAGATACTATCAGAAATAGCTCTTTTTCTCTCCTCCTTTAAATTCCTGACATAAAGGCAACTTTAGGCACTAAAGTTTGAACAATAAAATGATTAAGGCACTGCAGGGGAACAGGAATGTGCTTTATGGCACTGTTCAGTTTTACTTCCACCTTTCTATATGAAGGAGCAAAGAACCTGCATTCTCTTTTTTGTTGTGCTTTGATCCATTATGAGAATGTCAGGTATGTCTTTTACATTTTTAACAATTAAAAGTGCATTTAATTAAGATATTCATTATCAAATCTTGAAAAGAAACATTACCCACCCAGTTTTATATCTCACTTTTTTTTCTTATTAGTCATGTCACACAGAATACATGTGCATATTGACTATACGAGCATAAAATGGTAAAAGGAACTAATTTAAAATTAGATTTCAGTAGTGGAGGTGGAATTATCTCAATTTGCTGTGATCATGACCAAACATGAACCTTCAAATGCCCCAAAACATGAGCAGATTAATTTGATTTGACCGTATTTTTTCCTTAAATGCTGACTATTCTTTTCCCTCAGTTACTTCATCATTTTTCTAAAAAACAAATACTATAGACAAGTGTTTCTATGGTTATATTTTTATTGTATTTTACTAAATTGAAAACTGTCCTCTGGAACAGCTGAAGATAAATTTGCAGCTAGAACATCTCACAGTCCTCCTCAAAACATGAGATTCTTTGGGAAACATCAAAATAGGATTTTACGTGGTAAAGACTACCATAGCTCCTATATATATTTGGAATGTTTGATTTGTGCTATGCCCATGCCACTTTTTAAAGTTAGAGCAAATGGGGCCACACTAACTTTCAAGCGGAAAAAAATGAAAATTACCTGTTTATTCACGCAAGCTTTTAAAAAAGTTTTTCTGTTTGGACGTATCACAGAATGACCAGGGTTAGAAGGCACCTTAAAGATCATTTGGTTCCAAACCCCTGCCATGGGCAGGGACAACTTTCACTAGACCAGGTTGCTCAGAGCCCCATCCAATCTGGCCTTGAACACTTTCAGGGATAGGGCATCCATGACTTTTCTGGGCAACTCGTTCCAGTGCCCCACCACCCTCATAGTAAAGAATTTTTTTTCCTAATATCTAATCTAAACCTACTCTTTTTCAGTTTAAGGCCATTCCCCACCTTGTTCTGTCACTACATGCACTTGTAAAAGGTCTCTCTCTGCCCTTCTTGTAGGCTGGCTTCAAGTACTGAAATTAGGGCACCTCAAAACCTTCTCTTGTCCAGGCTGAACAAACCCAATTCTCTCAGCCTTTCTTCATGTAAGAGGTGATCCACCCCTCTGATCATCTTGGCGGCCTCCTCTGGACTCGCTCCAACAGGTCCACGTCCTTCCTGTGCTGGGACCCCAGAGCTGGGTGCAGTGTTCCAGGTGCGGTCTCAGCAGAGCAGAGCAGAGCAGAGGGGCAGAATCCCCTCCCTCCCCTGCTGCCCACGCTGCTTTGGATGCAGCCCAGGGCACGTTTGGCTCTCTGGGCTGGGAGTGCACATGGCTGGGTCATGTCCAGCCTCTCCTCCCCCAGCACCCCCAAGGCCTTCTCACAGGGCTGCTCTCCATCTGTTCATCCCCAGCCTGTGTTGATGTGACCCAGGTGTAGCACTTTGTGTTTGGTCTTGTTAAATCACATGAGATTTCACATGGGCCCACTTCTCAAGCTCGTCCATGTTCCTCTGGATGCCATCCTGTCCTTCGAAGAACTTTTAAAACTGATGAAGGTATTTAATAAACGGCATCTGTTTACTTCATAGTTACACATGCAGTGAGGGAGACAAATATTGTGAAAATAACAAAAGGATACTGGGAAGTTCACAGATTAAGCTAGTGAGCAGGTGACATGCTGGAGGGCACAGGCTACCTTTGAGATGAATTTTTATAGGCTAGAGAAATTGGCTGACAGAAAATGTAAAGGTCAAAGGCAAATGTGAAGTCTGGCACTGGAAGAGACTAACTCCATGGAGCAGGACACTGAGTCTAATTGGTTGCAGTCAGATTTGCAGAAAAAATAGTGGGGTTGTGGTGGACATGTACACAATACCCATAGTGTAATCAGTCAAAAAGGCCTATGGCATGCTGGGCTGCATTGCTAAGAATGCAAATCGTGAATCAGTGAAGTGATTCTGCCCCTCCATTCAGAACCTGTGACACTAATCTCAAGTCCCGGGCCCAGTTTTGGGCGTCCCAGTGACAAACAAAGACAGTGACAACATGATGACCAGGAACTCAGAGGAAACTGCTTAGAAGTGGCATCAGAACTAGACCTGTTCTGCTTTAAAAAGAGAAAACTAAACAAACACCTTACCACTGTGTCTAACTACTTCTCAAGAGTGGACAGCAAGAATCCAAATCCTCCTCAAGAAGCAAAGTGAAAAAGCACAAGCACCAATGGGACCAAGATGCAGCAAAGAAAACTCAAACAGACATACAGAGGAAATTCTTCATCACAGGAACAGTCAAACACTGGAGCAGAAGCTCAGAGGGGTTGTGAAATCGCCATACTTGGAAATTGGTACTGCAGCAGGTGACCACCAGACGACGTCCAGAGTCCCCTCTTAACTTAATTAACTTCCTCAATTTTATGCTCTAACAGAAGAAAGCATAAAGTCTGCCTGCTTAACTTAACTGTTTATAGCCACTTGTACTGGATCTGTTCTCTCAACATGCTTATTAACTGTTGTACACTCAAAACAAAAACTAGAGCTTTACTCCTATATGTATTAAAAGGACAACTGCCTCGTTGAATTAGAAAACATTTTATGAATTGCACAGATAATATACCTATTCAAAGCAGAGGGTAAGATTGTTAGCATCCATTTGATGGATTTCCCAAAGGCCCAATATAGTTTCAGATTTTTCTGTTGTTGTTTCTTAGGACATGTTGCTTTCTTGCCTTGCTGAATTTACTATATAAGTATTGTTCCAGTCTCTGGGTACTCATTCTGAGATTGCTTTGCTTCACTAACACCATCACTAAACAGAAAAAAAAAGGCTGTCTCTCATGCGGCCTCAGGGATACACAGCAGTTTATGTAACAGATTTTCACCAATTTGACAGGTAAGGGGAGCTGATTCTCACAAACACTCCAGAGTAGCCAGCAGTATGCTGCAGACCTGGTTGCCTCTCATGGGGATAAATGGCACCTGGACATGATAAATGTAAATTACCCTTACTCTTCAATGAGCAGCTTAAAGAAATAGATGAGTCATATCAAGGGTTTTGTTTCAGTGCCACACAGGCTTATTCATGTCACAGAATGCACCACAGGGAAAGCAAAGTTACACACTGCTGGCAGAGACCAACATTATACCAACATCAAAAATGTTCACCAGATGCTGTATATAGTACTGTGTATGAAATTACAGATTTATACTACAAAAAAAGATTGGAGCTGCTGTAGTTACAGAGACCCACTTACTGGGGGAGGCACACTGCAAACTGGAAGGTGTTGGCCACTGAAAACCACTGAGCACCCTGGGACCTGCTGCGTGCTGCAGGCTGGAATGTGCTGGCCTGTGCAAAGTGGTATCCCATGCGGAGCCACAGTTGTCACTGTGTATGAAACAGGAACTGTGCCCTGATGGATCTGCAGCAAAAGGGAAAAAAAAAGTATTTAATAACTTACTGCAAAGTCTTAACACTAACACAGCACAGTACGATAAAAAGCTTTTACTTACCTATCAGAAAAATAATATATTGACAAAGAAAGTGTAAAAGGAGGCACATGGTTGTAATTTCTGTTCATTAAAATGTTTTTATCAATGGAATGTTATTCATTGATTGGAAGTTTCTGGGCAAGAGGGATCTCTCAGTTTAAAATGTTAAAACTTCAGTGGCGCCTTAGTCACTCAAAGCATGTCAGACCTGCCCACCCTCCCTTCTTTCCCCCAGGTTAATCTTACGAAATAAGAAGGTAGTAACTCCCACATAAAAGCTAATCTACAAGCAGTTCAAGATTTTTTTTAGTTCTGAAGGGACTGATTCAGTATTAATTCAAGAGACTTGTATCTTTAAACAACAAAACAATTCTCCAGATTTTCTTTCTTCCAAAGACACCGCTCTCTTGATTCACTTTCAGGACAACATTTAAGCTAAATTCCTAACCTAAGTAACAGAGCATCTAACTAGGAAGCTGAAAAGGAAAAGTTAACATGACTAAGAGGCAGCAGACCCTAACTGTCCAGATTCATATCAGGAAACCATGTAACCCGATTCTCTAACTAGTGGCAATGCCTAAAATTTAATCATCAAACTAAGATCCAAAGATATTCTCGACCTACAAAGCACATGGGTTGTTTTGTTTGTTTGAAATTTTGTTGTTGGTTTTGTTCTGTTGGATTTTTTAACACTAAAAAATCATTTATCACTAATAAAACTGAAAACGATTAGGAGTCAGGCAGCACAGATTAACTGAAAGTAATTATTTCAAATCTCTTTCTTCCTTCATGATCAGCCAAAATAGAACCTGCTTATTTAAAATGGAAGAACAGCTCCTCAGGAAGGTGAGAATGGGTAAAGAGAGCTAAACTACCAAACCAGTCATGTACAGCCAGACAAAGAGACCAGAACAGAACACAGATCACTGAACAGAGGTTAAAAAAATCTCAACCTGTGTATCAATGACAGAAACCAGTCTCAGGAGAGACAGTGAACTTGAACCAGTTCTGGCTCTGCAACAAAAGCTGGGTGTAAGTGCAATGCTATGTGTGATCCTGGAATGTTTATTGGTCATAACAATAATACAAAATGACTTCTCAAAATATTCATGCCCCTGAACTGTAAGGTAACACCATGGAAGACCCCAGTTAGTCTGGAAATACTGGCATCTGATCACAGACGGTGTGTGGCAGTGGGATGGAAAACTGTTCAGCCAGACTTGTCACGATGTAAGCTTACAACATAAAGCAAGAGCATTATCTGATCTGCAGCAGAAGAATTCTTAAAAATGTAAGTTTGGAGACGGCTGGAATGGCATTGGCTTCTATCCTCGCACTTGGTCCCAAATGTAAATACTTCCCTGCTGAGAACTGCTCTGCACACATTGTATGACACATCAGTGCTAAGCAACTGCACTGAATGCAAACCAGCTTTTAAGCAGGGATGTTAGAGCTGCATTCTGAGCACATGCAGCTTCAGATGAGGACATCCACACAGCCAGGTCTATTCATGGCTATGTAGTAACTAGTGTATTTGTGCTGCAGCCTGTTAATTTAGCAGACAACAACAAAGTTTACCTCAACAGGACCACAGAATCATTTAGGCTAGAAAAGACCCCTAAGTTCATCAAGTCCAACCATTAATCCAGCACTGCCACTCCTAAATCATGTCTGTAATTGCCACACCTATGTGTCTTTTAAATACCTCCAGGCATGGTGACTCTGTCGCTGTTCTCGCCACGGAATGGAGAAACAACACAAAGTCCAGGATCAGGGTTCAAGGAGGCCGAAGCAATTTAATAACTTCTTAGAGGGTTTTTATACGTTAGTCCACAAAAAGTGTACTATATGGCATAAGGTAATTGGTTCTTTCAGCCATCCACCCCTTAGGGTGATTGGCCAAGTTCTAAAACACCCATCTCGAAATGTTTTCTAGTTGGAACCATAACAATGGTGAAAAACAACTTAGCGGGTGCAGAAGTTTACAGAACTGTAACGTTGTTTTGAATTACTTGCATGGGAAAGACAGAGTTCTTATAAAATACTGCTGAGAGCTGAAGAAATTCCTTGCTGAAGCTTTTTCAGCATGCATATGACTCCACCACTTCCTTGGGCAGCCAGTTTCAACGTTTGACAATCCTTTCAGTAATTTTTCCTAATATCCAATCTAAACTATCCCTGTGCAATTTGATGCAATTTCTTCTTGTCCTATCACTTGTTACCTGGGAGACGAACCCCCATCTGGTTACAACCTCCTTTCAGGTACTTTTAGAGATTGGTAAGATCCTCCCAGAGCCTCCTTTTCTCCAGGCTAAACCCACCCAGCTCCCTCATCCACTCCTCGTATGATTCGTGCTCCAGCCCCTTCACCAGCTCCACTGCTCTTCTGAGGACACGCTCCATCACCGCTATGTCCTTCTTGTAGTTAGGGGCCCAAAACTTCTTTTACAGGTCCTCACCTACAGAATTCTATACAAAGTGCTGTCACAGAGAGGAATTCTTTACTGTCTGGACCAACTACGTATGTAACTTTTTCATATAATTTAAGGAGGAATTGATTAGGCTCGGATGGTTAATTTAGTTATGCAACAAAACTATCGTGAGTTCTGCTGTTATGTAGGCAACCAACAACAGGCATTGTGAATTCTACTTCTAAATAATACATTTTAACTATTTAATGACTCCTAAGCTAAGGTGAGGTATTTCATGTGAAATCGAACACATAGTTAGTAAGTACCATATCATATCTTCATCGCAAGGAACTAATTACGAAAGCAAAATAACTGCATTTCAAAGGTTTGAGACAGAGACCTAGAGCAATATGCCAATTCATGGATTGACAAATTGTTAAGTATGAATTGTTAAGTATCAGTCTTCTTTATGAGAAGAGTGAACTTGCTTTCTGGTTTTTTTTCATTGCCTACTGCAATGCTTCATACACACAATATTCAACAAAAACCACCACTCTGTAAGAAGTTAAACAGAATTCCATTGTCAACTATGAGGTGAGGTGAACTATTTGGTGAGGAGAGGGATCTTGAAGATGTTGGGAAACTCCCCTGAAACCAAACACCACATCTTGAACAGCCTTCTGTTTTTACTCTAAAAATTTTACCTGATCATGAATGTCAACCATCACTGCATTCTGCTGTGGTGGGTGAGCAGCTGGGTGCAACATACGAGGAGATACATTCGGTGGGCGAAAGGCTCGAGGCTCTTCTATTGCTTGCTGCTGTCCATAGGAGAGATGGTGATAGTTTTCATCCTGGCTAATAGAATTATGTCTAGACAAACGATCTCTCCTTGTTCTCTGACGTCGAACAGGAGGGCTGGAAATGCATTTAAAAATTTAGAGGTTATATAAATGACACAAATCCTTCTTAATAACTAAAACCTGAAGACAATCAAATACCAGGAAAATTTTTAAACTGGAAAATTTTACTAGAACAAGCTTATTAGATTGGAATAAAAATTTTACTGACAGAACTGCTAGAATTCTTAAAAATGACACTTTTTTCAGTATGGAAATGCTTAACAGAGCATAGCTTAATGCTGTCAGGGAAATCAAGAGAAGAACTCCTATGTAAATATTACCTTGTTAAAAAATAGGACACTTGGATTGCTGTAGTAGTGCTCAAAACTCAAGATAGCAAACTTCACAGTATTTCCATGCCTTTATTCTATCTAGGTAAAAATCCTTCATTAAATGATCACAGATTTCCCCAGGCTCTTTGTTTCAACCACGCCACAGAATGATTGCTTGCTTAGTGACAGTAGAAAAAACAGCAGACTTCTTTGAAGAAACAAATTAATTTTTCAGCTCTCACATGTTTACTACATAACTGAGTGCTTTCTAAAATTCTCTCTAGAAGATCCCAGGAAATTATGATTGCAGTATTTTTTCTTTTTCAGAGTGGAGAACTTCCGTAGATAGATTTAGACCAAAGCACATACCGCTTTCGAGCAACTGATCTACAGGTGTAAGATTTGATTATATATTCTTATATAATTGTGTATATGTTCTGGGCAGAGCTGCAAATACCTTGAGCTGAAACTTCTATAAATCAGAGACCAGTGGCTCAGGTTCAGCACTCAGAAAATGATAAAAAGAGGTGATAAACTCACTATAAGAAATTTTGAACAAGACACTTCTCATTTATTTGGAAGGGGAAAGCACTGAAAGCACAAAATGATCTTGCAGTACTTCCAGCACATGCTTTCCAGTCTCCACGACACACACTAGTTACAGGTCCCAGAAGCAACAGCAAATTAAAGCTACATGGGGTGAAATGGTTTCCCATTTATGAAACAGGCTAAAGGACCCAAACTGCAGAGAAGAGACAAAAAGGATCTGTGATCTTTATTAGAACACGTCCTCTCCAACAGTGCATGGAACAGAACTTCTGCTATTACTGAATAAAAATCAAATAAACCTGAAACCTGTCAGCAAATCCCAGATCTTTCTCAGGTTGAGTCCAACTTTCGTGCTGCATGAAACAGACATACTCTGGGGAAGTGAGACCACTTTACCAGCTATCCAGATGCTACTGTGAGTATATGATCCAATGTCTCAAGCCACTATTTTTCAACCCTACTTCACGGAGATTTTATGACATTATTGCCTCTCTTAGAACTGAAACAAATGCTAATTCGCAACAGATCAGACAGAAGGCATAAGGCCAGGCGGTAACACAGCAAAGAAAAACCCAAACAAATTAAAAAATGCATAGCCACCTTTATTTTTATAAACTACCATGGCAGAACATACAAGATGTGTTTTCTTCTAAGCACTGAGAACCAAAATTTACATTCTTACTCATGTATTTTTTCTTAAAGCCAGTTTTCTGTCATGAAGCTTTTGCTGCATTCTCTATCACTATATTACTAATATAACTGCTATATTCTCCTTAGGCAAAATTGGCATATATAATTTCTAACCACAGAACTAGTAATGCAGAAGATGTTCTCCTGTTTGGAGTACTCAGGTTGTTTTAAATTTGCTATTTCTTGCTATGGAATAGAAACGGTCTGAATATTTTAGCCTAAAAATGTCTATGTGAGGATTTTTCTTTGGAAAAGCTCCAAAAATAGAGGAAAGTTTCAGAAGACAGCACCAGTGCTTCAGAAGAACAGAAATTCTCTTGACTGCCACCAGCACTTAGACCAGGTGGCTTCTCAGACAAGGTAGTTCTCATAAAACTAGTCTTGCCTCTGTCTTGGTTAAAAGGCCTGGCTGTGCTTTTCTATGAACTCAGAATTATGAAAAAGCCAACAAAAGCTGGCAAAACTTCTGGAATGTCTTTTTAAATAAACAAAGAAGTATCATTCTCTGGTAAAAAGCAAAGTTGTATTTTTTCCTGTGCAGAATTATAAATATACTATACTTTCAGTCAGCGAAATTCAGAGCACCAGGATACATAGCTTTATTAGCTTCTGAATTATTGGAAATTACTTCAGAATAATTGTCAAGACATGGGTCTAAACTATTATTAAACATCAGTAATGAACTTGTGCCTAAAGTCTTTAAAAAACAGCCACAAAAAAATCCCCTGTTACTACATGCACAGTATAAACATGGTAAATGCCAGGCTAAAACAAAGAAACAGCATTAAAGTGGTGAAAAAATTGCAGGAATTCCTACCCTCAGGTAAGAACAGCCATCAAAAGGTATCCATAACTGCAGAATTAGTATGTACAGATCTTAGTATTTCTAACAAGGGTGATTTCTTTGCAGTAAGACATTCTTGAATCCCTTTAATTCAGAATTACATTCAAGACAAGAAGGAAAGGAAGCACAGATGAAAGATAAGGCACAGCAATGGAACAGATCCCCCCATTTCACAATGACTGATAAACTGGAATGGCCTTGTTTCATATAGGCATACATCATGCTTTTACATTCACAATTTATCTGTACTATATATATAAAGTATCTAGACAAAAATAATCTTTCTGCAAATTTACACCAGAAGGCTATCTTTCTTAATGCAATATTTATTTGCTTACAATGATTCAGAATAAAAAAACACAAAAAATTGGGGCACTGTTGTGTTAGGCACAGTACAAATCACTGATACCAAGAGGTAAGGTCTAAATAGTAAGCCAGGTAATGAAGAAGTCCAGGTTAATAAAAAAACCCATGAGAAACTGTTGACCAACAGGAGTCAACTGGTAGGACAAAAGAGTTAATGCTGATGACACTGGGGCACTGATGTCCACACTAGACACACTTCATAGGTTTTGCCTGCACTTGCCCTAGCCTGTTTCCTTAAGCTCAATGACCATTTGCAGCTGAAGTGCACCTTTCATCTTATCTTAACCTGAAAACCTGGTGAACTCTGAAACCACTCTGCAATGAGAAGAGAAAACAAAGCAGGGAAAACAGGAAATTTTCTTCAAAAGCATATGCATAACCTCACCTAAAGCATTAACAGATGTACTCGTAATGATCTTAAGGAAACAAGCTTTTGATCCATGAGAATGGCTATTAGTTCTGATATGACTCCAGAGCATTCTTAAGACTCAAAAAGACTCCTGCAAAACAAGAAACACATACGTGGCATTCTGCCTAAAAATCCTAGTTCCAGAAGAAGAAACTGGGTCCAACGCTATTCTGGAACTGACCTAAAGGTAGCTCAAATACAACACTGCACGCAAGCTAAAAAATGCCCTGACTCAAGTGCAGAGAAACAAAGTACTGACACATTCAAATGTCCCTGATTAGAGCAAAAACTTGTGTTATTACCCAGGAGCAGGCGAGCTGGCCCTAGAAGAGTAACAATTTGTGTCCACAATGCTTCAGCCAACCCAACAGCTCCTGTCAGACTGAAGATGGCTTTGCAATGAGGAGTCTTGCTGTTTGCAAATGGCTTACTTGCAAAAGCCACAGACTACTACCTCAGTAACACCTGACTGCATCTGAATGTCAAGACACTTGTCCCATGCACATTCACCCCCTACACATTTCCATTCTTATCCTCCATCCCACAGTATATCCAAACTGTTGAGATTCTGCTATCTAGCATTTATCTTGTTAAGCACGCTGCTTAACTCTGCAGATCTTAACGAACACTACAAAGAAATTTGTGTAAGCTGACTGGACACCAAACAAACATGACCAAATGCAAGTATTCTAGGCATCTCAGTTCAAGCCATTCGAGGTCAAGATCATTTTGTGAACCAAATGCCCCTAACAGAGCATCCTTGCACCAAACTATATAAAAGGTCTGATCTTCTGTCTTCACAACAGCCCTTTTAAGTTCACAATTCAATCTCTTTCCTAAGTCTGAGAAGCTGCATTGAGAGCTGCATATTTTGCATGCCACTAACTGAAAGCTTTCAAATTCATGAAGCTGAAGCAAAGGTATCAAACTAGCATGCTCTAAAATTTCTTGCTTCAAAACTACTGGCTGATCATTGCTGACAAATTTGATTTGTGGAATCTGAAGAAAACTAGCTAAATATACCTTAAGCCTAAATTTTATATTAATGAAAAAGCATAGACACTTTTTTTTTTTAGTACAAACCAAGCCAAAAACATTTCTTAGAAGCAAACACAGACAGTGTGTTTTAACTTGCATAAGATGATTCAGTATTTTTGAGGCAGAATGTGAGGAAATGAAAGCTTCTGGTTTGGATAATTTGTTTAACTAGAATAGCAAAAAAAGTTTGTGGTTTTATGTTTTGCTAGACTGTCATCTGTCCAGGCACCACACTTCCAATCTCTCTCTTCCATGACCACTGGAACTTATTCTGAAATCTCTGCTTTGAGAAGTTAATGAGCCACAAGGTAAAACCAACATGAAAATCTATCTCCTGTTACATGTGGATCACCCACCTCAGCAAACATTTGACACTATGTTAACCTCCTCATCTCCCCAGCTAGTATCTCTCATCTTTATCTTGATTGGTTTTTAAGTACAAAAATAACTGTGACTTTAATGAAAACTATGGTACTACATGAGTAATTCTTAACATCTTTAAAAGTACTCTCATGAGAAAGATTTTTCTCGCACTTTTCTACATGCTTTTTGCCTCAGTGCAGAATAATAGAGAATTAGGTTCATCATAAAACGTGTTTTGAGCACTCTTTTCCTCAAGTGGACTACTCACATACATCACATGGTGATGCACAAGCCTGAGTTACTTCCACTAACTTTTTAGTCACAAATGCAGTATCTTACAGCTCAAAGGAAATGTTAACATGTTTACCACACATAATCTAGTCAGCGCTGCCCAAAATACACCTTCCTTGAGGTAAAATCGGGAAGAATAAGAACTTGCTTCCCAAGCTACACAGCTTGCTTACCTCCTCCTGTTTCGTGCAGGTGTGTTGCATCGTTCCCCTGAGAAGTGGTGTTGGTTGGGTCGAGCCAAAGGAGGCTGCCTATTTGATGTCATCTCCCATGGTCGCATTGGTGGTGATGGGGCTGGTGATGCTGCTGCGTAGTCAAAGACTGAATGGGAAAGGCGTTGTCGCTTGGGACTAGGACTGTCTTCGCTCTATGCCAGTGCAAAGAAAATCAAAACAAAACAAAAACAAAACCCACTTCCAGATGAGTGAATTACAATCCATACTTCAGTAGTGCTTTGCAGCTAGCATTAGGAGTGACTTATTGAAGACTTAAACACCATGAAATTTATCACCTGCAAGTATTCATTTTTATATTGTGTTTATAAACACAGATTTTTGATGGTTCCCTAACGCCTGGAAGAATTACTACTAAATTATACTTTAGCAGCACTAAAATACAGAAACTCCAACATCCATGCAAAATCAAAACTCTATCAGAAAAGAATAACATGAAGAAAATAAGGCATCACCTATTTTACATTCCTCCTGCCTCAGCACTTACAGGCTACAGAAGCATGGAAATATGTGCAAACACAGTCTTCACAGCAATGGAATCTGTAAAATCAGTAAGTAGCTGCCACACAGAGTTTGCTCTGCATTGCATCCTTTTCCTATCAGGTCTGTACTTAGCTAATCAGACATTTGCTCTGCACTGCAACCTATTTTAATTCTGCTAGCTCAGCACAGAGATGCTTCATCCTTCTAGTTATTCGTGTAATAATAGCCATTCATACACATAACCTGGGGAAAAAAAAATCATCAATCTCTGGTTAAGTCTGTGTACTTCATTAAAATTCCACAGGGCCTACATAGTGCCTGAAGTTTCCAGTGCTAGTGATGTGAAGGTCATTCACCTTCAAGGAATGTTTTCCCAGTTGGTTATGAACACAACTGCTTTTCCTCTTCACAGTGTGTCCATGCTATTGAACAATTCAATAGAGCTGTCATTCTTGTCAGAAGTTCCCACCAATGCCTATGAAGCCAGCAGCAAATGCAATAAACACCCCTCCCCTCCACCCCACTATTCTGCCAAAATTAAAACACATCATGCTGTTAACAGCCATGACAACTGAAAGTATAGAAAAGTACATGTCATACTTCAGAGATCACCAACTGAACAAACAAAAACTAAAAACACATGAACTACCACTGGAACCATCCTTGAGTCCAAACATCACATGAACTTCTCTGACAGAGTTCCTTGTGCAAGCAAACTTTTAGTATTTAGTTGCTCTCCAGCTTGTCCATTCACTCAAACTCCTCAGTTTCAGTCCACCACAGCACTATTTCCATTACATTTGCATGTAATTGCAGATAGCTGAAGCAGAGAAAACAATTTGTCTGCAATGCCTCTGGGTTCCAGAACTGCCTCCTCCCCCTAGATTGTCAGAGGTCTCATTTCAGACTTAGTTCTAGACTGGACTATGGACCTCTCCTGGCTCCTAGCTTTACAGGGGCATTTTATTTTCTCAACTCTACTAAGTTGCTTCTTGGTAGGTTTCCATCAACATACAGTTTGTACTCCACCACTCTTTCCAGTGCAAGGACACTCTTTTTAAGAAGTAGAAATTTTGTCCAGGCGTTCAAGAGAAAAAAGATGTGTTTCCTCTCTTTGACTTGTGGCCATTTGTAACAAAATTTCAGAGCTTTTCAGTCTCTTGCTTTCAAATACTTTAACACAGATTGTAGTTTCCCCCTACTGTATCTTATCTAAAGCAGTCAGCTTCCCTAGGGAACCAGCTTGATCATGCACGCACCTGTTTGTTGCTCAATCTCTTCTGAACTCCTTAACCAATGGCACTTTAATGTTTTTGAGAAAAACAGGTGAAAAGGCAGGTCTGCACCTGGCGGTTCATGACAGTAGATGTCCAGGTAAAGGGTGACTCTTCCAGAAGGCTGTTTGCCCTCAGAAGCTCAACACCAAAAAAACTGGAAGAGATACCCAAGAAGTACCTTGAGAGCACAGCTTCTGTGAAAACGCGTATTCGATTAGATTCCAGAGAACACTGCCAAAGGACAAATCTTAAAGGAACTATGCTACAAGAGTCAGAGAAGGATGATTTGTGGCCCAATTTTTTGTACCATGATGACTAAGCCTATTCAAAGAAAAAGACAGGTAATAAAAATGCTGGTAAATTAGGTATGCTGTGATTTTGTGAGTGCAAAAGAAAATGTCAAATGAAGGAAGGAAAAAACTGGATTTAGTGAAGCTGGCAGAAAACAGAACCTTGAATTAATCAAATATCCACTCCTGTCCTTATACAATCTATACATGCCTGGGTGGGAATCTCCCACTGCTACTGCCCTAATTTAAATGTGACACCTTTCCCAAGCATTAACACTAATATATTCTGTCCTGTAGAAAGCATTCTACTTTGGAAAAACAATTCTCTTAGTAGTAGTAGTAGTAGTATTACTATTTTCCTTTTGCTTCAGGAGTGCACCACTTCAAAGCCAGTGGAGATGCAAAGTGCTAGGTAGTCTGCCTTCATCATCACTCCAGATTACTAACTCTCACAGATATTTCAAATTCTCTTAAGTGCTAACTGCCCTCTGCAGTAAGCAACAGTAATTTTAGTGAAATTTGTTTCCCATCAGCAAGAAAGTAAAAGTAAAATAATTTTTTGGAACTACATGTACAGAGACTTAAAATGTAATTGTGTCTTTTTCTGTACTGAAAGTACAGAAATAACCTAAAGCTAAGTCCAACTTATTTGCAAACAGATGTTACAAAAAACCCCAACACAAACCTGAATTCATTGAAGACTTGATGTTTTGTCTTAGTTTTTATTAAGAAACCAATTCTCATATGATGATTGTACCAAGATAATACCAGCATGCAGGAAAGTACAAGGAGCTAATAACAGACATATATCCTGTATAATTTTGTTTTTATGTTATTTTCAATCAGCATGTGGAATAACTATATACTGACAGCATGTTTTTTTCAGCCTACCCTATTTATTGGTCAGTAAGTTCAGTAGTTTATTTGTGGAATATGATACTTTCCACAACGACAGGAGCTCTCCAAATCCCAAATCACTCTCGTTGTTTCTTGATAGTATTCAAAATATTTTGGGGACTACTGATACTTTTTCCAGCCATACACTATGTATTTTTCTCATGTCCAACAGGCAACAAGAACAGACTGGATGACAGTTATCAAGAACACACTATCTAGCTTTTAACTAAAAAGATAAACTCACTGCCCTTCTTTAAATATACACTGAACAAAAAGAGCACAATGAACAGGAACATTACATCATATTTAAAGAAAGCAGTATCAGGACAAAGTCATCTGATTGTTAATAGTAAAAGAAGCAGCATATCTCGGGCCTGTAAAACCTACAATGTCATCCCTAAAAGTCAGCATTTCACTGACATCCCCGAATGTTATTTCACTGACATACCCAGTACAGTTTTGTCTTATCCTCATCTGTGTACCCTATAAACTCTCATAAATGTAATGGTAACAAAGGTGAATAAAGAGTATGCCTGCTTGTAACACACCCTTTTAAAGTGTTCATTCTATTTCTGTATACGTTTCTTGCAGTAATGGTTTATCTAAAAGCTTGTCCGTTTTATTTGGGAAAAACTAGGTAGTCTCACCAAGACAACACCCTTTGAGGTGTATCTTTTTCACTGTCCTTTTCCAGTAAAATTGTAAATACTGCAGCCACACACTGATTATCAACCATCATAGAAGGGAATTATTATCCAAGTAATTCCTGCAAATATCTGAAAATCACTTTCCTCTCCAACTCCCTGTATATTTCTACTTAATGGTCCTGGGATGCAGAAGCATCTACACCATACCCTCTATCTCAAATTCAGAGAATAAACTACATCTATCCTGTAGCCTGCAAAAGACCTGTATTTGAAAAGTAAACTAATACTTCAGGAATATTGTCAAGCATAGCCTTTTCCTACAGAAGGCTTTACACAACGAAAATCTGATGGGTATACCCTATCAAACCCTACCAGGCCAACCAGAAACCTGCAGCTGTATGTTTCCTCTTCATGAGTGCATAGTGAAAAGGAAATTATTTTTCCTCATGATATACACTGGTAAACATCAACATCTATAAGCATTTTCAAATTTAACTATAGGCATCTAATGGGCTAGTAAACTGAGTACTCTGCATATCCTATCTGCTTCAACAATTCTAACAACTGTAATTCAAATTACATTTCAACATTTCTATTAGTCTGATTGTACCTACAGTAACAGTAAATTCTTGGGCTGACAGCTGGATGTAACAGACAGTTACATCCAAATGCAGTGGCTTATTCATAATCCAAGACCTACCTATTTGTAAGTACATTTTTTGACCTAGGCCTAGTAAGCTCTGTAAGAGCTGTGCCCCACAACCTTAAAACCAAGACAAGGGAAATCACTTATGTGACTGGATGGAGCCATTGCAGCCCAGATGGCTTTGTAAGCATTACTGCCTTCTTACATGTCTCCCACGGAAAGCAGCAGAGGCAGAAGTTTAACTTAGATCTGGCATTACAAGGCAGAGTTTACAAGCTCACACAAGTCCCCCATAGCTGGCACTATAAAGATAGCTACAGCCCCTCCAGCTCCTGCCACCAAAAGCCTCACTCACTTCCACTGCTGTCACTGCAAACCTGGCTGCTGCCAACACCTCCAGTGAGACTCCAGTTGCTGGCCTAGTTTCTACTCAAGCTGGACTCACTTAGCCGCTGCAGCACTCACACACATGGTATAGAAAGTGAAATTACACTGAGAGGTAGTTAAGAAAAGATGTAATAAAACAGGACAGACTGCAGACATCAGGCACAGGGCTCAGCCAGACAAGTGTAAAGACTGGCCACAGTTTACCTGTATTGGCCCTTTTCCTGTCTGGCACTGTTTTGCTCCTTTGCCAACTCCCTTCCCTTGCCTACCACTTCCTCAGCTAGCACAGTCTCACTGACCTGCCCCAACAACCTGGACCCTCAGGTCTGCATCCTTGTAAGTCACAGAATCCTAGTCTGTATGCACTTTCCTGATAGCTCATCAATTAGTGTGACAGACCAGGTTTTGTTTCTTGTCTTTGTCACTATTAAGTTTGCTTGGCAGGTTTGCATCTCTCTCCACATCTTGCTCATGGCTTCCTCCTTTCCCTTATAATGCCATTCAATGAGGTCTACAATCAAATAATCTCACTGAAAGAAACATTCCCACATTCCACATACCCTCTTTAATTAGTGACTAATCAGGTTTGATCCTTTTATCTGCCTCCCTTATTTTTTGGTTCAACAGATTTGTGCCTCAGAATGTTCCCATTTATTTCTCCTTTTCTTATTATCCCCCTACGGCACTGAAAAGTTCCTTGACCAGACACAACTTACATGAGCTGATGCTCTTTCCCTTCCACATTCCCTTACAGATCACAAAACTCTTCCACTAACAATACGCAGCACAATTGTAAGGACTCTATTAGATACTACAGGAAGAGTGAGATGAAGACTACATCTGAAAACAGTAAAAACTAAGTAAAAACTATATATGGGAATAAACAACGGCGCTACACCTTGTGCCCTAAACAAGAGTATTTAATGAATGGGGATGAGATAAATTTGTTATGGTAAACCAGGAAAGTTGGTCTCTCCCATCCAGATATGTGAAGGACATTCTATCTCTTTGCCATGATAAGTCAGGATAGTTCACACACCCTCATCTGCACAAACTTTAGCATCAGTACACATGACAGAGGCCAGATCTTGGAATCCAGACAGCAGCACCTGCACTGCATCTGCCAGTTCCCAAATGAGCAAACCAGGACACTGCATAAACATCATATGTTAATAACCACAGGTTTTATCATCCTTCCCTGCTGTGCTCTCCCTTGAGCTTCACGCCCAACCAGGTCCCCATTCGATAAGCACTGGTACCTTAGGGCTCCCATGGTGGTAACTCTCAGCTTTCATGAGAGCCAAAGTTTTCACATGCTCATTGTCCTGATTTACTCCTGAGGGATCCACACCTGCATTCTGTGTAACAGTGAGGAAAAAAACAACAGGATGAAAAAAGTGGGATCATATTAACGTGTAAGCTGACAGATGAAAAGCTCTTGGGGACCATGAAGTTTGACATTTCCTGTAAATATATTCTTAACATTCTAGCTTTAAATAAAACCAGAAAGGAGCTACTATAAGAAGTAACTATGAGCAGTAAAATAAAAGCCCTCTGCCACAAGTGGCAAAGAAGTAACAGATTTTAGGAACAAGTGGACTACTCCCAAGCCTAATTGATGTGCTTTTTTCAAGACAAAATAAACAAGGCTTATCCAGTTGGACTCAGAGCTGCAGGACAAAGAACTTGTCCATGTATAAAGATTTGCCAGCAGAATCATACTGTAATGACACACATCTTTCATTGGCAAAAGCTCTTTAGAGGAACTTCAGCTGACAAAATAAACATCAGAAATAAGAATCCTTTGCTAGTATAATTAAATTTGCCCAAAGAATTTTGCTGGCTGAGCTGCATTGGCCAACATAGAGATATTTTTCATCCTGCCAACTGTGTGCCAGTCCAACTAGAGCATTTAACACTGCTTGTTCAACTTCTGCAGGGTAAGCAGGATTCAGAGCCTTTGCTTCAACTCACCACCATTCACACAATTGTTATACCTCTTTTCATGAATAAGAGAACACCTGGAACAGATACAGTGGTTTCTCTGGTAATAACTGCAAACTTGGTACACACAATCTTGGTACAACAAACTGGTATAGTAAAGGTAAATGGGTACATGGTGAGAAAATAAAAATTCTGATATTGATGTCCACACCCTGCATCCTCCAGGCACTACATATAAATCCTAGAATGTAAAAAATGCTTCATTTTTTGTTTTAAAGAACCATTCAAATTTTACCTAAAAACCTCACTACCAATAATATTCAGAGCCATTTCCTTCTAGCCAAGCTTTGATTTCAGAGTTGTGACCAGGACATAACTTGGAAATGTGGCTGTCTGGGTTCATACTAGACAACTTCCTGATGAAGGAACACTAATTTGGTCTCATAAAAAACTGGCAAAGAAATGCAGACATTCCCAAATCTGCAAACTGTCTAAAAAAAAGTAGACAACTGAAAGGAAGGACAAAATGAGCCAATTCTTGCAAAAGTCCTAGGAGATAGCATTGGGAGTACTGTATGCAGTTCTGGGCTCCCCACCACAAGAGAAACAGTGACACACTGAGAGTCCAATAACGGGTCACAGAGATGATGAAGCACTAGAGCACTTCTCGCGTAAAGAAAGGCTGAGACAGCCTTGGACTGACGGATCAGCCTAGAAAAGAGAAGGCTCAGGGCTATCTCATCAGTGAGGCACAGCAGGCTCCATTTGAACATGAGTAACACTTCTTTACTGTGAAGAGTGATTCAGCACTGGCATGGGTTTCACAGAGGCTGTGAAGTTTCTCTCTTTGGACTATCTCAAAAGCCTTGGTCCTCAGCATGTAGCCTAGTCCTGTTTCAGTAAGAGAGCTGGACCAGATGACCTCCAGAAGTCCCTTCCAACTTCAGCCACTGTGATTCTGCAATTGATTTTCATGCAATGCTAAACACAAGGCTTTTTGAAGCCTTTTCCCTGCGAAAGAAGCAAAGTGCAACTCGAGCAGTACTTTGGGGTACTTCAAGACATACCCTTGAGACACAAAATATCCCTGTCTAGAGTTCCCAACTGAACACCTGATACATCTGAGTATTCAAAAAGGAAGACCATTTCTTTCTGCACTTCAGAACATTTTCTTAATTTTTTTCTTAATTCTCGCACTGCCAAAAATTAAGAAAAGTAATCTGTAACTGAGACTTGTGATAAAAATTCCACAGAGATCAAAAACCACTAAGCATGACACTGTTTCCTATAGCCACAGAAAAATCTCAAAAAAAAAAAAAAAAATCAACAGAGAAGCAGTTAAAAACCCCGACCCTCCTCGTGACATCTCTGTGGATTTATAAAGAAAGTATTTTGTATTTCAGACAGAAGAGTGCTTAGCAAGGCACATCATTCTGAAATAAAGCCTACAATATTTCTTTTAACTTGCTTTTGAAATATGATTATGTGGTAAAAAGAAAACTGGCCACTCCACCTTAAAATGGAAACCAATGTTCAATAGCCATGTCAGGTTGCTGGCACAAAATCTGCTGTAGCAGCTTTATATATATATATATCAGGTTTCTTTGTAATTTACAATTATTAAAGAGCCCTTCTGACAGTAGAACAGCAGAACTTTCTGCAGTTATTTAGTAAAAGGAACACAATTTGTAAAATAAGAGCAACATTACCAGACATGGTAAAAATATGCAAGTTCATCTCTTTTTTTGTCTTTCAAAGCTATGATGGTATATATCAATTACACTGTTACTATAGCTAACAACTGTACCAAGAACATCCCTCAGTAATCTTTCTAGCCATCCATAATTCACTCATGGCTAACAGGATTAATTCATTATTTACTGACAGTGGGCACAAAAGCCAATTTGTTCTTCAGCAACCAGAAATTACAATGAATACTCCATGCAAGGTTTATCTGTAAAGACCTGAGGCATGCAATAGCAAATCACATAGCAATAGCGTAGAACTGTTTCAAAAAAAGCAGGTGACTGGAAGAAAGGCCAAAATGAGCCAATTCTTGTAAAAGTCCTAGGAGATAGCATCTGGAGTACTGTATGCAGTTCTGGGCTACTACCACTGGAGAAACACTGACATACTGGAGAGATAAGTACAAGTCCAATAAAGACTTGTTTTACTCATGGTCAAAAGCCACTAAAAAACCTGAATATTTAATTTGTTGCTTATTCTACATTGGATTGACATTTATGTCCAGTGTTTCCTCTGTATCAGTTTCTTTTCTGAAATGCATTTCTCACTTAACTGGATGTTCAGGATATACAAAAAAACAACATTCAGAGACTGCTACATCTAAACTGCTTAAGTTTCACACAGTAAGTACTTGAAACAGTCCTAAGAATTTGATTATTAGATTATCAATTTCTCGTTCCAAACACTGCAATATTACTTTGCTGCACATGCATTTAAAATGCACTAAAACATTAGAAAAATGTAAAAATATTAGCATCATATTTAGCACTTCAGGATTCAATAGCATTAAAAAAAGAAGGAAATTGTATTTAGTAAGACTACATGTTTCTTATTTCCAAGCTCTACTGCTACAACAAAAGGGACAGTGAAATCCATATATCACAACTGTAGCACCTCCTTTTCTAGTACTGAAGCAGGTTTAAGAACCAAGGCATCTTGGTTTAAGAACTGCCATCTCTAAGTTCTTCAAATTGAATTTTATTAGTATTTGCTACTGCTTGCAGTACTTGCTGTGTGCAAACAAGAATCCTTTGAAATATGAAAAGGTTTTGCAATCATTTTTGGAGGAATGAATCAAACCAATTTAAATGCTCCAAACTCACAAAGATGTTAGCAAATATTTGGTTTTGTATCACATCATTGTACTTTTTCTGAATGGGAATCTTTAACGCAATACAAAACCACCAACCAAACATCAATAAAGGAAGAAACCTCAGCTATACTTTCCTCTCTATTAAGAAAAAAACCCAATTGTTGGAAAAATATTAATTTCACCTTAAAATCCCAACTTATGGTCTCAGTTTTCAACTCAACTTTGTCAGTGGTATGTGTGATAGAAAACAGAAAAAATATTGTGCTATTTCTGCAAATGTTCCCTGCAATTAGTATGTACTATGACAGCAAACATTTCAAGCTTTCTTAAAACTGAAAATTCAAAGAGTTACGCAACAAACAGTACTAGTGTCCAGTAAGACTTTTAAAACATATTTTCCATTGATCATTTTCTATCAGTCAATCTCCAAAATGCCTACCAAGATTTGAGGTAAAATGTCCGTGTTTTGACATCAGTATCTCACACAATATAGAAAGTGTCATTTCAGGTGATGGTGCTAAAAGCTATCTCTGGCCCTCCACGGAGTCCTGATCTCCGCTTTTGTATGTAAGCAGAAGATAATTTTTTAATTAACATCACAAAATTATAGATACAGAAAGAGAACTAATTTTCCTATATACAAAGCTGAAACACATTAAACTTTGCATGCATACCATTAAAATGTATTCATTAGTGTAAAGAAATTTCTTTAAATGCCATAAAACATGCTGAAACTGACACACTTAAAATGATGCCAGGGCAAGAGTAAAGTGGTAAAATCAAGACAAGGTGTTCAGCTATAGGCACATCTCAAAAATATCAAGTTTTCAATTTAAAAAATAATTCTGCTCTTTCTGCTTTGATGGGACAAGGGGTCTGAAGAGAAATCTGGCTCAAAATTGCTTCACAGCAAAGTATTCTCTACATATAGGTTGCATATTCAGTGTGTATTCACTAATGATTTTGCCATTTAGGCATGTGAAACTAACAACACAGGCACCTCAGCTGAGACAGAGTAATTAGGACAATCATTAAAAGAAAAAACCAAAATCACATTCTTTCCACTTAAAGATTTTTTTCCCTGTCTAAAACTACACATATATAGATGCACACAGGTATGCACACACATATATGAAACACAACATACATAAATGGACAAGCTGTCACTTGAGCACTGAAGACTGAAATCTTTTATTTGTGTGAATGAATGTTATACTGACCGTATTTGCTGACAAAGCGTCAAAAGAACATCCAAACATTTATACCAATAAAAACATTACTCACACTACTATAACTGATGTCCATAATGGGCATAAGGGCAAGTCAGCATTTGAAATCTGTTCTCACTACTCAATGTAAGTGACAAATTATTTGAGATGGCAAAACTCAAAAAAAGAATTGGCATTTTCTGTTAAGTTAACCAAAACGAGGAATATATGAGAAAACACTGAAGGTTCTCAGCTTCAAGAAACAGCTTCTGCTTGTGTAGATCTTTTAATTTACTTTAAAAAACAAGATTATTCTCACACAAAGTCACAGGAAGGTCTGTCAATAAAAAACAAACCATGATACACATTTGAGGATATGTGAAGTAACAGAAGCCTTGCTCCCCCACACACACGCAAATAAGTACTGTTTGCCAACTCACTTCTTAAACCTCGTCTCACACCTTTGATAACGAGAAAAAAAAAGGCATTAAGAACTTAAACCATGTAAGAAATTTGGTGAGATGTGTCCTTTTTTAAAACATTCTCAAGCTCTGCCCAACATTGAACAAAACAACTGGTAGCTGTAAACATTCATATACAGAAAGCAGAGCCAAAGAATACAAACACTATACTAGGTCTCTGTATTTCAGTTTGAGAGCAAGTGTTCTGACTGCTCTCTGACACAGAAAGGAAATTAAATAAAGAGGAAGAAAGCTTCACATACGGTCTCTAACCTATGCTCAGTAGAGCTTCACATACAAAATGACCAAATGCATACTGGTATTACCAGGTCCTTTGTGCCCACATCTGAACGTTTTTCTCAAAGCCATACTCATCCACTTAAAACTTATTCAACCCCAAATAGTGTTCCTTCCAGAACACTATTTTAAATGAATTTTCTAGTCTCCCACCTCTCCATTTCCCATCTTGCTTTATATTCAGTTCTGATGTTTTCCCAAGACACAAACACAGAAGACAGATCAAAAATGCCCTCCCTCAGTACTTAATAATAAAATAAGTCTTAAATCTCTTTGCAAGAGATTCATTTCCAAGAATCAGACTTTGAAAATGCAGCTCATCAAAAATATTCACCACATCACAACTTTTTTAGAGAACAATCCCAACACAGATCATCTAAAGAAGTAATGTAAATAAGGAAGAGAACTCCTAAATTTTTGTCTAGAAAGCCATCTCCTAAAGCCTTCATGAAGACTGCCAGACAGAGCATCTGCTCAGCAGCACCATAAATTGTGCCATGAATGTTCTCATCCCTTCTCCCACAATTTACTGTTACTGCAGTGTGACCAAAAAAAAAAAAAAANCATTTCTGTCAAAATTAACAAAGCTGGCAAAGACAGCCCACAAGGCTAAGGTAAGGTAAGAGGTTCTGTAGAGAGGATGTAGCTGACTTAAAGCAATTTCTGAGTTTTTCTAGGATAGAGGTGTTCACAGATTTTTCAACAGGAACAAACCTGCAAGACGGATACGATGAACGGGCTACTTAAATGCAAAGTAAGCAAAGCACACCAAATGTAGTAGTGCTCACATGAAGCATTAGGCATTTTTGTAGTATCTGCGGTAGTAGTGGGAAATACAAAAAAAACAAATTTATTGAAAATAAACAGGGAGATAAAAAATTCTGAGACAGTAAACCTGGAATGTATTTACTGAAACCAGGAACTGCAGACATTAAAGAAAGAATGTCTCTATTTTCCTGAGAGGAGAAAAGCTAAGGAATCAGTCTTATCAGTTAGCTACAATGCCAACAGAAGACACTAAGCAAGTCAGATATATGCTACTTACCTACTTTTCTATCAGATGAGGTATAGTTCCAGTGCAATCCAGACAAACTGGTTGGAAGGCAAACAGCAAAATACTTAAGGTGTAAAAGGGCTTCCTTTCCCTCTTTCCGCTTCTCACTGCTCTTAAAGAGCTGCTGTTGTTAGCAGTTAGTGCTGTTAAAGACCAAACACAGCACCAGTTTTCGATGTTCTGACAAAGAGACATCGGTAGAGGGCACCAAAAAGCAAAACAAGTTTCCTCATCTTTAAAGAGCTTAGTAAAAGAGGAACCTACCCGCTCCGAGGAGAAGATGAAGAGTAAAAAAATTAAAACCATCCAGTTAAATCATAAACCTAGTCAAGTTCCGCCCACAGCAGAATTTAAATATTCCATATTAGATTATTTAACTTGATATAAATTCTTATATAGAGAAAGAAGCCACAAGTTTTACTTCTGTATTAACTGATTAAGTCAAGCCTGTATCTTCCACAAGTTTCAACAATCACTCCTCCACAGTAAAAATAACTTTCTGACTGAAAATAGGAAAAAAAGTTCCACATCTTTCCTCTACCCTTATTTCTGCCTTTCAAATCATTCTGGGGCAAGGGGAGGTGGGGATGGTAAAGCTATGTACAGAGTCTAAGTGAGAACTTCAGAACTCAAAGACTTGCTCTGAACAAATTCTCATTAGATTCCCTAGCAATTCAGCCCCGGTAATCTCTACAAACAAACATGTATGACAGCTTTGACTTACAACGAGACCACAACTTCTTAGTACAAGACTACAGTTCAACAGCAGGTCTGAAGAAGTAACGTCCCTTCCTAACCGCACCATTTTTATAATTTAGTAAAACTTTGCTTTAAAACCATCACAACTCTTAAAGACTTTCTTAGCAAAGAGTTGAAAAAGTAACTTGACTTCATCAACAGTATCACTTTAAATCATAAAAATTCTCTCTTATTATAAAGTCAACAAACCATATTAAAAAATGTATATAGATAAGCTGACACACAAACTTGACAAATCATTACAGTAACTGATTCAACTAATATCAGCTTCTGAGTCAAATCCTTGTATTTCAGAAAAAGAAAAAACAATTATATACACCACTACAGGTACAAAGCAATGACTGATCAACATGCAACTTTAATTTAGTAGTTGTTATATTTTTATTAATTAAAAAACCCCACAAAGTGAACCAGATGAGAATCAAATTAAGTTTAACCTGATCCGTAAGTGCATGAGATAACGAAGCACAATTCACAAAGCAGATTCATGAGATCTTTATAAGACCTTTTTATTTACATACCACTTTTCACAAGTAATACTTTTCACAAATAGTGTATCTCTAGTAACAGTTCCCTGAAAGCTTTCTTCCCATGTTATTCTATGTGTGCATACGTTTCGTTTTTTGCCAGAGATTTGGTGATTAAGGAAGATCAAAAACATCAACTATCATTAGCCATGAAAGCTGCCAAAGAACCTACTTGCTCTTCCATCTCGTACTTAATCCTCTAACAACTGCACCCTCCTTTCTCTTACTGCACACATTAGTGTCCAAATGGAGTTTTTTACTCTCTCAGAACAGCAAGTCTCTATTACCACAGCTGCAATATCCCCTTGAAGGTACAAAAGGTAACATAATATGATGCTGCAAAACAGTTAAGTAAGTCAGCAGACAGCAAGATCCCCGGGACGTGGACAAACACCATAAATTTGGCAAATGCAACCAAAGCAGTTGCTTCAGTGAATGACATTTAAGAACAAGCACATCATCAGCAACACCAAATCAAATTGTAATGCAATTGTATTCAGTACTTGAGTAAGGCAGACTTCTGCTAATTCTGTTCATCTTACCATTCCAGTTGCCCCACTCTACACACAGCGAACTTATCAGAAAATACACATCTGCTTCAAATACCACCTTCAAAAATCTGTTTCAAAATGTAAATACTATACATTCATAAACATTGTCATGACTTCCAGTTCAATGAACTTCTGTGTAAGTAATAACTAAACTACTTACTCTAAACAGTTACAACTTGAAATGAATGTCCTCAGTTAACATCTCAATGCACAGCCAGTTTAAAAACACACTTCTTACGGAAACAAGATGCAACTTTAAGGTTTAAGCATAAAAAAAAAAAGAAATCCCCTTTGTGTTATTTATGAATAGGAATTAACTCACGTGTACTGAAAAATACTGAATGCCCTAACATGTATGCTTGCTAACATCAGTGTTTCCTTAAACAGTTGCTCTTTTGACTAATATAAGAGGATTAGAGATACCTAGAGACATCATTTTACTATACGGATGATACGACGTTCAGTGCTTCAGAAACACTCGCTACCGCCTTGCACATTGAACCTGCCTACCTGAGGACAGCACACAGCACTGCAGTGCTGGAAAGCCTGTTAATTTTTAGGTTCCAGTTCTACCTTTTGTCAAAGCAGATAAAGCAACTTCAACAAGATCAGACAATTACATCCCTTCCCTAGCTCTCGTGCACCTCGCGAGCCGCCCCACGTGCGGCCGAGAAGCTCGGGATCGCCGCCGGCCCAGGCTACGGGGCCTCCTCCCCCCTCTACCTGTACGGACGGCGTCCCGGCACCGCCGGG
>VXAD01012347.1:40838-101659 GCA_013399195.1 Dicrurus megarhynchus
GGCCCCCCCCGGCCCCCCTTTTAGTTTCGGTTTCACAGCATCACGGAGCTGACCGCGTCGGGAAACACCTCCGAGATCACCGAGGCCAACCTGGGACCGATCTCCACCTCGTCAAGCAGACCGTGGCACCGGATGTCAAGTCCAGTCTTTCCTTAAACACCTTCAGCGACGGCGACTCCACCGCCTCCCTGGGCAGCCCGCTCCAGTGTCTAACCACCCGCTGAAGAAATCCTGCCTGATGTCCAACCCGAACCTCCGCTGGTGCAGTTTGAGGCCACGTCCTCTTGTTCTGTCGATTGAGGAGACCTACCCCCCCCGGTTCTAACCTCCTTTCGAAGTCACTGGAGAAACAGGATCGGCCTTCTGCTGACAGTGCCACAGGGGGACGGGCTCTGGATGCAGCGCTGATCAGCACAGGGAGCAAATGGAGCCTCATACAACTGATTAGCTCGAGCTATTCCCCTTCAATAAAATATAACCGCCTTATTTTTCACCTTTCAAACCTCCCTGCACTGTCTACCTCAGCCTAATTAAAGTTTTCCCCAACTCTGATCCAAGAAAACAAACCATCTACTGTACATATAAAGAATTAATGTTCTAAAGGAGATGATTGAGTAGGTGTGAAAGTGGTTGAAAACTGGTAAATTACATCCTTACAGCTGCCAGAGGTGAAATTAAAAAGGCATAAAGCTGCTCAGTAAACACAGAATGAACTGGGACTAAGAGTGTGTGGGTGTGGGGATGTGACGGGAGTACACACCATGAGGAATGAATCTGACCTAACTGGACAGGAAGATTTTTTTCTATTTTTGAAATTGGAGGGGGCAAAAGAAATTCCTCCTAATATTCCTGTTTTTCTATGTAATGTCCCTCACACATTCCCCACAGGAGGTGAATATAATCCTATATTATATATCACATATAAATAAATGTGATGGGTCCTTCAAATGTCTGAATTTGTGAATAATTTTTTGTTCAGCTATGTGTGAATTTCATAGGCTTATGCTACCAGACACTGAACCATCCAAAGTGGAACACAAAGCTGGATTAGAACTTATAAATACTTCCCTTCTTGTGAAAACATCTTTTTAATGAGCTGACAGGCCTCTGTACTACAGACTGAGTACCTGATGTCCATGACGATGTCCATTGGCAAATTGACAGGCAAATGAGAGTAAGTTTGAAGAAGCACAGAATTGTTCAGGTTGGAAGGGACCTCTGGAGATCATCCCATCCAACCCCCCTGTCAAGGCAGGGTCACCTCAGGCAGGTGACACAAAATGCATGTGGAAGATGTACTAACTATAGCTGGGAAATTTCAAAGTTAGAAATAGTAAAATAAATTATGTAGCTATGTATTTCAGTCATAAGAACCAAAAAGCAAAAATAAATTCTTTACATACTCTGAAAGTAAAATAAATGAAAATAAGCTAAAAAAGGAAAAAAGCAAAGTATAATTACCAACCCCTTAGTAGCAGTGAAAACAATTCCACTGGACTGCCCCATAGTGATTTATTTTTTTCATTACTACTGGGTGGTCAGTTTAGTTTTTAAGTGCACAGAATAGATAACTTGATGAGATCTCTGAAAAGAGATGTCACAAGAGTAGTTAAGCGTTGGGCTTTGGACTTTCTTTTCAAGACGAGTTAGCATTCTTTAATGGAAGCACACCACTGGTGAGACAGCCACCCAAGGGACAAAAAAGTATTTTTAAAGCTAAATAAGCTTGGTATGATTGAAAGGCTCTGCAGGATGATATACTTGCATTTATCTCTAACACTAGTAGGAGTCCACTGCTTGAGCATTAAAATAAAGTAATATACCAAGGAATACCAGTTCCTTCTTACAAGTGCCTTTCCCTAAATGCTGTGCTCTAGAAAGAAATTTATTCAGTTCTTTTATTTAATATTTATACTTCTAAGCAAAAATGAAAGCAATTACAAACATGAAAAAAGGGTGCCCTGACTCATGCACTGAGGTTTAAAAGCTCCCACTTCCAAAGCAACGATTACTTTAACATAAATCTCAATTCTAATCACTTTGCTACAGCAAGTAAAATGGAAAATGTATTCTATACCTATGCTATATTAGACTTCTCTGTAAGACAAGAAGCACTGCTTTTGGTGCTACAAAATTAAACATGTTCTTCGTACTACCAATAATGCTCTCAACAATGGCACATCCCTCTTAATGCAGTGAGTCTACACATGAAAAATCTTAGACTTTGGTTTCCTGCTGATGTCACTGAACATGAATTCAAGATTCTCATGTGCCAAGTCAACAAAATCAAGTAATTGGGGTGGAAGCCTGGGAATTGTTTTCATTAAGATTGCAACATTCCTTTAGCATGTGTGATGTAGAACTTTTCTCATGCCGTTGCCCAGAAAATGACGATTGGGCTTGTGGAGAAGCTACTGTAAAATATATGTAAATTAGCAGTCAAATATTAACCTTTACATTTCTTCTAAAATGCAAAAACTGGTTACACAATCAGGCAAAGAGCAGTAAATTATTTTGCTGAAGTATGCCTATTGACTAATCAAAGATGCTAAACTATTTTAAATGCATGCTTTTCATAAAGTTTCTAGAATAAGTACAAAAAAGCCCAACAGTTAATAAATTTGTAGATAAACAAATCTATTAAATCCTGCATTTTTTCTTTAAATGATAATTCATACAAAAAAACCCCAGGTGGTATCTCTCAGTAAGGACAGAATAGATCAGAACGTGATTTTCAAAGTAATTCACAGTAGAAACTGTGACCAAAACTGACACAAGAATGTAGGCATATGTGAACACAAGCAAGGAGTGATACAGGATTGCAATTTGTACCCTAGTATTCTAACAGGCTACTTTCAGGAACCATTACTTATGTTTTTAAAAAAGTATACCCATATACACAAACCCTTTGCAAAAAAAAATTTCAAAACCCCAGTCAGTGGGCATCCAGAGGATACTGTGGCCAAAAGCTAAGAGCCCCCATGGACATCAGTGACAAGTGGTGTCCCACAGGGGTCTGTACTGGGACCAGTGTTACTCAGTATCTTCATTAGTGACACAGGTGAAGGGATTGAGTGCATCCTTGTCAAATTTGCAGATGACACCAAGCTGAGTGATGTGGTTGACACTCCTGAAGGACAGGATGCCATCCACAGGGACCTGGACAAGGGGACTGTTCACTGTTTTTCCAAACAAGAGGTTATTTTTATCAAGGAATCAACTAGAATTTCCTGTAAAATCCAAGTCAAACAGCTTCATGTATTCTTACAGAAAACCCTTACCAAATAAAACTGACAGCTGAGAGAAAGACATGTCTTTTACATAAACCCAAACCCAAACCCATATTCTTTCTGCTTTTTATACTAGATCTACTTCACTAAAATTTACAGTTGGAAGTTCTTTCGCATTTGGTGCAGAATCAACCCCAACGAGAAAGATCGTTTCCTTCCACCATCTCTAAATATGCAAAAAAAACCCCCATTTGGCTCAATTCCTGTATTGATACGGAGGCAGGTGGTGTGCCAAACAACCACTCTTCTGAAATTTATACCAGGTAACCTGCCACACCCCTTCCTACTCCCCTACCCCCAAACCAGTGAAGCACCTAACAAAAGGATTTTCCAACAAGATTTAAACCAGTTTTAATTGCCTTGATATGAAATAAAACTAAGGGAAGACAATCAGTGTAACACAAGAAATTATCTTCCATGTGATGGCATACAAAAGGAAGAATGGTTAGGTTGGTGCAATAGGATGGCTCTGAAATGAAATTTCCCCCACCCACTCCTCACCCAAGAATCTTCCAGTGCAAAGTGTACAGGCCCAAAGAACAATGCGGTGAAATATTGTTGAATGCACCTAACCAAATAATCAAGTGGAAACTTAAAATAATGTTGGCCATGTTCTGGATAGCATGTTTGATCAGTATCTGTAGGTTGAACCAGTAACCAGATCTAGGGTGGTACCTAAAAATAAAATTAAACTAAAAAAAAACAACCCACACCAAAAAAACCCAAGCCCTCCAAAAAAAAAAACCAACCCAACAACAAATACACACACACACACACAAAAACCCCCCAAACAACAACAGAAAAAACAACAACCATGAAACACAAACAAACAAACAAAAAATCCCCACAAAAACTGGAGGAAAGAGAGTGAGAGAGGGAAAAAAGATAATAAGGCAGTAGATCAGTAAAAGAAAGTTTTTCTGAAAACAAGTCTAGCTCTAGGATAAGCTGGAACAACTATAAAATTAACTTACTCCAGAATTTCAAACCACAACAATTAGTGCACTCATTAAGGCAGTGCCATGCAGGTTGCATTTCACTTCCCAAGAAAAATTTTATAGAATTTGACCAATACATGCCCCTTTCCAGGCATGTCAGGCCAAAAAGTGAGTTTACTATGAAGTGTCATACTTGCATACAGTGCAAGACACATTACATGTTGAACAAAAGTTAATCAATTTGCATTATTTATGGACAATAAAGCTTAAGGTAAAACCATCAACAGCCAGTCAGTCTCACAAAGAGTTCAATGTCAAAACTACTCCCGTCTGTATGCCACAATTGCAGTAGTGATCCAAGTATCATTGAACATTTAATATCCAGTACTCTACTGACCCCAAGCAAGCTAATCTGCAAATGTGCCAAAAAAAGGTTAGGGAAACTCATGCACACGACTAGACAGGTTGCTATTTTAAGGCTGCACCACATAGAAAGTTCCAATCTGTAAAAGCTTCAATTCCCAATTCCAAACCAGGAAAATACAGCTACTGTGAAGAAAAAAAAAAAAAAAAGCTTTGAACACTTAGTTAGACTCTAATCTCTGAAGTCAGAAGAAACAAGACATACTACCTTATCTAGAAATTGGAAAAAACATTGCTGTTATTTATTAACTGGGGGTGTCAATATGGCAGATCACAAATGTTTAAAACAGCAAAGGAATACAAGAAAAAACAAAAATACAATACTAAAGACAAATTTCTCATTAACTGTCTACAAGATTGTCTGGAGAATAATATATATCTTATTATGCTAGAGACAGTTCAAAAAGAAACCCTAAAAACCGACTGCTGTATCTGCAAAACAATACATCTTTGTGTAGTATAAGCAATATATAAAAACCCTGCAATGCATATGCATCTTGTGAATGAAACATTCATGTACATCTCACCTTGTCACTGTCATCAGTACAAACGTGATCTTGATGGATTGAGTGGCATTGAAACGATGTACCAATACTACCTGGAAAAGAAGGGGGGAAGGAAGAAAAATAATAACTAAAATGATAACCCAATTTCTGTGAACACTAAAAATAAAGATAAATTTAGCAAACTTTCTTTTCTCCAGGATTTAGTTGCCAAGCAGCTAGGTCTGATAACAGAATAAGCATCAGAGAGACATTTTACAAGTGTGCCAATGTCTTAGCAGATATTTTTTTAAGACATTTAAGCAGAATAAAATTATAGCTTGTTCATCAATCCAAAACAAACAAATGCAGTAAAGTACATATGCACATATACAAATAAGGAGAAGCTACGCAATTCAAATTTATATATGGTACTACAGAACGTTTTCTGCACGCTGGGTAACTACAAACCAGCAGTCTCATTCCAGCAATACATTAAGAATAAAAGAGGAACATTCCAAGGTCAAAGTTTTAATTATGTCCGGTTTTCTTGTAATGGAATTTCTGCCTGCTTCATATCTCTATACAAGTTTCTTTAGGCCTAGGAATAAAAGGAACAGTACACGCCTACAAAGGCTTACCCCAGTCCTGGGACAACTGTCCAAGGAATATATGAAAATAGTTTACAAAGCTCCTTTCTGACTTACCACTTCAGAAAAAATATTATTTTGCCCTAGGAGTCATTATACTGGCTTGAACAGCAGTAGAGCATGATCATGCTATGTATTTTTGGTAGGAAAGGAAGACAAAGAAGAAATCACTATACAGTCAAAGTTTCAAGGTGAAAAAGGAAAAAGAGAACCAGTTTTAAACTGTTCAAAATATTCAGTGCTCCCCTCCCACTTGATTTAGACTTACGCAAACCACAAGTGTTTCACTACAAACACTCCACAGGTTTTCTTGAAATTGGAATCAATTCAAGCTCAAAAGCAAGCTATAAAGCCCAGGAGAACACAGTGTTAAAGAAAAGGCTTGATATCTTTCTGCCCATTACCACAGAGGCAGAACTGAAGTAAAATACAATCTCTTTAATTAGTCTAAGATAAGAAAAGAGGCAACAAATGAAAATAGTTAAGTTCTGCCAAATTACAACTAATACATATAAACTTGTTTCAGGCATCGACACGTGTGAATGATGAAAGGAATTTCCAGAGGTGGTGCAGAGCCTATATCTAAAACCTAACATCACCTAAGACTTATTCCCTAACAAACTGAAACTCATAAATGTGGACCTTCCATTACAGGCTACATTATATGCTTTACAGATAGGCTTTTCAATAACAGTGATCACATACACAATCACAATGATAAGCTGACTTTGTTCTAGCTATAACAACTGATACCAGCAGTAGCAACACAGCTTCAATAGCAGGGCTTCCAGTTAGTAAATGCAACCTAAGACACTGGGGCAGCTCATCACTTTTCATGATGCCATAGCTTCAATTCTAACAGTATCCACATTACCAGGAAAAAAATCTAGCTTGGGTTTTATCTCCATGTTTCAGTCATACTCAACTGTTCTGCAGATAACCAAATGCAGTTAGCAGAGAATATGGCAATGTCTTCCTTTCAATTCTTTTTTCTTTTCCTTAACAGGATCATTCATGGCCTTTATGACATATTTGTTTCATTTTCAGTCACCTAATACCCTACAGTACAATAGCAAGATACAAGACACAATCCCCAATTGCGAGAAGTGAAGGCTTTACTGACATCCTGCCTGCTTTGCACCAGTGAGCTGGCTGACCTCACCAATAGCCTCACCAAAAGCTGCCTTTGGAAAAGGATTTACTTCAAAGACAGCACTGATAATGCAGTCCCTTGAATGGGGCCAGCAGAAGTAACAGATCTGAAGACATGGACACAGAGGACTACCAGCTAATGGCTCTGCTTCACAACAATGCAATCTATAATGTTGAGTTACGCGGTCAGGAAATCCTGTAGGACTTTTCTGATCTTTAAAATATTTTTTATATACATACACATAAAATATAAAAGCAGTTTTTAATAACTGAATTATTGTGTTTTTAAAGCATTTGCTTTCTGACAGACTGCACCGAGACAAACCTGAAGACAGGTTAATCACCTTTCACCCACCTGCAAGGAAGATCAGAGTCAGAATCTCAAAAGATGACCTCAGCAGCTCTCTAGTCTGTGTCAAAGACTTTTGAATTGTTGTTTAACCATTAAAGATGCCAGAGGACTGAAAGGAACAAAAGCCAATTTGCATTGCACTGACTGCAGTGAGTAGTGCAACTACTCAGTTAAACTACCAACTCAGTTAAACTACCTTCATATCCCAAATTTTACAGGGCATTTCAGATCAACTCAAGACTAATTGCACTCCAGGGCTAGCAGATCTTAGGGCTACTACAACCAACATTTTAATTCTGACTGAAGATTCATCTCTGCGAAGCTGACTGAGAGTGGGGAAAATGCCATAAAGACTCCTATGTAAGGGACAGAATGTGGCACAAGGGCCACTGCCCACAGCACCTTCCAAATATACTTCCTTGCTACTGTGTTCAGGAGATGCAACTGTGAGGTCTAATGCCCATCATTTTCTCAAGCAATATCCCATCCTTTCTCCCACAATCCAAAACGATCTCCATTGTCTCCCACAATCCAAAACAATCTCCATGCTGTGCAAATAACAGGGCACTTGTAACAGTCAGCTTGTTTTCTCTGACTCACAGCTTCTAATACCTAGGTGACAAAACAGTAGCCTCAATTTATGCTGAGACCCACCAACAGACAATAGGCATCCATGAAACATCAGATCAGCCACCCCTTCACCATTGGCAGTATCAGGCAGGGTGGAGAGCAATGCCCTTCAATTGATGCACTATATATATATATATATATATATATATATATATACACAGTAAATTCTTTAGCACACCCTTCTTCAAATAAAGTGAAATACCCAGCTTAGTATTACAAGTTGCACTCCAGGAAAAACATCAGTTATTTTGGAACAGGCAAGAAACAAAGAGTGCTGCATTCCCCAGCTACCACAGGAAAGGGATTGTTTTTCTTCTAAACCCACACATTAAACTGAACAGCAAAAAGAATCTTCAGAATTTCATGGGTTCTGCCTAACTTGTGCATTGTAAAAAAAGAGAATCAGTATGATGTTTGAATGGCCTGCTTCATGCTTGCCAACTTAAACCATCCAAACACACGCAATGCTAGTACAAAGGAAAAAGAGGTGTAAATTCAAACCTTTTAATTCAGTAATTTCAGAGCTACTGGAAGTATCTCATTGCTTAAATGAATTACACTGATTAATACATTCACTGACTGCCCTCTCCAGCACCAGTCTCATTAGGAAATCATTTGTGTATGACACCTGTACTATTAAACCTACTTTACCTAGAGTGAAGCTGTTGAGTCTTAATAACTTGCATGAATCAGACAAGTTCTGGGCTAAGCGTTTGATTTGCAGACTAGAGTTTGAAAAGTAGGAAATGCATGGAAACGAAGTCCGAATTGGATCAAGTTTAGACTCTTAATTAATTGCTCCCTTTAAAAAACCTGTGAGTTGAATGGAGTATATATCTATCTTCCGGTGAGATACAGCCATGGATGGCTAGTCTACTTGAAAATATACAAGGAAGGAAGGTTAACTTATCTGTGATCTAGGAGCCTCAAGTTCCAACAAAATAATGCAAACCACTACAGATTATTATCATGTGCTAGTCAACAGTGTTCCTCTACCTGCACCACATTATTTAGATTTTAGATGCTCCTTCTAATTCAAAGCCTTTCAAACTGCAATGAAGTTACTTAATGGGTCAACAGAATAATTTGCTGTTCCAACAGAAAAGTTAGAGGTGAGTTCAATAAAAGATACAGATACTCAGGCTGGTCAAGTAAGAGCAAGGCTGCAAATTAACTATATTATAATGCTTTTAAACTTTTTTCCCTGTGTTTGCAAATCTGACCACGAAGAAGAAACATGTTACATTGTATGCTAGCTGCATACAATGCATACTAGGATTGCCATTCTTCCCTTCTTTCTTCCACTCCTTTTTTATGAACTCCAACAAATTGAAATTCCACTGGTTTCCCATAGATTTGCATCCACTTTAACTTAGGTTGTTGGAAGAATTTATTACACTCTAGGAAGAGCTAGTATTTTTTAGTTGCGTGGTATGGGGCACACCATTGATAATTTTAAACAATTCCTGAGCTTAAATGAAGTACACCTATCTAAGATGCTGAGATAAAACTGTGGAACACATTCGAGCCAGGAAGGAGCCTAAAGTCACTAGGGAAGAAAAAAAAAGGTAAAATGCCTCCTGAACTTCTCTCCTTGTTTTCCTCCTGCTTCCCCTTCTTGTCAGGAAATCCATGCTCTTGTCAAACTGCAAACAGCATAGGTTTGCTGGTGTTTTCTGAGTTCTGGTGTCCCCTTCCACAGCCAGTCAGCCTTACTGGCGAGCCTGCCAGCCCCTTTTCCCCACCACAGTGCTCAGCCAAGGAGTGCTGTCCACAATTCCACATACCCAGCGAGAACTTACATATAGTAAGCATCAGGAAGCATGGTACACTCTGCAAGAAAAGCTCCCTCAGCTTTTCCTTTTTCTGCAGCTATCAGGGAAGCACACAGCATGCTTACAAACCAGCAAGAAATGGGATGAAAATGACACAATTCAGAGTTCAAAATGAAATCTGGGCCTATGTTAATTTCATATAAGCTAAGTGTATCTTCCAGTCAAACTTCTGACTGAATGATATCTCTCACAACATTTTAGGAGAAAAGGAGAGGAACCTAAAGGGAAGACTTTGTATTTTAAAACCTTGAAGTCTGACATATTTTAACAATATCAGAGCTTAAAAAAGGAACAGACAAACTTACTTTAATATAGCAAAAAGCCTGAATATGAGGCAGGCCTCAGCTTCATAAACAGAGCTCATCTATAAATCACTACTGAAGAAATAACTTTTTACCTAAGATTTCTGCTGTGTCTCTACAAGACTGCATAAACACTTTTACTTCAAGGAACATCTAATTTAAATTTACAGGTACAAACTGGACAGCTTACTCCAGGAACTGTCCACAAAATGGCCCTCATAGCAGCCATATGAATATAACCCCATCTACATACTCTTTACCTTTGTGTTGAGAAGTTTATATTATTTGAAAGTAGACATCAGTAGCTTGAATTGTTAGGATGCAAGCTGAACTTTATCTGAACTATAAGGCTATGTTGTGGAAGCCAAAGGGGTATTATAGTGAACCCTGGAGCTAATAATCTGAACATTAATAATAGGACAGACAAACCTAGCAACTTAAATATTACTTTAAAATAAATAGCTAGAGTAGACAGCCCATAGATTGTGGTTTATGAGCTTTAACAACCATATTTCAACAGGGACTATAAAACCAACAGAAACTCCCACCAAAACCAACCTAAGATGGTGTGAAGATGACCACATGGCAGCCACTTGGTAAAAAACAATTAACCAATGAAGAGCAAGAAGACCCCAGACCCTAACATTGCTATATGTCCAGACTGTCACATGAGGGATAGCCAATAAATCTACCTAATGGAGATGGGAACGTAGTGTTAAGTATTTTTTTAACACTGTGCTTGCAAACAAGCTTATAATAATGGCCCCCGCAAGTCACACAAGGAAGTACTGTGGCCTAGCTGTTGCCTTCTGCTTTCTGCACTAACTTTAGCAGCTTCATGTTTTTTAGTGAAGAATGGGAGCAACTACACTTCAGATGGACTGGTAACCCCCAGAGTCAACCATATGGTTTCATCCCCTCCACAGCCGTCTGGGACAAGGAAAGAGGCCACTGCTTTGGCAGCCACCCAAGTTCACCTTGCAAGGTCCAAATTCTGAAAAGATCTGCATATTTTTAAGCTAAGCATATACCTGCAAAAAAAATGTGAGTCACTTTCACACTATAAAGTGTCTGAAGGATTCAACTCACCAGCAACATGCTTCCCCACACACCCTACCAGTTTCGCAGCTCAAGTCAGGTATCAAGTACAACATCAGAACATTTTTAACTCAACTAACAATGCAGCATTACTGAATAACCAAAGACTCAATAACCATGAAGTATTCTAAAATTTGTGTTTTCATATCTTTACAGTGCACATACAAAAGGAAGGAATGTTTTCCATAGGCTTACTGACAGCTATTTGCTTTGCTCTGGGGATCAGTCTTCCCTGCTTATTCAAGGAGCTGTTCAGCAAGAAATCATCCAGTGAAAAAATTTACAGCATCAATAAACCTTCAGGAAATCAGCTTAATGAAGAAATACTACTACACCCATAAACACAGTACCAGTATTTTACTGGTGCTCTTAACACTCAAAATGTCAAGACATGAACTGTAACTGAAGAGATTAAACAGTGAAGTGTCAACAAAATGTTAGCAGGGTGTTAAGTCTGGTTCCTAGTAGTAAGTGACAATCAAAGAAAACGACCTACATAAACAAGTAAGGTAAAAATACTATTTGTGTCATATAAGCTATTTAGACCATTCCCTCACTGTTACCTTTGAATCCTCCTATTTCTGATGAACTGAGTTCATAAAAATCACACTGTTTCCGACTGTCTCATGAAAGTGTCAAAAATGGAAGATTGACAATAAATCAGGACCAGGAGATCATTTAAGAACTTTGCAACCAAAAAACCTGCATCAGATGACTATTCAAGTCCCCTGGGAAAATTCACTGCTCATTCAATAGGGTACAAGCTAATTTCAAAGAATCATAGAACCATTTCGTTTTAAGGAACCTTTAAATACCATCTAGTCTATCTATCATTAGATCAGGTTGCGCAAAACACTGTTCAACTTCACCTTTAATACTTTCTGTGATTGAACTTCTACAACTTCTCCATAATATCCACATGAGGGAAACCAGCTCCAGTATTTCTCCACCCTCATTGTTAAAACTTTCTTCCTTATATCCTCCTTATACTCCTAAATCTACCCTCTTTCCATTTCAAACCACAAAGACCCCAGAGCTGGATGTAGTACTATACATGGGGATCTCAACAGCTGACTGCAGTAGAAGGAGCAGAATCACCTCTCTCGACCTGCTGGCCATGCTTCTCTTTAGACAGCTGAGGACATGGTTGTGAGCTGTAAATACACACTGCTGGCTCATGTGAATGTTCATCCACAAGTACACTTGAAGTCTTTCTTTTCAGGACTGCATTTCGTCAATTCATCCACCTATGGAAATGGGGGATTGCACTGACCCAGGGACAGGATCTTGCCTTGTAAAATCTCATGAGGTTCATGTGGGTCTGCTCAATGCCATCTAGTGATGGATGGCATCCCCTTCATCAAGCCTGTCAACTGCACCACTCAGCATGGTGTCATCCACAAACTTGCTGAGGTTCCACTCAATTCTTTTATGCCATTGATTAAGGTATCAAAATGTATTTGTCCCAGCAGAGACCCCTAAGAGACACCAGTCATTACTGGTTTTCACATGGATGCTGAACTGTTGACTGTAACTCAATTTAAGGCCAGCCAGTCAATGTCTTATCATCAAACAGTACATTAATCAGATCCTGCTCCTTCCAAGCCAGCAACAAGAACGCTGTGCGAGACCATGTCAAAGGCTTTACAGAAGTCTGGGGAGATACCTGTAGCTCTTCCCTTGCCCACTGATGCAGTCAATCCATCACAGAAGGCTGTGAGATTAGTAAGGCATGATTTGCCCTTGGCCAAGTGGTGTCTCTAGGCACCTCCGCGTCTTCCTTATGATTTGACATAGCTACCAGTAGGATCTGTTCTATGATCTATGGGCACAGAGGTGAGGCTGACTGGTCAGTAATTCCCAGGGCCCTTCTTTTTACCCTTTTAAAAAGGGTATGCCCAAAAGAAAGCCAGAAGTGCCTGTGGGATTATTGATTATAGATACACGAATCTGAACCATCTCAACTGCTCTATGGACATACAGAAATAACACCTAATAGATAAGCCAACCTTTGTGTGGGGAAGGAAACAATTTTCCAAAAACTGACTTATTCCCACAACAAGTTCATGTTTCCTAAGGGGTGATCTACCTGTACACTCTGCAGATAATTTCCTTGCTGCTGCAGACAAGATGTAGAGGTTCAGAAGAGATTACTCCCATGGACATGGCAGTTGGGTACTTGAACCAAGTAAACAACACCATCACCAGGTCCTCCATCTCTAAGCAGTCATTATCTTTAGATCTTCTTTCATAAAAAAATCATTCTGAGGTGATATTCTGAAGAATAGACATAAACTTAAATTGCATCTTGGAACAGCTTAATGCAGAAATACTATTACACCCCAGACCTCTGCAGCTAAAGCACAAAAACATACTTCCTCTTAACTGCTGTACTATAGGACTCTTACAAGACCCACCTAACAAATACTTGAGACACAAAGCTTCATGCTTTAAAACACAGAAATTAAAGACAAGTAATTTTTTATTTTCCATTCTATCCTTCCTTGTGTACAGTAAGATTCACAGCTCCTACACTGGAGTTATCCCTGATACGTAACAAAAATAATTCATAGTTTATTAACAAGCTAAAAGGAAACTCCCTTTCTGCATTAAAATTCTGCAAGAGAAGGACACTATTGCTAAGAAACTCTGAACAGCATTTCCAGTTTGTGGTGTCTGGTCCCTGTGGCAGCTTTGCTTAGTAGTTAGTCACAGTTTCCTTGCTGTTCCCTGAAGGCTGTTTCATCAGGATTGCTTCTGTGCAAGTGTAGCCTAGTGAAGGATGCTCACACCCTTCATATGCACATTTAATGCCATTCCAGAGAGAACAATAACATTCATTTATACAGACAAAGAATGAGGTGAAACTCACCACAGAAAATACTACCCAAGGGCCAAAATATAGCAGTGCCTTTTAATAAGGAGCCTCTTCTCCAGGAAGTTCAGTATCTGCTTAGAAAGAAGGAAACTTTTTGCCTGTTCTTATCATCTTTCAAAAGGAGGCTAACAGCAGTACCAAAAGCCCAAAAGGCATCCAAACACAGTTACTATAAAGCATATGCAACAGCTAGAAAAGGAGAGAAAACAGGTATTTCAATAACTCAAGGCTGACTTTTGCTGAAAGTAAATCAATCCTAGAACAAAGAATAAAACTGGCAAGCCACAAAGCATTTTAAAAAGATAAAATCTTTTAATCTTGTCCTGGAATTCAGGTTTCATCAACCACTGTGTGGGAGCTGAAGCAAGAAATGCAAATACCAAGCACAGCTACATTAAAAGCCTGGTATGAGCAGATAAGATCACACAGATATCCTCTACACTGTTCTATTTCCATCTTTATAGGAATTTGAATTACTGGTTTTGAAGATTCAGTTGTCTTGAATTTCTGAGCCTCCTGAATTTAAGTTATTTTTCAAAAGCTACCTGAAATTTCAAGCCATTTGTTCTTCTCTATTTGTAACTAGATTATTAAACTGATTTTCTTCAAATTAATCTTCTCTTGAGAATCTAATTTAGTCTCAAAAAAAATCAGAGACTGCTTATACAAACTTTCTGGATGCAATGGATAAAGGCCTTCTTATGGCTTACATTTATTGTTACCAACATAAACCAACCATCATTACCACAAAAAAACCCCAAACAGGCATAGAAGCACAACTTTAACTCTAAACCTTAGCTTGTCCCCTGCCTGCTTCTTTTATGGTATCACTCATCAAATGTAACATTAATTTGCACAAAGGCTGGAGTACTTGTTTGGTTAGGGTTCTCGGTTTTGATTGGATTCTTCTAATAAAAGCCTTAAAGCTCCCATCCAGACTAGCCTAGAGAAGAGGATGCTTCCGTGGTAAAACTGGTGCCAATTCCTGTAGTCTTTGACACAGACAGGAAAGAGCGATCCAGTCCAATGTCAGCGAAATCCTGGAAACAAACTTTTAATTGCACCTCAATTATTTACTCTTTTGTCTTTCACTTTCACTGCATATTCAATCTAACCATAAAGCAAAGGGTAATAAAGAGGCATTTCCTACTTAGGAATTGACCTTGCAAATATATCTGTTTGAAACAGAATCAATTCTGAAAGCATGGTTAAAGGTGCATGATCAAGCCATCTCTAGGAAGTTGTTTCAAATGAGAGAGAGCCCAAGCTCTCTCTAAAGACAACTTATTTGGTAAAATGTGAAAACCTGAACACAATCAAAACTGGTCTAAGAGAGAAACCAGAGAAGTGGGAGTTAAGCACTGCTCTGTTTCTGTATATGAGTTCTCCACATCCCTCACCTCCTTGCAGCCGATTAAGTGCTTACAACTGCAACTGATATTAAAAATCAGTAAGGAGTGACTTGCCCCAATAAAATGAAAAAGTTAATTTATATTTGACAGGCCATGAAATAACACTCTCTCTTCCTGTCTTTTTTGGTTTTGTTCCAATTAGGAGGCATTTGTCCCAGTCTTGTTTCAAAGAAAACCATGTTAACAGTCAACATTTTATGTCTTTTTCTCATACATACAAAGTATAGGGCCATCAGCAGCCAGAGACACCACACCAACTTCTCAAAAAAATCATAGAAAATGTTTAGTAATATTTCTCTCCCCTGAACAAGCCAAGCTATGATGGTAACACGGAAGTTACTTTGGAGGAAAAGAACAAAAGATTGACAGAACAACTCTTTTAACCCAATGCTGACAAGGCTTTCACAAAGGGAGAAACACTCCAAGGAACCTCAACTTGGTTCACCACAAGCAGCCAGTGTCATTGTCATCAAGAAGATAAAGCTTCTGAGAAAATAAGAAGAAAATTTGACATCTACACAGCTGAATGTTTCTCTGAAAAAGCAGGTTCTAAGTTTTTGGAGTATCATTCAGTAAGTAAATTACATTAAGCTTCACAGAATAACAATTCTGTGCTGATTCTCTCATGGAGAATTCTTTACAACTCCTTTTTTTGTACTCTGGCTTTTAAAATCAAGATGCACTACCACATACTTTGTCCGATCTTGGTTTTCCTTTCCCAAGATGCCTAGGCATCTCCACAGCTCCCAGTCCCTGTCACTTGCTCTTGTCCACACTCTATGCTCATTTTCAAAACCTTTTTCTTCTACGCTGTCTATCCTGATGAAGGATATCAACTGTTATATAAAGTCCCCAGTTTTAGATCTCGTGCAAATATGAGAGACAGTTATTACAGGCATAACTCACAGTTAAAACTACAAGTAATTCAGCCAGCAATTAGGTATGCAGAAGGCATCAGGTTTGTTGCTTTCAGTTTCCAGCATTTCAGACATCTGGTTTCTCTTCTGATGATTTTGAGTTTTAAAGGTTCTTTAATTTAAAAGGACATCCATAAGGAGGGTAAATCAGAAGACTGGCACAAGAGACCAAGCCTCTGCCAAGTTTCAAATCTGAAGAGTGTATTAGGTAACCAGAAATTTTTAAAATGAAGAAGTACTCTGAGAAACTTACATTTAAACCTTTGCTCCCTGTCCTGTCACTACAAGCCTTGGCAATAAGTCTCTGTCTGTCATTTAAACTTCCTTTTGAAAGGGCACAATAAGGTCTTCCCAGAGGCTTCTCTTCTCCAGACTGAACAGTCCCAACTCGCAGCCTCTCCTCAAAGGAGAGGTGCTTCAGCCCTATGGCCATTTTTGTGGCCCTGCTCTGGACATGTTTTAACAGGTCCATGCCTTTTGTGTACTGAGGTCCCCAGACCTGGGTGCAGTACTCCCACCGGGGTCCCGTAAGAGCAGAGAAGAGGGCCAAAATCACTTCCAGGATATGGTTAACTTTCTGACTCAAAATGCATTTCTCTCTGTCCTGGACACTTGAGATTGCAGAATATATCTTCTAAAATCTTCCCAAATTTAACACAGGAAAAATCCTTTAGTTTCTCCAGCAACTACAACAGACAGAAAAACTCTTCTGAAAACAACCACATGCCCTAGGATAGAGGTGAAAACCTTCCAGGGTTAAATATACTTCTTTTTCAGTGTAAGAAGTTCTTCTTCACACTGCCCTATTGAGTATTGCAAATAGGGCAACTTTTCAGTATGGTTGCATCAGTCATTATTTTTGCACAACGTTGTCTTTTCTCTTTTAAAAACAGAGAAATTGGCCTGTCCGTATTCCAAAGGCCACCAGGTCTTAGCAAGATCATTAAATGTTAACAGAAGCACTCTTCTGATACATATCCAACACCCAGATTAGAAACCTGTCAGCCACGGAATGAGTTAAGTTAGTAAACAGGAGAAAGTGCTTACATTTATTTTACCTTTGTTAGACATTAATAACTCTAGTAAAGGAACTCTGGAAGCTTTGATACTTCAGAACACATAGATAATCTTGTGGCAGTACTGGTCAATAGCAATTCAGCCTGGAGTGAGCACAGAAGATAGCACTGCATTTCTCCTCCTTCTGGCACAGCCTATCAGCTCACAATAAACAATAGTTCTGGGACCCTGGATCTGCAGGTTTCATGTGGATGGTATTGACAAGTGAAGAGTGATGGATCCATCCCCCATGAATTTGTCCAACTATTCTCAGTCCTCTACTTTTCATAACAAATTTAAACTTCATTTAGTTTTTCCCTCCTAATAATCCTTGCATTTTCCAAAATTTATCTCAGGTTCTCAACAAAAAAATTTTTTTTTTTTTTATTTTGGAAAGAGCACATTAACAAAATTAGGTCTAACATGCTGTTCTGAAATCACTGCAGGTAACATCCATCAGAAAGGTAATTTACCTTTCTGTCAAGTATCTATTTAAGCAACACAAGCTGGATTGCGCCCACACGTCTATGTTAAACATTTGGAGTCAAATGGCCTAACACTACCAACATCAAAACTAATGGGATGGGTAATACCATGGGAAGGGTAAAGGTTAGCTCCCTTTGGTTCTGTAAAATATGCAGGATACAGGCAGTTTCTCATTAATTAACAGCATACAGAATACACATATGGAAAGATTCTTCCATCTTCAAGTTTGCTGAAACTCAAACAGCCACACAGCCCCATTTTTTGGACTGCACATTCAACTTACCAGTATTCTAAAATATAAGATTACTGAGAAGTTCTCAGGAGAGCATTTCTATTCCAAACCCTTTCATAACAAAAGCAGAAAAAATGCAGAACAATGAAATGCCACAGTAAAACATTGTCCAAGAAAAATCATGATGGACCAATATAAAAATTGTATGGACAACCTTGCTTACAATCCCTGATCCAAAGAAGAGTCTTTGAACATCAGAAACTAGCAGGTAAAAATACAGTCAGATTAAGACACTGTATTTAAACTTAATCAAAGCTATTTTCAAACGTACTTGAAATTGAAACCTAAGTTGTCTAGAACAAAAACCAAAAAGTAATAGAATATTTCAGATGGTGAACATTAGTCCTGAACTTTTTGGCTCTGAAGGAAGTTCTTGGCCAATCAAATGAAGTCAGAGATGTTGAGGGTGTTCTTTCAAAAGCTGATGCCTTTTGTTTGTCTTTCCATTGGTAAGAGTTTAATAGCTTGCTCATTTGAAGTTAGGAAATTTCTTACAAATTGTAGGAGAAAACAGTCTAAGTTTTACGTATTGGAAAAAGAAGGCAAAGTGCAAGTGAATACTAAATCACTAGTTCTACAAATAGTACATATCAATAAAAAAATTATTAAATTTGCATTTGCCACAAATAATTTTGTTTCCATTTTCCTGATTTCTCAAAGCTGCTTTATTCTCAGCATACTGACAAAACATCTCTGCCTTTCAAGACTGTTTTAACAAGCTCGTTGTCTAAATTTAATTTATGTGTCTATTCAGTAGAAGTCCATCATCAATTAAGAAACAAAAACTGATCTTATCAAGGAAAACAAAGTAAACCATGCAATTTTTCAAAAGACTAAAATGCAGAACATAAGAAGCTAGTAAAATGTGCAGCTATATAAATTCTTTAAATGTGCCTGTAAGTTACCTCCTTTCCTCACAAAACTTAGCAAATAAGAGTTCAAATGTTATGTTCAATAGGAAATAGACTTATTGACTAGTAAGATTCAGGTTTTCTCTACATGAATGCTCCAAAGTTAAACTGAAAACCATAAATCAAAATAGTACCCTAACTGGCAATTTAAATTAATTAAAACCAACCTTACCCAGTTCCCCTGTGAAGGCATTTTTGTGGTGGCCTATGGGTTGTGCTTCAGGCTTTTTTCACCATGTTAAAGGTGAACACAAAGCATGCACAACCTTTTCGAATTCAAAAGAGGCAAGATGTAAGGCACACTAGCATAAACATATGCTAAGTAAAACCAACAACAAAGTAAGGGACATCATATTTTGACTTACAACAGCATTTGTTTTCAAGGTATGAAGTTGCAAAACCTAAGTAGATTGTTTCTCTGAAATGTAAAGCAACTTGCTAATTTGTTACTGGGGGTGTGTGGTTGCTGGAAGCACTACCAGATAAACAAAAGACCTTTGAATGGAACAATTATGAAACCACAATATAACTTATTTTTAAATAACTACAGGATGATTATTAAAAATGGTCCTGTAAAAATGTTTGAACTGTTAACTGTATCCAATATTTAACCTGTAGATGCCTGGCATTTGAGAGGTCATCCAATTACCAGCCTCCTCTCCTACCAGCTTATCTATGCAGCAGTAGTATATTCATGGCCAGGCACCCCACAAGTGCTGAGCCTTTCTTTGCTACTTCATAACTCCTACAGCCATCAGCACAAGCAGCCGGGGTGGTATACAATGACAAGAGAGCTCTGTGACCAAGAATGTGCACAGAAGTCCAGGATCTTGCAGCTAGCTTCCTTGATCAGTCTCAACAGACCTGCTTAGTGACTCCTGACACAACAGTAGCAATACTCCTCTCTGTGCACCCATAGTCTTCTCAGACATCGTTTAACTCCATGCTCCGCAGTCACCAACTGACCAAGAGGGGCATCACCTGAAAAGCTGGCATAACATTACCAAGTTCAATTGTAAATGGGATTGTCTCATCTGGAGCACCTTTGACTAAAGTTGCCACAGTGCAACTCTCTGCTATGAACACAAGTACCTCCCCTTGCCCCCTCCACTACAAACAGAGCGGAAGTGTGAGAAGAATAACTTAAACTATTGCTCAGTTTTTAAGCATCACGAGTATGATGGATATAAAGAATTTTTTTCTTTTTTTCTCTCTGTCCTAAAGACTGCATCAATTTTAAGTCTATAACCTAGAGAAATTGACTAACCAAAGTTTCCCAATGCAGAACTGTCCTTTGATGTAATTAAAGCAGTCTTGGCGCTTCGCTGTACTAAGGAAAAACAAAGGAACAGAAAATCAAGAAGCCTCAAATGCTTCATTCACAAAAACATGTAATGCACAGAGTTTGCTCATGAACCTTTCCCAGTGCTGTTCCACCTGGCATTAGAAGATTACTAAAACCCAGGAAAACTAGGAGTAGTATGGTTTGTACTGGACAGGCTTATCAGACGTTAGGCTGAGAGCAAAGTGCCTCCAGCTACCAAAAAAGTGAACTAAAATCCTAAATGAACTACAGGGAGCTCACTTTTTTCTTTCTTTAAATGTGTGTGTGTAACTATACCTGCCTGTTTGATAGTTTGTAAAATCTGAGAGTTGCCTCAACACAGTGCACAGTGGGACGCAAATTTTAACTTTATTACTTTACCATCAGCTTTAAAAGGCCAAGGCAATACTCATAAATATGAACATAATTTAAAAAAAAAAAATATACACTACTTCATTTCAAAAGCAAACCTAGGCTAAAGATAATTTTTATATATGAGACTGAGACAGTTTTTCCCAGCAGAATATGCTTTTGCCAATACAAACTGCCTCAGTGCTGTAACCTTGGTTTTCTAATCGCACCAGTAAACTCATTCTAGCTAAACTGTCACACAACACCCCCACAACTCACTACAAAACAAAGTATTGTTTACAGTCCTACTCCAGCTTTCTCTCCACAACCTACACTCTGAAGGCCACTTATGAGTACAAAAGGTTCACCTGCACTTCTCCAAAACCGTAGAAGCAAGCAAACAAAACTAGAACTTGATGCAGAACTACCCACCATTATATAGTAAACATCTGCTGAATAGGCTTCTCTCAAAAACATCCTCTTGCAAAGTAATTCACAGACAGAGACTTCCTTTTAATCACCTGCTCGAATCACTGGGTCACTGCACAATGTCTGCAGCAAGAAGAACTGAAAAGAATGAAAAACAATCAGAAATATGCACCCGCTCAGATGGCAGGAGACGCAGCCCAGGAAGGCTAAGCTACGCTATCAGTCTCACTGCAATCAGTCACTCACTGCTCTCAGTGCAGAGAGCACTCACAGGCAAACTGAAGTTGCTGAAGTCACAGCTCTGTTTTTCCAGCTACAGCAGACTGTCTGTGTGCATGGTCTGTTTCTGTGTTTGCAAGGAAGCAATAAAATGTATTCAAATGGGTATAAAAAAAACCCTGATACGTTCTCGACATAAGCTTTAATGTTAGTCAACAGTAAAGTAACTTTACTGTCAGTAAACAGTAAACATTCAAGTACAATGCGTACATATAATGGAAACAAATTAGATCACGTTATTAATTACCCAGCAATCTGTATACAAACAGAATATAGCTGCAGGAGCTACAAACACCAGCCAAATCCACAAAACCTCTCTACGCAGGGTCTTTCAAATCAAAATGAAATTATGTTTTTAAATAAAAAAGAAACAAAGAAACCAAACAGTAGCATTTCCTTGGGCTCTGGCCAGGAGTGCCAAATTCTATTGCCTGCAGTATGTTTTCACTGCAAAGTAATACATTCTGCCACGGAAGAGGTTATAGTATAAGCAGCAATTTCTAACACAACCCTAGTAATAGGAACAGCCTTTAACATGTTTCATGAAACTGTTAATTCTATTTTAAGATTTGAAGTTGGCAACCAAACTCTTGTCCTTTTCCTCTCTTCCTTTTCTTAAACAGTCTTAAAAAAAAAAAAAACAAAAACAACCAAAAAGCAAAACCATTGAACAATCCAAAAACCCACAAACCAACACACAAGATTTTGACAAGGGAGGTACCAGTGATTGCCATGGGCAGATGATAGTCAGTTTGAATGGATATTATAATTTCCACTTCCTTGCACAGCAGCATTAGTCAAGGCAATACATCAGTTTTCACCAGCTATGTTACTTTCAAACTCAACATCTCCAACTGGAAAGGGAGACTCACAGATAAGTGAAGAACTGGGGAGGAGCAGTAGAAAGAATAAAGGAGTGACAAGAACAAGAGGCACTTCAGGACCAACATTACAGGCTGAAGGGGGCCCCTGTCTGAAGTGTACACGCAACACACCCAGTCTGAAAACACACAGGAGGAAAAACAAGAGCTCTGCATCCAGTCACCACGCAACGTGACTGGAATAAATGAGATGTGGCAGGAATGACAGAGCTGTGATGGACAAACAGATGCTCTTCAGGAAATGAATACAGGGAAGATGAAAGTGAAGGGTGCCTTTATGCAAAAGACCAGTTTGGATATATGAAGCTCTTTCAGGGGACAACAGGTGGGTGAGGGTTTGTGGATCCACATGAGAAAAGATGCCAGGAAATGTGGCATCATGACAAAAGACTTTTTTACAGACCTCCCACATAGAAGGAGCACCCTAAACAACTTGAGGATTGCTCTTTATCAGAGTCTTGGTTCTTGTGAATGATTTTAATCCCCTTGACATCTCCTTGAAAAATCAACAGAGCAGGTGGGGACACACACTAAAAAGAATAGAACAGATTTTTTATAAAGAGTATCTCCTTAATATAGGTAGTGGACAGGCTAACCTGAGCTGGTGTACAGCTAAGTACATCTGTGATTCGCTAGCTGGGAAGTACCAATTAAGGATATAAAAATCACTGGCAGCCTCAGTGGTAATGACCATGACACAGCGGAATTCTAAACCCTGGGGGCAGAGAGAAAGGTGAGCAGTAGAGTACAGACCACAGACTTTTGGAAAGCAGATTTGGGGACTGGTAGGTATGATCCCACTGAAAGCTGCAATGACGGGTAAAGGACCATAAGAAAGCAAGGAGGTCAAAGGACATTCTCCAAGCACAGGAACAGTCCAGCCCAATACTCAGGAAATCAAGTTCATGTGTCAGCCAAAGAACTCATGGTGAAACTCTGCTGCCAGAAGGCAGTATACAAGAGGTGAAAGCAATGTTAGGCTACGAAGGAGGAGTTTAGAAACATTGCTTGGGCATGCAGGAATGGCATTAGGAAAGGCTAAGCTCAGCTGCAAGTAAGACCTGCAAGCATCAGAAGGATAACAAGAAGAGTTTCCACTGCTCCATGAACAGTAAAAGGCTGACCACTGAAAACATGGGATAGGTACTGAATGGAGTAGGCGATTTAGTGTACCCAGGAACAGATAAGAGAGAGGTACACAATGTCTTCTTCGCCTTTGTTTTTTACCTGCAAAGTCCTCCTGTTCTTATAGACAAGGTTTAAGGACGGTCAAAGAACGGCCATCAGCTGATGATGATTTAGTCAGAAATAGTATAACAGAACTTGAGCCTTACAAATCCATGGGATGAGACCTGCTGAATCCTACAGTACTGAGATACGGGCAATGCCACGACAAGGCTCTCTCTCTCTCACATCTAAAGGCATGTAAAAAGCATGGAGATCGGGGAGGCCCCTACTGACTGGGAAAAAGCAAATGTTACATCAACCTGGGGGGGAAGGCCAAAAGGTCATTGGGGAACTGCAGAATGGTCAGATTCACTTCAATCCCTGAGCAAATAATGAAACAAGTGAGTTCTCTGAGCATTTCTCTGAACATACAACTGGAAGGTGATTGTGAACAGTCAGCATTTGCTCCTGTAGTCCTCATTCTATCACTAGTCAATACGCTGAAATTAAAATGGAATCTCATGCATATCAGCACCTGCAGCTGAAAGCAGTTAAAGAACCAACATATGGGGGGATGAGAGAGAAGGATGAACACGAGTCAAAAGCACACAGCTCTAATTGGAAACCTCCACTTAAAGGCTGGCTATGGAAGTATTAATCCAGACCCTAAAGTTTACATTCACTTTAACACCCTTCTTAAGCAAACAGATAAAACAATTAAATAAATGAGACAAATTTCCAGAAAAACTAGTTTTTGAGAAACCAGTTTATCACAATTTTTACAGTAAGAACAACAGAAAAACCTCCATTGGAAGCTCATAGAAGTCTCAAGTTTTTAGGAAAGAAACTGCTCTTTTAATTGTCAAACTGTCAGTATTAATTGCAAGCCAATCTTTGCCACTGAAATCCACCAACATACAAACCCCAACACACCTTCTTAAACAGAAAGAATGGGCTTTCTTTTTCAAAAAGAGGAATTGTTTGCAGGTGTTCCTGAAAACTACTATCTCTGGCAGCTGTAGGTAGCTCTGAAGAACTCAGCTGGAACTGAGAGGCCCTCAGCACCAGCATCCTCCCAAGTTTCAAAGCATGACATGACAGCATGTTCATTGTATTCTTGTGTTCTCACACAGACCACCCCTCAGAAAGAAGAGGCTTGCATTCTACAAATGCCAGCTGCTCCCTCATTACAGTATTATTGTCCAGAAACATTCACTAAAAGCTTTTGAGCAATTTGCAGCTTCACACAGGTCCTCTCTCATTCTACCTCTACACTCTCCTTCTTGCGTATTATACTGGCCTAAAATTACTTACTGAAAACCCATGCTCATGTAACAGCATCTGTGGTACAACAGCCCTTCTAAAGTCTCTTCCATACTCCTACCAAGGCCTCACTGAGGCTTGACTTTGAGAAAGGAGAAACTGAGAATAAATGAAAACAACCGTCTCTTCTCAAAAATATTGTGAGCACATGGTTGCTTATTTTTCATTTGTTTGTTGGGGTTTTTCTGCCCCTACTGTTCAAAGGTTGAATGTAAATATGAGACAAAAAAGACCAGAAAAAGTGCAGTAGTAAAAGTAAAGGTTGGTATTTTGTCTCTCTCACACAGACTTCATGGGACAATGAAGCACCCAAAGATGATTTTTCTAGTAACTGTGACATGTAAGTATAATCAAGAAATAGCAAGAAAACCCCGTAACCCTATGAGAAGGTTATGAATGTGGTAACCCAGGGTGGCTCACCTCCTCTGACCAAGTATGCAGAGTCATTACATTGTTGTTACAGTAGGCTGGGACAGTTTGCTTCCCAGCATCTCCAGTCTGAGTATACAGAGCCTCAAGCGTGTTTTATTTCCTCACAGTAACCCACCATAGTTCACCCACCCCATCTGCACATACCCTTGCACCGCTTCACGCAAAGGAGGCCAGCTGCAGATCTCGGAATCCAGACAAAAGCATATGCACATCTTGTATCAAGCCCCTCAAGATCTGAAACCAACTTTGCAATTTTTTTTTTGTTGCTGTCAATCAGTAGATGTAGCTAGACAGTTATGGTAAGCAGTTGCATTGTGAACATTACATCCTTGGCTACTGTTTGTTTTAAGGAAAAGGGAAGACAATCCTAAGATGAATGGGCTGTCTGATGAGAGCCACCAGGAGTGAGGTCAGGACTGAGCAGTAACTGGGGGAAAGGTAATTCCAGCAGTGGGAGATCTCGACCACCAACTCAATGATCACCTACTCCAAACAGACCGCAGAGCCAGACGGAGGGAAGAACTGCACCTGCAGACTGATTAGCATGAGGAGCGAGAGATACAACGAGCAAACAGGGGGATGAGTACTAATTAATGAAAAAGTTGTGTAATCTGTAAGCAATGAATGCTGGTGTCTTTGTTTGTTAAAATGTACAAACGGTGTAAAGTTCTGATGACTGACGAGCCAGCCTTCTGTGGGCTACCACTCTGCTCCCTCCTCTGCACAAACCAGAATAAAAGGTACGAGTACCTTGCCTGGGTGTGTGAGTTGGTGCTGCACACTGGGAAAGGAGCCTGTAGTTGGGACAAGTTTTTGGTAACCCAATTGGGACAGACGCAGTGCCCCGCCCGGATTGACTGGCCACTCCAAGCAAACGGGCTCAGTCGGACAAATTCCAGTGGGGACTTCAGAAAACCAACCCCAAAGTCAGGACAACCAGCGCGACGCTTTAGAGAGGTATTTCATCAGTGAAGGAGGGTGACTGGGAACTGATACAGAGGCAGGAGGACTTCAGGTTGGGACTCTGCAGAAGCTGCAGGAGCAAATATTTTGTTTCTACACTTTAGTGACAAGTGTCTTGGATATTTGGTATTTTGCACATACGTTTTCACACTTGTTGGTAGTGTGAAAACTTGTTTTAAGGTGTGTGCATTTGGGTAGTTTATGAAACATTGGGAATTTCAGTACTGAAATGGGTTGCTCTGCTTCTACAAAAAAATTGCTCTAATTTGCTCTGCCCCTGGATGCATCCTGAAGAATTTGACTAAATTTCAGGGTGACTCTATGACTCAAGGGAAATTGAAAAGACACTGTAATCAATGGTGGCCTTAATGTGAAGTAGATGGTGAAAAATGGCCAGAAAATGGGTCTCTGAAATATAATACAGTTTATAGCTGGTGTTATTTTGTAGAAGGCAAACCAAATGGGATTAAGTCCATTATGTCGTTTTGTTTTTTGCTTTAAGAAATAATTGGGATTTAAGAAAACCACATCCCCCCCCTGCTTTCCATGAGCAAAATTTCAAAAATAAGTATCTTCATCAGGCTGATACATTTTCTTAGTTCTTATACCTTATCCTTTTTAACCTTTAAGTGCAAATAATCCTTTCATCATTATAAAAGGAAGAAAGGAAGCCCAGGATGAAGGCCCTCATGTTATCATACATAGCACCAAAGAAAAAAACGAGAAGCACAGTAGATCCAGCATAGATGGATTTAACCAAAGCAATAAACTGCATGTCAAAACACAAAACTAAACCTTCTGGGTATTCCAGCTTCAGCAGACTAGGTACGATTAACCATTCTTACCATCCTGGCTTACTCAGAAAAGCTGAACGAAACTGAGCTGACATTCAAACTTTAAAATGACACCACTCCTACACAGCCCACATGTTATACCAAATAGAAAAGGAATGACAGAATTATATACTTGTAAAAATAGAAAGGTCTTTCCCAGCAACATACAGAACTTCTGTTAGGCCTTGACTACCACAGTGTATAAATCACATTTTTCAGTGATTAACTGTATGTCAGGAAATCTCTCACACACAAATATTTTTGTATGCAGGACATGCTGACCCTCAATATGATTTCTAATTCTAATGTTTGATGCACAGCTATAAAATTACAAACTGAGAGCTGTAGAATGTTTTACTGGGCTTCATAAAGAAGGGAATTCTAACAATTAACCCAACTTTTAGCTAGTGAAAACCACTCTATAAGGAAGCTAAACTATTTTCAAATTATTCCAAATTATTTGGAAAGGCAGAGAATCACTTACGAAACTTAGCTAATATGGTGACTGAAACCAGTATCTGCAATATTCAAGGAAAACACTGTGGATAGTCCTCAGCTGTTTTTAGATGAGGAATTGAGTTTAGCCAGGAATTTCACAATGTGAATGCTACCAGCATTCAGACTTGTTTTTCAAGGTTTTCACTTCTTCCAAGTTTTCCTTAGCCAAAGAAAATCCAAAGACATTTTCACTGTATAGCTTACCAGTATGCTACTCAGCAGGAACAGCAAGACTGAAAGCTACACACACACACAGAGTACAGCCCAGCTCCCAAGTAAGGACATAGCTAAAAACCAGGACAGAAACACAGCTGAATGCAGTACACACACAAAAAAAGGGCAGTCAGAGACATTATGTCAAGCTGTAGAAACCCACTGAAAAAGCTACACCTGCACCCTGAAGTAGTTTTGTCTCTCAGGACTAGTCTAAAAGTAGACTAGACTATCTAAAAGATAGTCTAAAAGACTATCTAGCTTCTGACAGGAGCCTGAAGAAACATCTGTAACAATAATTTTGTTACCAGCTTTTATTTCTAAGATACTCTCTTCAGGAATCAGTTCTGGAAATTCCTTCCCACGTTAATACATGAAACAGATAAAACAAAGTAAGTGAATGCAGCCCCATTACTAAATTACACCCTAAGTCCTTCTACCCTCTACAACCAGAACAAAACAGTCACACTTCTTTCTGAAAGGCTGAGAGAATTGGGATTGTTCAGATGGGAAAGGAGAAGCTTAGGGGTGACCTATTTGCAGTCTTCCAGTACCTGAAGGGAGTCTGCAAGACAGATGGAAAGAGACTACTTACAAAGCCATGTAATGACAGAACAAGGGGCAACACCTTCAAATTGAAAGGCAGCAGGTTTAGATGAGATACTAGGAAGAAATTACTGTGAGGGTGCTGAGGCACAGGTTGCCCAGAGAAGTTGTGGACGCCCCAGCCCTGGAACTGTTCAAAGCCAAGTTGGATGGAGCTCTGAGCTAGGTCTAGGGGAAGTTGTCTCTGCCCACAGTAGGGCTGGAACTAGATGATCTTTGAGATCCCATCCAACCCAAGCCATTCTATAATTGTCTCATGCTGCACTGGGGATAACCTAAATCAAACTCTTTTCTCATCCCAACAGCCTTCAAATAAGTATATACATAGCCTCCATTTAGAATTTCATGCCACATGTTTGTGTAGTCTCCTTGGGTGAAAAATGTCCTCCTGCAATTGCCATTGAAGGGTCTAAGGGTTCACAGCCCTCACAATGCTCCCTGCTGTGTACACAAGCAGCAGCCTCTCTGTTGGAAGGCACCTGTTGGCAGGCTGATAACATCAGCACCTGGACCTGCAGTGACACCCACACTTGACACACAACTCAGGCAGCAAGCACACTGTAGTTCTTTATAATTCCTTTTTCAAACCTAGAAAATGTCAGTGAGATCTGTACACTAGGGTCAGGGTCCCTTTTGTTTGAGTTAAACACAAAGCTACACATTTCACTAGCTCTGCAGGTAAGAAACAGCAAGGAAGTTTGATTCCCTGTCTTTTCAACAGTTAAATGCATTTCAGCTATTAAAACTCACTGATCATACCTCAAAAGAGAACATTAAAGCAATTTTAAAAAATCACACCAAATTTGCTATGAAATTAGAGAAAAATGAGTGCAAAACACTGTTAGGTTTTATATGGGTACCTACACCAGCTGCTGAGTGGGTTTGTAACTGTACATATAAGCAGAAAAACATCATTCTCCTTGCTCAACTCATACATGAAAGAAACGCACAAAGAGATCACCAGAAAAGATCTGAGGAAGTAGATGAAAGTACTAAAAAATAAGACCCCATACATCAATTGTCATGACATACTTAAAGTTAACAAATTAGGAACATATTCCAAACTCTCCCAAGTGCTTTCTGAACTTGTTCATTTTAAATGTTACACTTAACACTTCATGATTACAGTTCATAGAAACAGTGCAATACATACAACTTGTAAAGGTCATTGAAGCAACATCTGCATTCTGTCTATATACCACAACAAAGGATACATATGCTTAAAAACAAATTGGAAGAAGTAAAATAATAAAGACTTAACAGTAGTGCAATTTGGGGGAAAAGCTATCCTTTCTCAGGCTCTTTTCATGAAGAAGTGATGTATGTATTCAGAAAGGGCTATTTGGTTGAATTGGGGCGTTTTGTTTGTGTTTTGTTCTGGGGTATTTTTGGTTTTTTGCTTTGGGGGGCATTGTTTCTTTTTTTAGGGGCTTTTTTTTTTTGGTGTGGGGTTGTGTTGGGTTGTTGCTTGGTTTTTTTTCGTAACAGTGACCGAACTTATTTGGACTACTTGACTCTTAAGTATTTTTTTTCCTCGTGAGTTGTGCAGTCACAGAGAGGCCCTGTCTCCATATCAAAATTCACAGCAGCATCTATCCTGAAATCAGTTTCGGGATCTGCAGATATTAACAAAATCCAAGTGGACACTGCCCTGGCCAACCTGTTCTAGATGACCCTGCTTCAGCAGAGAGGCTGGACTTGATGATCTCAAAATATGCCTTCGAACGTCAACCATTTTCTGATCAGTATACACTGACAGAGCTTACTTTTGGCTAATTAAGGAAGCTCCAAAACAAGCTACACTATCCCAAGCAAACACATGGTATTTTAAAGCTTGCCACACTCCTTTAAGGACATTGTATGAAATGCCATTGTTAAAAATAATAACAAATTATTCAAAAATAGCAGGAAAAGCTATTATTAAAAATAGTTTAAGGTATTCAACATATTATCTGATTCAATTCACAATCACTCTCTCATTCTCCTGCTGTATATCCAAGTACAGAGCCTATATCTGTATTTTAGGCAACTTCTTTATAGATGTAGGCAGACTATTACTACATATCACTGCCTGTAGTTGTCTTTTCTCCACACCAAATAAGTCCCGATCCCTCAGCCTGTCCTCACCCCAGATTTTGTGGTGCTTCATAATTCTCTACTGAGCTCAGTCCAGTTTTGCATCACTTTTTCTAATACTGGGGCATCAAAATGGATGCAGTATTCCAGATGCAATTTAACAAGTGATAAGTAAAGAGGAATCCCTTGGCCTGACTTCCTTGTTATGCTCCTGTTAATACAGCCCAGGATGCTGTTGGCATTCTTCAGTTGCAGAGCACACTCTTTGCTCATGTGTGGCCACTGTCACCCAGGATCACTAGGAGCTTTTCAGCAGGAGCCAGTCAGCTCCTGTCTGAGGGAAACAGCATGTCCTGCTGCCTATGACTCTGTTCAATTTCACAACATGCCTGTTGGTCCACTCTTCTAGCCTGTCTAGATTGTTCTGGATGGCAGCCCTTACTTCAGGTGTATAAACTGCAAACCCAGAGCCGAGTCATTCACAGATTTTAATGACGTGCATGATCAACAGCTGAACAAGAAGATGTGAAGACATTAAACAGAGTTTAGGACAGACACCCGTGATATTACTGTCTGGAGGCCAGTAATATTACCCACTAACCACTACTTTCCAAGCTCAAACATCTAGCCAGTTTTTCACACACAGAATCACAGATCAAAGAATCACAGCATATGCTGATTTGGGAGGAATCAAATCAGGATCATCGAGTCCAACTCCTGGCCCTGTACAGGACACATCCAAGAGTCACTCCACACGATAAGGAGTATTGTCCAAATGCTTCTTGAACTTTGTCAGGCTTGGTGCTGTGACCACTTCCCTGGGGACCCTGTTCCAGTGCCCAACCACCCTCTGGGTGAAGAACCTTTTCCTAATATCCAACCTAAACCTCCCCTGACACAGCTTCAGGCCATTCCCTTGGGTTGTCACAGGGCACCACAGAGAGATTATCAGTGTCTGCCCCTCCTCTTGCTCTCACAAGGAAATTGTAACTGCAATGAGGTCTCCCCTCAGTCTCCTCTTCTTCACCCTGAACAGACCAAGTGACCTCAGCCATTCTTCATAGGACCTTCCTTCAAGGACCTTCACCATCTTTACCCTCATCTAGTAGTTTTTCATCCATCCAGACTTTACTATCCCAACCTGGATGCAAGGATGCCATGGGAGACCATAGCAAAAGCCATGCTAAGAATCAAGGCAGATGACAGCCTCTACTCTCCCATCATCCATAGATCTCATCATATCATCACAGAAGAGAATGAGGTTGATGAAACCCCCCCACTTTCTGTACCCAAAAATGGCTTCCAAGAGACTATATTCCACTTAGGACAATGTAGTCTACTTCTTTCAAAATGGGGACTACTGTGCAGTTCTGTTTCTTTTCTTAAATAATTAAAGATCCGTATCACAGGGAGAGAATGTATTCATTCTCCAGCCAAGGTGAAAGGAAGGCTGTAAACATTTTATGAGACTTGTCTGATCATATAAGTAAAATTGTAAGACATAAATAATAGTAAAAAAAAATTGCTAAGGAGACTCCCCAACTTCAAAGTCAGTTCCACTGACAATTTCACAGAATCCATGTTTGTTGGTATTGCAAGGTTTGTATCTTCTCTTGGTGTGTCATGCAGAGCTCTAATATTATCTTGCTCTGCTCTAGTTTTACCATCTGCATTTAAAGGAGTGAATGCCAGCTTTTGGCCAGCAGACACCACCAGTGAAGGAATTCACTCACAGCACTGGACAAAAGGGTTCAGTCATTTAATCCCCTCGTGCAGCGCACATATCTAGAATGTACGCTTTAAGTAACGCGAGTTGCTGTACAGAGCACTTTGGGAATATTTAAAACTGTCTAATGAAGTACCAGAGTTTACCAACAGGTCTACAGTCCTGGGTAGGTTGCTTACTTAACTGCTCTGTAATGAGTGAGAACTCCCCGTGCAAGCCAAGACAGGTACAATAAACATGCACTTGACCTCTTCTAGTTTTTGGTTTGCATGGTCTCCAAAGAAAAATCAACAGTCTTTTGATTTACACAGGTACTACTGCCAAGCATCCTTAACTTTTAAACAATTTTGAAAAAGACATGTGATTGAGCTCAGCTTCATCAAACTTCCATGGATCTTTCTTTTAAATGTGTTTTCTCCCCATAGGGCAAACTGATGGCAAAAAGCAAGACTTCTAATCAATAAGAACAGTGCACAAACTTATGCCGTTCCAGTACTCAAAATTACACATAAACCCATGGGATGGTTACCAGCTTCAAGACAGTTCACTCAGCTAAGACTTGAATAACAACTAAAAACATTTTTCGTGTCTTTTGCCAAATAGAAAACAGTAAGCTGTTTGGGCTGATAGAAAGCAGAAAGGCAAAAAAGACAAGAAAACAGAAAGGATAATTGCAAAGTTAGAAATACAACAGGCTAGGAAAAACTCAACATAATTTAAATTGGAATCTGCCAATTAGTAGAAATCATTTGGTTTTGATAATGTTTCAGTGAGTTCCCTTGGTCCCTCACCATAGCAATCCCCTGTGGCCTGCCAGCCAGGTTCTCTAGGAGTCTGGACCACCACTCCCAGGCTGTGTCTCTGGGGGCACCTGCAGGACTTGCCCAAGACCCCTGACTATTCACAAATGCCGCAGTAATCAAATCCTCCATAAAACTCCAGTGTTCCCTTCCCCAACATATCCTGTGCCCTGATTAGGGAGCAAGTTACTACTACCTAAACATGTTCCTATTGTCATCCCTGCTTTTGTGTGCCTCAGAATTAAGAGCAAAAGTAAGGAAATGGGGAAAAAGAATGCATGTTAAACTCCAAAATGTAGTAATACAAACATAGACAAAATGGAAGGGCAACTCTGAATGAGGTATCTGTTAGAAAATCTATCTGACCAGTTACAGGGTGAGGATGTTTGGGATGCAAAGGTAGGTCAAAGGAAAAGTTTCTAACTGATTTTGGAGAAAGACGAGTTGTTTTTGTAATGAAAGGCGGAATTTTTTTTTATGGAGTGAAATGCCGTTTCAACTCCTAGCCATACCTACCTTCCCCTCTTCAGAAAAAATTTTCCATACAATGCAAAAAATTCACAAAAACAGCCCAACAGCAGAACTACATTTTACCTTTGGGGAAACACCAAGAATTTCTGTGCTTGTGTTCTAAAGCTAAAGTGGCAGCCCCTTGGCTCTTTGGAGAGTCTCTTTCACTTTGACAAAAATTTAGAGCATTAGAAAAGGCTTTTCCCTGACACAGATCAGTATCAGAAACACCTGTACAGTAATGCAACCCATACTGGTGTTTTTCACATTCACCAACACTTTGTGTTTCAGATATTAAACTAACATTTTCCAATAAAATGCACAGACTCCTGCATTGAAAGAAGTGGGGTCTGTGTAGGTAAAGAGCAATAAAATGCTGTACAAAGATCTGATCTAACTTCAAGTCCTTTTAAATATAAAAGGACACCTGCAGCACTTCTAAAAGCTGCTATACCATGGCAGTAGTCAGTCACTGCACAGCAGCTGCAGTGCTGCTGGCAATTCCACAGCTTGATAAATCTGCAGTGAATCCACCCTGCAAAGGAGGACACCAGCCACTAGAAACATAAACTGCAACTGGCAAATCAAACAACCATGTATGTGACATCCCTGTGGTCAGGAAAACCACAGGGAGCAGTCTAAGTGAGCTCAGTCAAGTCTTTGTCACTGCACTTGGCTGGAGCTCCAGTTTATCCAAAAGCCAACTACTAGTCCTTAAGTGTTGATGCAGAATTTTGCTAACATGCTGTTAAAGAGCTTGAAGAAAATATCAGTACAACAGAATTATGAACCATTTCAGTCTGCTCGATTTCTGCTGCAGGATGTGAGCAGTTTGATATAAACCTTCAAAAAGCTGTTGCAAAACATGAACATTTGGTTTCTAAAAAGAATAAAATGCTTTAGATTACTTCTAACACAAATTCTACCCTCACCAACATTTGATTACGTAAGTCAGACAGTATCAGAAAGTTGGAGCAAAGTCACAAAAGTCCAACAATGATGCACACACAAACCCCCCCCTGGTTCTTTCCTTACGTTTTCTCAACAACTTTCAGAGTCGGAGTAGCTGCAATAGCCAGTTACCAAACACAGGACCTCCAGCTAATATTTTTTTGACAGCAATCCACAAAACAGCCAGGTCAGAAGTGACCACTGGATTTCCACAGCACACAAAAAGTGTTCACCTTATTCAGTAACACCATCTTTGCTAACCCTGGATGAATTTGCTACGATCCCTATGACTGGAATCTGTGTAGCTGTTTGCAAGGTGTGATGTGGGTAATTTTTCTGAAGAGCTTCACTTTTATCTAGCTGTTCTTTTGCCAGTGTCGTCTGCAAAAATGTCCAGAGTTCATTTCTGTATGAAAGCTCTGGTGAACAGGCTGCTCATACCACCTCCAGATGGCAAACTGCTTCACAGGCTGCCAGCCCACCCCCCTACCCCCAATCATTTCTGCTGCTAAAACCTGAAATTCATATTCATGGTACTTAACAAAAGCTATGTGGAGAAGTGACAGTTTGTCACAGTGGCCCAACAGATCTTTTAGTCTTGTACATTACTCTGGAATGACATGAGCTTTTTTTTCTGGCAGCTCTTCTTCCATATGGAAGGAGGAAAGTTCTTGCAAGGTAAAGTACTACCTCAGCATTTAATTAAAGAATACATGAACAGATTTTCCTCAATGATCAGCAATTTTCACTGCTGACACATCTGAATGTGTGCCTTGGTTGGACCACCTCATCTATTTGGCACTCCAGAGGCAGAATATGCATTTTCACTTTATAGATTCATCAGAAATACCTCATTTTTCAAATAACTTCTTTTTTTCCTCTTTCCTAAAATCTGCTTTTGTCCACACATAAAACTAAAGGGCTTTAAGACCTTATCATCTCAATGCGAAAACAAGCATATGACCTTGCCTTCAAAAAGACTGTCATAACAAAACAAGATGTTTCTGCAATGAAGCCAGCTGCTTTGTTTTGTTTTGGGGGTTTTTTTGAGCCAGCTAAATCTTGGAAGGTTTCTGTTGTCCCCAGAGAAGTAGTTCTCACTCTCACTGTAGGAAACCTTGTGTCACTTCTTTTCTTTTCATGGAATGGGAACTCTTCCGGTGGGTTACGAGTTAGACCACACTTGTTAACTGACAAAGCTTTCAAGGGCTTATGCTTCTCAGCAACATGAAAAGTTATGAACAGGATGACAAATTCAAATCAAAGTCATTCCAAGCATACCTCTCACCTTCCTTCATAAAATTCATCTGATATGGTACAAAAGACAGTCAGAAAAAAGTATTTTTGGTCTCTGAAAAGCTGTCAATTCTTACTTAAATACCAAATGAGAGCAACAGTTGACATTTTGAAAAAAAAAAAATCAAGTTTAAATTTGCCAACTATATTACTAAGAGACAAATGCTTTAGCATAAATATGTATTTGCTTCAAGTGTCCCTCTCTTCCAAAGAGCTTACTATGGGAAGATGCCTTCTCCAAAACAGAAGTTGGGATACTTTATCTAAACTGACCTTCATCTACAGGCCTCAACTGAAATATAACAATATTTGATTTTCACCTTCTGAAGTTAGTATAAATCAATTTCTGGTATTTTTTTTTTATTTGAAATGCCTCAAAAGTCACTTCCAAGTATTAGAAAAGAAAGTACTTCTGGAAGAAAGAGAACATTTTTTTGGAGGTAGGAACTTCCCGTTTCATTCTTCAGAGAAAAATGTTGACAGCTTTTTTCATGTGGAAGAAATAATCTACCATCATTGCCGATTACTATGGAAACAAGTCTGCTGCGAAAAAGACAAAGAATCACAGAATAGCTGAGGTTGGAAAAGGAAGGTCATCTTGTCCAACCACTTTGCTCAAGCCAGACTACCCAGAGCAGGTTGCTCAGCACAATGTCCAGATGAGTTGTATCTCCAAGGTGGGAGACTCCAAAATCTCCCTGGGCAACCTGTGCCTAAGTGCAGTCCCTTTCACCATTTCCTGATGTTCAGAAGGAAGTTCCTGTGCTTCAGTTCATGCTCACTGCCTCTAATCCTCAATCCCACAACCAGAGCTGTCATAACAGAAGGAAATAAAATTACTACTTTTTCCTCCAAATTTCAGCTGTTTTGGCCACTTCTCAAGATAGCATGTAACCCACAAATAAGGATGCAAGAGCATAATATATTGTCCACTTGAGTTACGGAGAGACTATATTGAGGCAGAAGAAAACGAAATTATTCCAATATCATACTGCTGTCTGCCCACTTGAAGAACAAGGAAGAAAATCCATCAATTCTTTTTTTTTTTCTTTGCAATGTGCATTTGCAACCTTCTCAGTTGCAACATCAAAATATAAAAAGGCATTTTTATCCTCAGTAGAAGGTAGTATACCAGAGGAAAGGAAATGTATAGTAAAAGAACAGTAAGTTCCCAACTACACAGATTCAGACAATCAACAACCATGAATTTAGAAAGCACACTCAATTTAAAAGCTAACTTAACTTAGAAAAGTTCAATGCAAGAACTAGAAATGACTGTGCCCTAATTCTTTTTTCCTTCTAAAAAAGGTGTAATTTGGGAGAAACTTGCTGAGCTTACTGGGTTGTAGTAAAAGTTCTGATTCCACAATTTTAACAATGCACAAATATTAATTCCAGCATGTATATGACAAGAAATAGGAAGGTCTACAAGCCTTGAACAACAATTTTTTATTAGAACCTGGAAACCTTATAAAAGCCTTCCACAAAATGCTCCCTTTTATCAGCTTGCTGTTTTCTGTGAAGTTTAAGTAAAAGCACTACAGTTACCAGGTAGAGGACCCTACCTAACTGCCTGCAAAACAAACTGAATGTAATGCCAAATATGTAATTCATGGTAAACACAGAATTTACAGACTTATCCAGCTCTACCAGCAGAGTGGTGAAGCCCATGGCACAATTTATTTCTATTAAGGAAATCCATTACAACACTGTTCACTATCTGTGCTCTTGTCTGAAAAAGCTGTAATTCAATACAGTGATAGAAACTGAGGTCTAACTACCGGAAATAAGCAAATTAAGTTTTTTGAATTAAAAATGCTTCTCTTCCAAGAAAGAGAATATATGTATATTCTCAGCTATATATATCAGCTATATATATTGGTGGTCTCCTGCAAAGATTCTGCTTCTCACAAACTTTAAAGTCCAATTAACTTCAAAGAGAAAACCTGAAGATACCATGTGCTGAGAGAAGACAAAGATTAAGTTTCAGCAGTGCTCAAAGAAGGGAGTCAAGTGCTATTTATTGCACATACCACCTGCTAGTTCAGACTGTCAAAACTTTGTTGTGAGGTCACACATCAGTAAGAGAGACCTTAATTTATTACTAAGCAAAATGAAGAAAAAATTCAAAGACATTTTAAGTACAATGTGAATTTTGCTTACAGTCAGGAAAGTCTTTATACCCTCCAAATGACTGTATTTGATATGGAAATGAAGAAACACAAAGAACCAAACGGTACAAGCTTTCCAGATTTAATACGCTTTCTGAATCACTCCTTACATAAAAAAACTGTACACTTAATTAAGCTAATTATCAAGGTATTGGGATGAGCACTTGTATTTGTAACGGGTTATTTGCCTAGTGTTCAGTGCAGCATACCTATGCTAGACAAAGTCTACAGCTGAGGCTAGGCTAGCTAAGGGTAACATAGCTTTATCACGTTCACTAGGAGGCTACAAAGAGGATGCCAGAGCAAGGCTTAAGAAGTTAGGAGAGAGTAAGCTAGGAGGTAGCAGCAACACACTCGCAGCATATTTCAGTTTCATATTAATATACTTCTCTCCTTCACCAGCTTTCAGTGACTGAGGTGTGAAGATTACAAGAGAGCTGTCAAGGAGGCAGATGCAGAGCAGCAATCAAAGGCATACACACCAGGTTATGCTCAAACCTGGCAGACAGCACAGTGACATGGAGCAAGAATGATCCAGGACATGAAGAGATCATAAAAAGACCAGTACATTTTAACTTAGAGAAGAGGACAATACACTTAAGCCTAAAAACATGAAGTCATAGGTTTACATAACAGTATGAAAGTCAGTGATCATACAGGGAGGAGTATCTCTGTAGACTACAGGAAAGACACACCGAAAGAGAAAGCAAAAGGTCAAGGGGCATAATGTACGTTAAGGAGAGCAAATTTGCAAAAGTTCTAAAATAAATTATCCAGAAGGCGCTTTCATACAGGAAGAACTGGAAAAAGTCCTAAGTGTATCTGGCATGAGATAAAGACCATAAGAATTATATTGTTCAATAATATTACATAGCAAATATTATAATTTTTGGGATAATCACACATCAGAATATTTAACCTGCAGTTTCCTAACTTACAGAAGATATTTTAAAACTTAAGATTTTACAGGGACAAGAAACTGCAGATGTTGCTCCCAGGAGAAAAAAAGCAGTAGAAAAACTTCAGGTAACTGCCTGAATACCGAGGAGCTGAACTGTGATCATTAAACAGTCTCTTCTAACTCAGAATGGAGAAACAGGAAAGTTATCCTATGTTTTCATGGCTACAGCAGAAATTAAACCACAGGACACAAGTTTGTCTTGGAAGCTCATCCTTTAAGCACATATGGTTCAGTATCACAAATAATTGCTCTAACTGTTCATTTTCCTTTCTCTCTTAACCCCAAATGTGTAACAATTCTTTGCTACTATTACTAGATCTGCTATACCATTGTACAGAAATATCAAAATACCCATTTCTCTCACTGCAGCAGTTTTAAAAATTTATTTCACTCATCCTCCTTTGTACCTGAGCATACTGCCAAATAATAAAAGACTGACAACATGAAGTTAAACCTCTAGCCAGTAACCTAGACCAACCAGCATGCTAATGATAATGTACATCTCACCAAAGAACTCTTTTCAATAGAAAGTGTTAATGCTATCCAGAGAGAACGCTTCAGCTTCCTCATCCATCAGAAGACTCAAATATTCACCTCTTTCTTAAGATGGACAGGAAGCAGACATTATGTATCAGAAAGCTTAGAACTCCAGTCAAAGCTTATTTGGAAAACATGAAGGACGTGGCTGCCACATTAAGTACAGCAACTCCCCAGGGTGAATCCTTTTGCCTTTTCTGTTCCCACCAGCTCAACTGCAGATGCAAGATATGAATCCTGCCTCCAGCACTTCCACTACTGCAAAAGTCCACATGAGCTTAGTCCATCCTTCTTTCGTGACACTTGCCTCAATGAGAAGTCAATATATTTACAAGAACATTGTCAGAACATAGTTTACTTTGCCTCTGAAAAACAAAGTTCTAAGAACAGGGAGACTGTCCTAGGTGTACTACCACCAGTTAGTAATACTACTAACTACTAGTGTACTACTAATAACTAGTAACTAACTACTAGTAGTAATACTACTACTAGTCAATTATATTCAGGAGCTTTCTCCTCAATAGCATTGCTTAAACGTTATTTAAGAAATTTACAGTTGTTTACAGTTATTTACCCTGCATTGTAATTACCACCTGCCTTTTGTTCTCTGTTTAGAACACAAAAAAAGCAGACATGAGACATGCTTTTTGGTATTGCTAATTTCAAGGAAGCAACAAATTGATTTAGCTAGTGAACAGAACCCAGACTTCTCAAGCAGGTGCAAAAACACAATCTAAAATTGGAGTACAGCAAACAGCTGGAAGCACTCCTCAAAGAAAACCACAAGATTTGTAGGGTTTTGTAAGATCTTCCAATCTCCATCCCACTCCAGTGCAATTACAGCTTTGTACACCCTGGCTTAACAGCAAGATTTTCTATTAAGATATCTCTTAGGAATGACATGGAAAAGAGGCAATCCCAGCAGTGGAATGTGGAGTGAACATGTTCCCAGAAAGCAGGGGAAGGAGAGAACAGTAGATTCACTAAGTCATCTTGAAGAAGCACTGATGGGTCACTACAAAAGCCTCCTAGTTATTCATAGCAATTAAAAATCAAGGCTGCTGACCCAGTTACTTATCATTTTAAAGAGGAAAAATCATTTAAGTAACTTCATAAGTAAAAGCAGGGAGAAGGCCAAAAAATACCTTCAAGGAGATGAAAGGAGGAGCAAGAAGACAAAATCATGATTGAAATCAGAGGAAGTTACTCGGTGCAACCTTTGTTCCCATTGCCAGGGCATGGCCTCCTCATTTCCAGAATATCCTCAGGACACGCTCTATTCAGGAGCACGCAGAGCTGCACACTGCCAGTAAAGTAAATGTGAAGACATGACCCAGCCAGTTCCACAGACAGGCAAATATGCTTGATTAAGCGTGGGCAGAATTTTTCAACTAAGGAGTGTTTATTCTCATCTGTCTAACACGGTTCTGCAATTAACGGACAAAGCCTTCAAAGTTTCAAAGCAATCCATTTCAAAGCAATCCTCATTTTCTAATCTATTAAAATCAGCAACAGGCACGACCTGGGGTCAAATGGAAGAAAAATACACCAGAATTATGACAGGATTTAACAATAGCAAGTGAGGGGCAAATAAAGTAACTGATGAAATTCAGTGCCAGTAACTACAAAAAAGTTCACTCAAGGAGAAAAATCATCCCAGCTACACTTGTGGACCAAAAGCTTCCTTTTGCCTCCTCCCTTTAAATGAAAACATTCTATTTGTTCATCTGTTAATTTTATCAGAAGTTCTGCATTGAGAATCGTCAGAAAAAGACTACAGAACAAGACTGAAAAATACCTCAGGGTGTTCCACTACCTTGAAAACTGCATTCTTAAGAACCTGTAATTAATCGCAGAACACTGATAAAACAAAAATACCACAAAAAAGAATGTTGATGAAAAACACTCACTGTGCCGCAAAAAAAGTCCAGTCCACCGAACACAGTATGCCTGGTAGAACTTCCCCCTCAGGAAGTCCCTGACCAGGACTTCCTGAAGCTTGGTAATACGATGGGACAGGTACAATCTAGCCTGTCTTAGGACTAGCTGGTATCTGACAAAACAAGAACAATTTGCTCCAAAAAGCCACCGTTCACCTTCTACAAACACTCCTCTGGACTTTTAAGTCCCGTTGTAGACAGGTTCCAGGTTTTGGAAAACGCTTCAGTACTTCTGTGTGGTATCAGTAAAGCTGCAAGACAGAATGGGGCACCATCAACAGGACTGACAGCAGGAGAAGAAACCCTTTAATAGACACTATGTGGTTACTGGGGACAAGCAGTTTTCCACAGTCCTAGTAGTCCTATCAGACTGGTAAGTGCCTGAACAGGGCAAAAGAACATTCCTGACCCCAGGTCAGATAAAATCTACATGATGCTTTCTCCCCTCTATGAAAGTAGTCTGCTTGATTACAGTTTTTCTTTTTTGCACCACCTATTTGCAGCACTTTACAAAATACAGTCTCTCCAAGCACAACAACAATGTAAGCAAAGGGATTCTGCCCCATGAAGAAAAAAGCATGGCATGTTGTTTCCTGGTTCAGAAGCCCAATACCAAGCCTGTGATTTTCCTAGAACACCACCAAGCATCAGCTGTCAATTTCTAGCAGTATACAAGCACTGAGGGAAGGCTGAATTTCTTTAGATTGCTCAACATTTAGCACATGACAGACCCTTCGGGACCCAGGTGCCTGGAAACTGAAATCAGAGGGAAGAACAGGAAATAACATTAGGGCTACAGAAGTCAAAAGAGAAGAAAGAATTTCTGGAGGAAATGATGTCTTTATTTCTCTTCTTCCTCAAGACACCCAGAGGTGATGGATGGCAAGACAAGTTGCAACACGGAGAAATATTATTCAGAATGAGGATCTGAATATCAAGGAAGTAAACAAGAGTATGTGTGGCCAAGACTAAACAGTGGGAAAAAATGAACTGGAGAGGAATCCCAGACACAAGCTCAACCTGTCTAATACGAAAAGACTTCCACTTCTGCCAAAAGTGGGATGTTATAACATCTTCAAATCATCCTTTCAAGAGAGCTGAATGCAGAGCAGCAACTAAAGTAAGTGCTCTCAGTACAATCGCTCAGAAAGATTGAAAGCGTTGCTTAGTGCTCCTAATAGACCTAGGTCCAGATCTTCTTTCAAGAGCCACTTTGAGAGAGAAAAGCACAATTCAGATTATATAACTCAAGTATCAGCAGTTTGCCTCAATAAACCATTTAATTTAATGTTATTTCTCCTAGAATCAAATGACTAAGCTATGCTCTGGATTTCTAGACACACATCCTCACTTGTCTAACTGCCAACGTGTCTACATTATTTTCATAACAGAAGCAACATCTTATGATGGGAAACTCACTCCGTTTTTACAGGAAATTGTTTCTCTCCAAAAATGTCAACCATACTAAAAAGCTTATGAGAATGAACACTAAGTTGAAAATAACTGTGATGTTAAAATGTTTTTAATGAACAGTTCAGCAGGGGGAGGAAGTGCAGTCAAATACTCAGTTTTGTATGACAGGGTTAATACATTTCTGTGAAATGATAACATGCTTTTGAGTGATAAGGGCAATTCAGGTTTTCTGCTTTTCACTTGATATGAAAGAAAAGCTGTCTAATATTCATTATATGCCTTGTACATGGTTGACATCATATTTGCTTGTGCGCATCAAGTACCAGACAAAAGGCACCAAGCCTGTACTACTACTGTACAGGAGGAAAGCACTGGGGCTACATGAGCAAACCGTACAGCACGGTCAGGTAAAAATTACATTCAGCAGCTGAGGTTGGCATTTACCAGCCTGCAAGCTTACACTTTGCAATATTATTTGGGGTCAGGCAGGAAGGATCAGTACCTCCAAGTGAGAGGTCTCTAGCTTCAGTCCCCTGATTTGTGAGGATTACTCAAAACTGCAGTTACAGAGTGCATAAGTTATTCTCTTTGATTCATGAACAATCTGAATAATGTAAATGAAGGTTAAGTTCAAAGAAATATCTGCACATGGAGGTCATGGTGTGCGTGAAATTTTTCATTCACTTTACACTACTGTAGAACTGTATTCAATAGAAAAAAAAATCTTTTCTTCCTGAAAAAACAAGTTTACTCTCTTTTTATCTTCCTCCCAAGTTCCCAAGTATAGGTACCTTCATTACTGATGCTCTATCACTATTTCCGCATAGGAAATTTTTTTAACAGCCAAAAATATAAAAAAATCAATGCCATCACTATTTATTTACTTTTACAAAGCACTTCTTTATTGTGTTTACTGTGCGTATCCTAATAGTCCTCTAAAGACTATCAAAATAGATTGCAATAGGTACAGTGGATGACAAAAGGAGGAAGCAAATACTACCTGGAAGTTACTACACAGACAGAAAAGAAGTGGTTGCAATCTCTTTGCTTTAATTTCTTGATCCCACGTTAGAGCAGCACTACCAATGAGGGAAACACTTCCAGATTTCCCACATACTGTAGGTATGCACCTCTAAGAACGCCCAGTGAACCTGCACAGGTAGTTTTCCTCAGTTAATACCTACTGCTAGTGTTAAATTGCAGCAGGACACTCAGCCACTTCAGCAGTAAGGTGGTCAGAAGCCAGGTGATAATGTGCAGTTACTTCTTCTGCTCCAGCTGCAGCTTAAGAGTACATGAAGTTATTACCCTAGAAACACAGTTTTTGGGATATTCCTTACATTGTTTCTACATAGCTAATAAAAGGGTGAATGCCTGATTCAGAGCTTCATTACATGAATTAGAGAAAACACACACACACTAGCCAAATTATTTATGAACTCTGAAAAGAGCAAAGCTGTCCTTATCTCCTTTAAACAACCAATGCCAGCCTAATACTCAAAAAACCACCACAAACCAAACCAGCCCTTGCAGCATGTCTTGATTTCACCTTCTTCCTCTGTTTTGTCACAAAGGTCCACAATATCACACTCAATAAAAAGAAACACTGAAACACTTCTAGTAATTGATTCAGATGGTGTTCTTTAAAGAGAGTGTGCATCACCACAGTGAAAACTTCACAGAGGGACAATCTACCTAAGAGTCCATAAAAAGGCCCCACACCCACTCATTCCAGTGAAAAGCAGATCCCTTCAAACACAAATCAGAAAATTTTCTTCAAACAATACAGATGTATTTGATCACTTTGGAAAGGCTAGAAATGGGCAAATTTTCACCACAGTACAAAACACAAGATGGGTCACCTACAACACCACCAACTGATCCTTACAAACACAAGAGTATGCAAACCAAGTGCTACTCAGAAAGCACTTCCATATAAGCATGAGGACAGAAGTCATTTCCCTTTTCTCCTTACTCATAAACCCATGCACTCTTCCAGAAACATGGTTTCACTGCTGAGTAAAGTTTATTACTCTCTATTCCTGTCAACAACCTTGCTGATCTCTGTCCTTACATGAAAATATGTTATTGAAGCTCCCTCTGTCCTTGTGATAGATGTGACTGCTTTCTGAAGTTTACTCTGAACATCACAGACACTGACATTTTACCAGAAGATGGGTATTTGATAGACATAATCCACTTAAAAGATTGTTGCAAAAACACGCTCAAAAATCTAGGTACTGTATTTACAAAGACAACAGAAAAAGTGCAGAAATTTCAATCAAATGACAAAGCAGCAGGTCAGTCATAAGTAGATTTTACTGAAAAACAGAAATTAGTCTGAACACTACTGTTTCCATTCTATTTATATTGCTGGATTATTTCTGCATCTTTGTTAGTCCTGCAGTTGCTTTCTCTCTGATGTGTGGGGAAGAAAAAAAAAAACAACTCCCACAAAAAAACCCAAACACCACCATCACAAAACCCCCACAACTTTCTGAAAGCCTTCAAGGTAAAGTTGAAAATCTGAAATCCCCGAAAAGCTAAGCAAAAGACATGATACAGTAATCTATATCTACATCAAAAAGTTTCAGTTTAGCATTTCAATTTGAATTTCATTATTTTTTTTTATAATTCCAGACCTCTCCCCAGTGGCAAACTTACAAGTATATACAGCATTTTTATTTCTGACAAGTGAGTAATGTAGTAGGATTCATAGCCTTTATCTAGATCCTTCTGCATATACATATTTCTTTTTTCAATATAATGGCTGCAATGCAGTCCATTTTCAGTTTTAGATGCAAGCTATAGGATGAGAAACCCAGAAAACCCTGCCTTTAGGGTCAATTGCATTACCCTTTTCAGCCGTAGAACTTTTCTAGGCAGCAAACTGTGTAAGTCATAAGCAATTCAGCATGTTGTATAAAAAATACAACATGCTGAATTCACTCTGCTGTCCTGCGTTAGCTTTTCCACCCAGTTCATCAGACAACTCATCTTGCTCCAGGACACCCTATGGAAAGAAGCTGTGTTTCCTTCTTCAAGCAATTGTCCTGGGGCTGTGACAAAATCATGACATCAAAATCTTTGTGCAGCCAAAGGTCAGATAACACATACATACAGGCAATGTTTGTCTGCATTGGTGACCTATGTGGATAATTAGAGATTTTTTTTCAAGCCATCCTGTGTGGCAAGGTTTCGGTAGCTGGCTACAGGGATAACTTCTGTCAGATGATGTCAGAAGCTTCCTCTAAGTACGAGAGCCAGTGCAGCCAGCTCCAAAAGAGAACCGCCACTGGCCAAAGGCAAGACCTCCGGTGACAGCAACTGCATCTCTAAGAGAACATATTTAAGAAGGGGGAAACACTGCTGCACAACAGCAGCGAAGCAGACCCCAAGGTCAGTGAAAAAGGTGAGAGAGGAGATGCTCTAGGCATTGGAGCAGAAATTCTTCTGCAGACTGTGGTGAAGACTATGATGAAGCAGGCTATTCCCCTGAAACCCACTGAGGTCCATGGTGCAGCAGAGATCACCTGCAGCCCACGGAGGACTCACATCTGAGCAGGTGCCTGAAGGAGGCTATGACCATGCTGGAAGACATACTAGGGCAGTTCATGAAGAACTGCAGCCCATGGGAAGGACTCATGCTGGAAAAGTTGGGAGGGACCTCACACTGGAGTAGAATGTGAGGAGGCAGGAGCAGCAGAGACAAGTGTGATAAACTGACCACAGCCCCCATCCCCCATTTGCTTGAGCCACTCAGCCAGAAGAGGAAGAGAAGGCTGGAGCTGAAGTTGAACCTGGGAAGAAGGGAGGGGGTGGGGGAAAGATGTTTTAAGGTTTGTTTTTATTTCTCATTATCCTTCTCTGACTTTCCATTGGCAATAAATTGAACTAATTTCTCCAAACCAAGTCTGGTTTGCCTGTGACTGTACTTCCTGAACCTTGTGTCGTACTTCTTCTTCCCTGTCCAGATGAGGAGGGTGAGTGATAAGAGTGGCTTTGGTGGGCACCTTGTGTTCAGCCAAAGTGATCCCATCACAACACAACCTCCTTTCTGCACTGAATTTTATTTTAGTTTCCATATTGTCTCTTTTTTTTTTGCTCTGCACAAATGAACTACACTCTGGAATTTGCTTCATGTGCAGCCTAATTCAGTGACAGGCTACAGAGGTAATAGTGGATTTAGTATTTCCTTCTCTGTAGTTGCCAATTCTCAGCTTGTGATATACTCTTTGACTTAGTAAGGTAACGTATCTCATTGCTTGGTGATCTTGCCTGGCTAGTTATCACCCATTCTCACTCTGTTCCATCAGGAATTCCCACAACCCCATCACACTCTTACCTTTCTCAAGTAAACAAGACCCAGCTCTCCCAAACACTCCTACTACCATAGCTCCTTGTGCTCCAACTGATACTCATGGTAACATCTGAAAGCAAAAGCAGCAACACAGATGCACGTCAGCCAATACCTGTGACACATCCACATAGCTCAGCAGTTTTCAGTTGTTTGTCTAGCAGCTTAGCAGCCAAAATACCCCTTTGACATGAAAACTTTGAGAAAGAGGACACAAGTTACTGCAGTTACATCCAGGCTATATGGTCATTTTAAGAGACTAACTTCTTTTGATAGGGATTGTTATTACCAGTGTTTTTATACAACTGAACAAACTACCACTGTTGCTCTTACTGAAGGCATACCTCTCTCCAGTCCAGAACACAGGACTCCCACATTTACACAAAAAGTACATACACAGATTTAAAGACACATATACAGTCCAGTTTTCTTTTAGGCATATTTCAGCTGAAGCCAAGATGTCAGTAAGTAGCATACAGAACTGGAAGAGAAGTGTCAAAGTAGCTGGGTCATCCAGTCCCAATAGCAAATCATTAGCTATACAACGGCATACTGTAGACAGGTTTCACAAAAAAAACCCTCTAACTGTTTATATATCTGAGGTATCTAAGTTTGAGTGTCTATCTGTGAGCATTTCCACATGCATGTGCTGTTTGTCTCTAGAAGCAAACAAATTCAAAGTATGCATGTCAGAAGAAAAAAGGTTAGAACTTAAAACACTGGATTCAACACCAGTCATGTGATCACCAGCTTTGAACTCTCAAGCGTTCTTTAAGGTCACCAGTATGTTAACAACAGTAATAGCCAGTGGAAAAATAGAGGACAGTCAACAGAAATGTATATGTAAAGGAGACTTCGAATGAATAACAACCTTGTGACTTGAGAGATATCCATTTTTTGTTTCAGCACATTACCCTTTCCAACTTCAACAGCTTCTGTGTCATCTTCTAAGCAAAACAAAGCTTTCTAACAGCCTCTCTATAGTAATGAAGATCAGCCACTGGACTTGTGGAATGTCTCTTGCCCTTCTCTTTACAAATACAGATTTCAGAGTACAACAGCACATGACTCGTTAAACATAGGCATAAAGCGTGAAATTAACACAGATCAGTAGATCACACATTAATTCTGTCTTCATGATACTTGATTTGCAAAGTTGAAGCATGACTATTTGTGGTTGATGGTGAGAATTATGTCTACACTTCTGAAGACAGTAGAGCAAATCTGCTCCTCAAAACCTGCTTCCATCTGCTCTGTTTCACAATGCTTTCTGGAAAGTAACATCTGCAGTGCTTGGGTGAATAAATTTAGAATTTAAGCTCTCACTACCCAAGTTCTTCCAAAACAAAATATGCTATAGCCAGAGCAAAACTCCGCAAGTTCAGACTTAACCAGAGATCAGACTGCCACATTTCTTTTTAATATATACAACAAACAAAGTCCACTTCCCCTTCTTTCATAAGTAATACATTCGTAACAACAGCAGGTTGCTTCATGTGCAAAAGTCTTTCTTGGTAACATGGTAAAAAGAAATTTCTGAGCCCAGTTTTGCAGTTCATCCAAAATCCTCACAAGGAATCCATGCAGTTGAAGCAAGACAGCATTTTGTTTACCAGCACTGAGAATCACTTTCGCATCCCAGAAATGTGTCTCCCAGGACATGATTCTTCACCCTCAGCCTGCTAGGTTGTATCTTCCATTGAGCACTCTGGGCAGCCCTGGAGAACACATGTCCTGGTTTCCCCTCTCCTAAGACTTTGTAATAGTGCTCCCATTTTGATGTCGCTGCCCCAGTGATAACATAAAAAGCTTCAGTGGTCAAAAGAATGCTGAACATAATAATCTGCAAGAGGTGCAATTCAGCCCAGCAAAGGATTTTTACTACACTTTGAAATTTGTTCCTTCATCAATAGCCTTGAAAAGGACAAGCTTAATTGGCCTGGGAGGTAGCAAAAGCAAGGAAAAAGCTTGGAAAGCCATGAGAACAATCCAGGAGGTTCCAGCATGACTCCTCAGATGAGCTGAGGGGAGCACAAAATTTTTAAACACAAGGAGCAGCAAACCCAAGACAGCAAGAGTTAGGCAAAGCAAGGTAAAGGCTTAAAACACAAATGTTTTATAGGAAACCACCTCTGAATTTCACCACATGGACTGACTGCAAGGAAGAGGCAGCTGACACACACACTCCAAAGAAGGCACCACATGGGCCCCAATGTGGCTGAAAATCTCTTTTCAGTACCACACATAGCTGTTAGGAACTTCAAATTTCAAGCATCTATAAGCTGGTGGTCTACATAAGAGAATAGGCAAGTGTAAGCCACAATTCTCCAGATGCACTGTGTCTATAACACAAGAACAATGGGGTTGTCAGACCAAAATGTTCATATTGATGAGTTACCCTGTTTCTCAAAATTGGACAAACTCTCCCAGAATGAGCATTTCAAAGTCACTTTTATGTCTGAGAAGACCATCCTTGCCCCTTTGGATATACTGATTAAGTTAGCATAGCATAACTCTCTAGCACAGACAATCCCTAAGCAGCAACTCAAAAGATACTGCATAATAAATATCAAAGCATGTCAGTGTACAAATATTCAACAACAGTCATACCAAATGTACTAAGCACTTTTAAAGTATTCTCATCTATTGCTCTCTACAGAGATCATAAAATCTTTTGTGGTTATTCTAGACCTTCCTCCTAAAGAGATGCAACAAACCTTAGACAACATTTCTTCTTCAAATTGTGTAAATTCAAGATCTTTAGAAAATCAAAATTAAAACCAGTCCAGGTGGCAATCATTCAGGTATCTCTTTTCTAGACAAGCAACCCTATTTTGAAAATCCATAGGGACACAAAAGGCCATAACCAGACATGGTGCCTCGAAAATAAAGCTCTCTTATGGTGTTGTACGGTGGTAGAATGATCTCCTATGTCTTGCCTTTTAATTGCAAACTATTAGACTGCCCCTTTACCTGTCTTGCTACTTGAGACCAAAAAAACCCAAAGGGCTAAACCAGTAGAAAATGGAGAAACATAAAGGTACAGAAGAGTTAAGGTGCTAGAAACAGTTACCTCTCTACGACATCAGTCGCAAACAGAAAATGCAGCATCCAAGAAACAACTGATAGGAAACAAAAACTTGATGTAATGCAGAAATGTAACACTACAGAATAATAAATCAAACAAATGGCACAACTCTTTGTTTCAAAATGCTTTAAAACACTTTTGCCCCAACCTAGCTGAAGACTTAGTAACTTCAGAACACTCTGGCATCCTCATTTGGCTTCACTTCCCACCCTGCCACACAGCCTCCACACAGCCCACAAACAAGAAATACAGATAATGCTTCACTTATTCACAGTAAACAAGTCCATAACAATATGAACAACTCACTTACTTTGAAAATTCTCTTTCATGGCACAGACGTTTTAAGAGTGATCCTCAAAAGAAATCAGTTGTTACATGAACGTCAAAAATAATGAAAATTTGTGTTCATGGACTTTTGTTCTGTATTTTTATGTTTTCTCCCTGCAATAATCCAGTTTGCCTCCAAATCCTTACAATTCCCATTCCCTGCAATTCCTTTGGTTCCCCTAGTCTCCGAGATCCTCCATTATTCCCTGTGTCCTTGTAAGAGAGACCATACACTGCAGCTGTTTGGAAGCAAAATACTGTCTAACTGCCCCATAACTACCTATGTCCACAGATCAATATGTCAAACGGAACAGCATCAGATCCCTTTAAGCTGTTTGCTTCAGAGAGCAGACTAATCTATCTGCTACTTAACCAGTGATTTACTAGAAGTCTTTTTAAAAACCTAAAAAGCCTCCCTCAAGTCTGAAGCTATTTACAGAGAAACAGGACTAAGCTAACAAGTATGACAGCTTTACTTAAGAATGCCAATTTCACTTTTACATGGGAAGGCAGCCTGAGGAGGTCAAATACCACAGTTTTTCAGTCTTTTCCTACTTTCTGCTGTGTTCATATTTTATATTATTGACTGAATTCTTGTTTGTACCACTCTCTCTTAAAAATACTGTAGAAAATTTATACACTAGTAGAGTCATCATATCAGAAACACTGGTTTGGCAAAGACTAACAAAAAGGGATAAAAATACATCAGTGAATATATTTTTATATTTTTTACATACCCTCCAAGCTTGGAAACCCCCTCCTCCCGCCATTGCTGAACACATTTCTCAGTTAATTTCTCTGGCATTTTCTGAGAGTGTACCAAGCATGACAGCAAAGACAGGACCCAACATGCCCTATACCTCTAAGACTGAAAAATAATAATGATTAAAGTGCATACTTTTGTCTGTCAGATGAAAAACAGACTGTTTGTACATAAACCAGCAAGCAAGGTAGGAAGAAGGGTTGAGAGGCAGAAATGTAGCTCTGCTTTAAATACAAAGAGCTACTACTGATGCATTACCCAGAAGCATTTATACATTAAATACCCATCACACAAGGTGCTTTTGGGTGTGTAGGGAGGAAGCGTATGAAAAAATCAGGGTTAAGAAAAGCAGTCTCACAGGACTGAGGTGACATTTGTGTGCCGAAGCAAATTGAGTTCTCACCATCACTTCTGATCATGTGCAACTAAACCAGTCCCAAATTGCTGCTCCCTCTCTATTTACAATGCCTGAAGCAGGCATCCCCAGGCTAAAGGTAACGCACTCACTACACAGTCATAGTGAGTTATTCAGGCTGCAAGAGACTGCTGGATATCCCATAAGTCAATCCCCCTGCTCAGACCAGGCCAGTTTAGGGCAGTGCCTTGCCTGGCTAAGTTCTGAATCTCTCCAAAGTTGTAAGGTCCATAATGTCTGCAGTTCTCTGCTTCAGAGTGAGGAAAGGTTCTTCCTAACATCACATATTCAGGTGTTTCACATATTCAAGTGTTTCAGCCTGAGCCCTCCTCCCAGTCTCTTGCCCTACCAGCAAGCAAAAGTCTGGCTCTATCTTTTCTTAATTTGCCCTAAGAGGAGGACAGACGCCATCAGGGATCCCTCAGTTGGGATCTCCCCTGGGCCACCGCTTCAACCAGGCTGTGCAATCTACCTGTCCTCAACGGTGCCATGCTGCAGCCCCCACATAAGCTTGCTGCCCTCGAGTGAGCTCACTCCACTGGGTCAGTACCCACCTTTTCCATGGAGCTGCTGCCCACCCCTTCCACCCATTCATGGCACAGAGCTGTTCTGCTGAATGCCATAGGGTCCCCAACTCTCCAGGCTGTCCAGGTCCCTCTAAGCAGCACACCTGCACGGCAACACACTGACTGGTCCTCACCATATAATGTAGTCTGTGAGAGAGCTGAGGATCACTATCCCACAAGAGAGATATGATGCTCCATAAAAGGGTTTTTTCCAGGTTTGTAAGGCGACACAATCTTAGTCACTATTGCATAATTTTTACCGTATTTTCATAGCTCTTCCCCAATCCTTCATGTTCAGAATGCCTTATCAAATAAAAAGCTGCCAAAATGCAACAAACTCTTTAAGTTATTTTTCCTCAGTGTCCAAATTCTTCATTAGTAATATTTTTTTTGTACCTCATTGCATAAAAGCAGAATCACTACCCTATGGGCACAAGAGCGTGACCGTGTTTTAAAAACTAAATTAAGTTTTAATAAAGAAAATAATATTTTTCTATCTCATCCACTTTTTCAGTCCAACTCAACAGGCCCCTATGAAAAACAACATCAAATATATCTCACTTTCTTGAAATACGTCCCTGCAGTATGTACCTCAGTTTGCTGATCTTTACAAGGATAAGCACATATTTCTTAAGTTTGAAGACACTTGCCACACTGGTAGCTAAAAGCCTTCAGTCCCAAGCCTCCAAAAATCAAAATGCATTTCTGAAACAACTCTGAAGTCTAACATGTACCCAACTTCCAAAACAATCTGCAAAAGCAATTTTCAGATCATATCATAAACACTTTATGCAAACTTGCTGAAAAACACACACAAACCACAATGATCACAGACTCACAGGGTTTCTGTGCCAAAAGGCTCAATATCCTACTACTAAATCTGCATGATAATTCTTTCCAAAAACTACTGCTTACTCTGCTTGGCTTTGGGCCATTTCAACTTATAAACAGGAAAAAAGTGATGCCATGGAAAAGATCTATACAGAAAGCCTGCACATACTAAAAAAAGCAGATAAATACATTTTTAATGGAAATTCAAAAAATCACTTTAAAATGTTGACTTGTAGGCAGGGAGGAAAAAAATCCACCACCATTCAGATCCTGCAAACATTCGCACAGGCTCTTAATGAAAGCAGAAGTATCCATGTGCCTAAAAAACAAAACTTCACAGAGCAAGAACCCAAGCAGAGAGTAAACATAAATCTCTAATATTTTCACTCTGGAACCTGAATATACTTTACGTGCCAAGCAGCAAAAGATAAAGAGGTGATAACTTTCAGCTGTGCTGAAAAAACAGGCAGCAAATGTTTTCAAACTGTACATTGCTGTTCTGTGGTGCAGGTTCAATCATACGGCATAGGAGCTGTTCCAAGTATCCTCCGACAGACCCAACTGTTCCATATACACAGCTAATTTTCTAGCCATACTTTGTGGTTTAATAGCCATTCCTCAGGCTCTTACACAACTAGAAGTCATGCAAACAAATAAACTATTTAAGGGTAGTCTTCCAAACAGGGAATTTTCCAGGCACACAGATTACGAAGTATTTTAGTAAGATTCACAGAATTTATACTTTACTCCTCTACAGGCTGGCAGAAAATCTATAACGTAACAATCTTCCTCATACCCTCCTTCCAGAAAAATGTGCACAAGCACAAATCACATTTTTGGAAGCAGCGATCGGTAGTATTACACAAAGAAGTGCAATTCCACCATTCATAAAGGGTATCAGAAACAATCACAAACACCCTCTAACAGTTTAAGCACTGTTCTTAACTGATACTGGCTGCACAACCTTGTGCTACCGTTGTGTTCCTTACACACAAGAACAGAAATTCAGTTAAAGACTTAAGTAAGTTTTCAGGGGTTTATTTTGCTGGAATTTTTTTTTTTGGTTGTTTGGGCGTTTTTAGGCTTAGTTTGGTTTTTGCAATTGAAATGCTAGAGTACATTTCCTTTAATATTTTAATTCCCCATTTGGGATTGTCCTAGAAGCTGGTGACCAAGTCCAAATGCTTAGAGATGTGAGCTTTGAAATACTACAATGTTGCATTGAAGGCTGGTTATTATGACAGCCCATGTTCAAGAAAACCACACCAGCTGCCAGACAATGCAGCAAGCAACACAGATTACTTGTGTGGATGCAGAACCCCAGTCATTACAAAAGACATTAGAGAAACATCTTGACACACTTTCCCACCAAGAGACTGATAACAGATGTTACTTTTTCATACGTCATGGTGGCAAAGGGCTTGCATGAGAGAGATGATGCAGAGACTCAGGCTAAACACAGTGCCAGGGATAATGGGAACAGCAACTCAGGAGCTTAGAGCTGCAATGCCAGGCTCTTCACTGGAAAAATCTAAGGGAAAGTGTTTTAAGAATGAACATTTGGAGCATGTGTGTGCATTTCAGAAGCTCAGAAAACACTCTATATCGTACTTGCTTAAAATAGTTGTGAAAATACCTATGACTTACTGTTTAAAAAACTTCCTGCATTTTTCCTTAAGTGAAGTATGCATTCTTTTCCCTACATTACACATCAAGCAACTTCCTGAAGGAAGCTTTATTTAAAGTCTTCAAAGCACAAGAACAACAGTATTTTTCCCATCAAGAATGGAAGATCTTTTCTTTATGCAAGGAATTCCAACAACCAAGAATTTACTGTACTTCACATACACAAAAAATAAAAAAATGGTTTAGAACAAACATAGAAGAATGCAACCAGAAGGTGTTAAAAAAAAGGCATTAAAAAAGCCATAACATAAAATAAACAAAACCAAGTAAAACAAAGGTGCAGAAAAACAGTATTACCATATTAAAATATTCATGTAAAGGGAGCTCCCAGTGTGCCATGGTTTAACCCTAAGTGCCAGCAGCAGCCCTCCATCACTCTCCCCCTTTGCCACTGGGATGTGAGTGAGAATCAGGAAAGGTAAAACTCGTGGACTGAGATAAGAACAGCTCAGTAATTGAAATAAAGTCAAACAAAACAGCAAAAATGATATAGTATTATAATTATAATGAAAAGGGAGATGAGGGGGTGGGGGGAAAGGGGTGACCCAGGAATAAAACCCAAGAGAAACAAGTGATGCACAATACCATCACTCACCACACACTGACTGATGCCCAGAGTGCCTGCAAGGAAGAAAATTAACTCTATTCCACCCAAAACCAGGACACTGCAGAATTCATAACACGCTCTCTTATTCTGGTACCCTACCTTCCTGTTAACCCATCCACATCTTGCATCACACTAACACTGACAACCCTTATGTTTAGATGACACATCTCCATTTGAACTTCTAATATGAAGCAGATGCCATATGAGACCATTTAAAATACCTAAGGTGCAAGAACTAAGAAAAATGTTGCAAAGCTATTGGTTGAATAAGATTTAAAGCCTATCTTTTCCAGGGGAAAAAAAAAAAAAGAAGAAAAAAACTGGTCAAAAAGATTCTGTCTGCATGTGGATTTCATTTTCCCAAGATAATTTGTGGGTGAAAAAAGGGCTGTATAAGCAACAAAAACTAAATATAAAACGGCAAAGAAAAAAAAACCTGAACCCCACCATTATTTTTTAATTGAACACAGCTTTTCCAAGAATTTGCAATGTTCTCAATCATGCTTATTAATATTCTTTAAAGCAGTTTCTCATTTTAACCTTTCTGTGACAAGGCAAACATATTTCTCAAACTCATTATCTTGATGGCTTAGACCAAAAGGATAATTTAGATTATTTCATAAGCAGATGTTGCAAAGCAGAGCATGCATTTCCAAATTAAAGACATATCTCTGGTCTTCTTGCTATTATAAACTGAAATCTGTACTTCAGAGAATATTCTGAATTTTTTATTTCTGTGCTTTTGTATATTTTACATCTAATATTTGCCAGATTAGACAAGGATCAAGTTGTTCATACTCTATGAACTACAATTAAAAGAACTGTATATTAATTTTATATTATATATTTTCTTTAAAATAGATTTATTTCAATCTCACACTATGCTTAAATACTTATGTTGGGAGTGGGGGGGTGGCAGTATATCAACACTTGCTAGCATCCACTTGAGCTGCCTTGATGCTGGCTCCTAAAAGGCACACCTCCAAAGAACAATTTCAAGCCATAAAATTGTAATTTCCAGTTCCTATAAACACTACAAAGTAAAAGTGAAATAAAAATGATAGTCACAGAGCATGGCTTAAAATGAATGCACATTATCTGAAAATAATTGTTAAGGAAGTACATTTGCATTTATTTCCCAAATTAATCCTATAAATATGCAACTCATATTTCTTGTAACCAACTTCTTGAAACAAACATTTATTATATGTCTTTTAACATTAATTCTGCAATTACTGTAATCTATTCAAAGTACAACTAATTTATGTAAAAAACAAAGCCTCCTATCTTCCTTTATCATTCAAAAGTAGCAAAACTAACATACCAACATTATAACAAATAATTCTGATGTGCTAAAGGTAATTGCAATCTCGTGTCCAAAACAGATCATGTTCAAACATGATGAGTAATTTTACAATATTGTGGTAATTCTAACCAAGAAGTACCATCAAGCCATTTCTTTACACCACACTTTGACCAAATTAAAATGGAGACACTCCAATGATAGTTTCTGGTTTCTGTGGGGTTTTTTTTTGTTTGTTTCTTTATTTTCACTCTAATCTATCAAAATCAATTGTGACTCTTGAAAAGTCTTCACATATTGAACACGTTTCACTTGTTCCTACCAAGAAGCTATCTTTCCATCTCACTTTATTTTATATGGTTATAAAGCTGTGAAGGCATCACCATGTCATAAATAAAAAAACTAGCGTCTATCTCCAGGCATGCCAGAATTAAATACGACTCTCACTGTAAAGCCACATTAACTGCTCTCCAGTTCAAGAACAAAACCACAAATACCACACAGAGATGGTATAACTACACACAACTGCTAAAAGCACAAAAGTTTATACGTGTCAATATGAACACACTGTTCTATTACAACTGCTCAGCATATACAGCATTAAGCAGAATCACTATTAATTCAGCTTTCTACTGCACTTAACTGCACTTAATTGACTCATACAATCTTTACAACAAGTCCAACTCCCCACATTCTACAATCAACTATGTTTGAAAACTGGCACTAATCCTTTCGGCAGAAGTTTCAGCTTCTCCAAACTTGAAAGACTTAGCAAATGCATAGCTATCTGCCAAAATAAGCACCTTCCATTACCCCGCTTAATATAGGACTTAACCTCATGTGCACCTTAAAAAACAACTAAACTAACTAAAGACTTAGCAACAGAAAGAGAAAAAGCAATATTAAGTAAACTTAGCAAAGTTCATCAGATGACATCCGAAGAGCTGATACAAGTAACAAAGATGTTTAAGAGCAAAGCTGTTTTCACCAGTTATGGACATAACACTGTATCTTACATACAGCAAAAAACTTTCAAAAGCCATCTTTCCTTTCCAGATGTTGCAAAACCTGAGAACGTCAATACAGACCTTAAAAACAAATAAACAAAAAACCCCAAACCAAAACAAAATAAAAACCAAAACCACTAAGAATTTGCACTACAGACACACTTTTCCTGACAAGGAAGCTGACAAGTCCTCCTCTAGGTGAATTACTCTTTTTCACCAAGGAGATGCAGGTATCCCAAGAGAGGCAAAAAACTTTATGGACAGTGAAATGCCTTTTAAGATCAGGATCAATTTTCTTAACGAAGCAAAGAATCAGCAGCATTTCTAGTCCAATATCCTTCCACATTTGACAGCCACGAATGGAGACTTTCCATTCTGTGGACACATACTGGAAAAAAACACAAAAGAAACAACAGCAGAAGAGACCCAACCATCACTGAACATTTTTCTGCTGGGAGAAAAGACATAGCAAACATTCTCTTAACCTTGCATGTAAACTACAGCAATTTCATTGTCCCTCAATGTTCTAAGATTAGATCACAATACAGGTTTTTATCAAAAGTTAATATATTAGGATCAAGAGTACAACTAAGAGGATGCTCAGCAAAACAATGCAAGTTCGGCCCTGATGCCTGAGTTTAGTGCATCATTCTTCCCCCTAGTGACAAATATTTGACTGAAAAAGGTAGACCTTCATGATGAGTCTTTTCCCTTGGAGAAAAGGAAGCAAACACTTCTCACGCCCAATCTAGAAATCTCCTGGATTTGTCTGAAAATTATGACACTATTTCAAAATTAGAAGATGAATCACATATCATACTATTTGAAAATATTTCATGTATTTTTGAGATGATGACTAGCAACAAGCATTTACCTGCTACTGCGACCTAAAGTATACTGTAAAACTTAACCTTTCAATTTGGGTGTCTGCAAGAGCTCTTTTGAGCAAAATCATTCCGGCTATTGCAATTACCATTAAACACAGGACTTTTAAGGGCTTTTAAACTAGTGCTAGTGAATACCAAAATTTCAGCACGAGCCCAAAAAAGGCCCTTTCTGGAGAATAAAACGTCCGGCATTCTCTAATCCAACACTAAGGTCTTCATACACTAGGCCTGTGAAGAATTCATTATATGATAGAAGTTATAGTTCTTTTCTCCACCATGACTTTCCAAATAATGGAAAATACAAAAGCTTTTATCTCCCAACAGTAGCATACTAGGTCAATTTGTCTATAGGATTGCTAAGAGCTTAAGAAGATTAGGAGAGGTTTCGAGATCAGGTTTTAAGATAAGGTTATCATCTACACCAGGAATGTCCAGGCAATTTTAAAACAAAAAGTTGAAATAGAGCTTCATCAGGTAAAACCTCCTTTTCCAAATAACCTATACTGGAAAAATACTTTTCTCCGATATATTTTATTTGGAAGGCCTGGGAGGGACTAATCTGCCCCATGTACTGTGTGGTCTCAGGACACAGAAAAAGCTGCTTTTGAACTATATAATACAATGCAAAGGTAAAAATTTAAGTTCTCCCTCAACTTTCTGCATTGTAATCCTTTACTGTGTTGTCAATCACGAATTTCAAGAGGAGCTTGTCTATAAAACCTATTTCATTTCAGAGCAAGATTTCTATCAGTATAAACACCCATACCACAGACTCCAGTAAATCACCCAACTAAGTGCCCAAGACATAAGCACCACTAAAAATACATTCTAAGAAAAGACTTAATTAGACACCTCTTTTCTTCACCCTCCAGGCCCAGAGAATGATGTCTTGTTTTCTGACCTTCTCCCATACCACTTCCTAATTAGTAACTTCATATATGCATAAACAACTTCATTCTGGCTGCCATTCACAAAGAACAGCTTAGGAAAACATCTAAGGCCCTGATCCCAAAACCACACAGACACGCGTTTAAATATAAGCATGTGGGAAACTCCAGCACAGCCTTGGAAGCGGCTCTTGTGTTTGACTATAAACAAGCACATCAACCCATATGTTGGGACCACAGTCCTGAAAACATCGAAGCTTCAAGACGAACGAACCACATGTCCAAAACCAGCTCCTCAGAGGGACCCTGCTGTGGGGCGGTTTCGAAGAAGAAATCCAAGAACACGTCTATGGGACTGACGATGAGAGCCCCGAAGACACTCAAGGGGGAGGGTCTCACAAGGCAAGAGCCTGACTTGCAAAGAGCATTTTGGAGCTCCACGCAGGAACTTGATATGACCGGTCACTGCGCTCCGTGAATTCCCGCAGTTACCAGCAGCCCGCTGCGAGGGGCGGAGCCTGGCTCCGGGCACGGATACGGACACGGACACATCGCCCCCCCCCTCTCTCTCACACATACACACACACACACAAAAATCCTTCCAGGAGCGGGGCACAGCCGGCAGGCTGCAGCAGGCCGGCGGCTGCTGCGCAGGGGAGGCAGGGCGGCAGAGTCGGCGAGGCCCCGGCGCTGCCCCGGGCACATCAAAGTGCGATGAGACGCAGGAGAGAGGGCGAGCGCACACGATGCCCCGCACGGCGCAACCCCTGCGGCTGCGCCGGCGGGCAGGGGCGCGGGGCTGGGAAGCGCTGGCGGCAGCAGCGCGCAAACGAAGGCGCCCGCCCGAGCGCCAGCACTGCGGGCCGCCCGCGCTTCGCACCGCCGCATCCCGACCGACCGTCGGGGAAAGAGCCATAGCCGCGCCGGCCACCGGCGCAAAGGCGGCCCCGAGCACTTCGCGGCCGGCTGGGCGACACATGGCCTGCCGCCAGCCGCCGCCGCGATTCGCCACGCCGTGCTCAGAACAGCGGGAGTTTGCCCTCCGTCCCGTCCCGTCCCGTCCCGCCTGTGGCCCCCACCCGGGGACGGACCCCGGGCGCTACGGAGGGCAACTCGGCGGCCCTGCGGGCCGGCTGCGCTGCCAGCCGGGGGTGGGACGCTCGGACCCGCTCCCCGTCCCCCGGGGCCCCTCTCCCGCTCACCTGGTGGCGGGGCTCTGGCGCCCGGGGCGCCGCGGGGTGCGCCGTGCCCGGCGGGGCTGCCCCGGCCCTGGCTCCGCGCTCCCGCCTCCGGCAAGCTCGGCCCGTGGAGGG
>VXAD01012347.1:101928-192575 GCA_013399195.1 Dicrurus megarhynchus
AGCAGCGCTGCCGCAGGGCGTGACGACCCGCGGGGCGAGCGCAGGTGCGGCCGCCCCGCACTGCGGCGATGCCTCCTCGGGACAGAGGGAGCGGGGTCCGTTCCGGGACCCCCGGCGGGCCGCCGCCCCCCCCCCGCCACCCCCCCGCGCNNNCCCGAGCAACCCCTGCGCGCAGAGCCCGGAACCATCCTCGCCCTGACCCGCGTTCCGTCTCCGCGGGCACGGGCGCCGCCGCGGGCCCTTCGCCCTCGCTGTCCGGTTCCGCGCCCGCCGAAGCGGCACGGCGCTGCGGGGACGGGGCCGACGGGCAGGGGGCAAAGGTCGCAATCGACGGCCGAGCCGGCCCCCACAGGCACATGTAGGGAGCGGGGACCGCCCCATCCAGGCGTCAGCGGGGGGCGGTGGGTACTGGTCCCTCACAGGGACACACGGCGCCTGCCGGTGTATGCAGAAAAGTCAAGGATGTCGATAAACGGTTAGGTTAAGGACGGGGATGTCCTTAAGCTGTCACGGTGACGCCGGTTTATTCCTTCGTTGTCAGGTGAACAACATTCTAGCAAATGCGTTGACATGAGAAGACGCCAGGAACGCAACTAAGAGTTTCTCTGGAAGTGAGGGAAATGCCTCTGGGCGTGCGTCCATGCGTCCCTGCGATGCGGAGAAACAGCTGCGTGTGCAGTGAGCCCAGCGGGTTTGGTTCTCAGGACGAGTGGAATAGTGGGAAAAAAACCACATGCATTAACCAAGAAAATTCACAGCGAAATTTACTGCCTAGAGGGGTGTACTTGCTGTCCTCAGCTGTACAACAGCAATTCTCTGAGATCTAAATGTGCAGACAGAGAATTCATTTCATTTTGCACATCACAGCAGTGCTGCCTTCTCCTGTGCAGCGCTGTGAGTGGGAAATGTTTCTGCAAATCCTGCCTTTGCCAGCACTGCCCCACTGTGCCAGTCTTTTCCCTCACTCCATGTCATTTGGTTGAGGTTTTCACCCAGTATGGGAGCAGGTGACTGTGACTCCCCAGAGGATTAATAACTCTAGGGTTTGTAGCAGACTACTGATATAATTCTTGTGTCCCAACAACTTTTTTAAGGTCATTCAAAACCTTTCTTGATTTTTTTTTGCTTAAGCGTCATGGAGTGTTAGTTCTCCAGCCCTGAAACAGAAAACAACTTGAACAGCTCCTATCTCCTGATTCTGTGGAACATGAGGGTCTGAAGTACCTTCTGAAGTATCTTCCACTTCACCTTTCCGAGGTGTCTGCACCTCTTTCAGATTGCTGCTCTCTGGCATGCACATGCAGCCTGCATGAAGCTCCTGGCAGTACACAGCTGGCAGAAAGTGATGAACAGAGCCACTATTGCTTTTATGATTCATTTTCACTCACTTCCTGGGGGGAAGTTGCTTTAAAACTACTCGCATTCTGAAGGTAATACCTAAAAGTGCATTGTAGCACAGACTTCCTTTTTTGTGAGCCCTCCAAAACCAGCAAATTTGAGTACTAATTTTACACTACAGGAAAAGGTGTGAAAATAGCACTAGTCCTTCAGCTAAGGCAATCTTTTTAATCTTTTTGTATGTAGATTATCTTCCAGAAATAAGCAGAGATATTTCTGCAGTATGAAGCTACTTTAACTATCAATCTAGCACACACTCCAGGCTACAGGCTATCTGGAAGTACAGGAATGCTGTTTCTGTGCAATTTGGGGCAGGAGTCTTGCAGCCATAACCTGACAGTGGTGGTGCACTGCACTTCATTTTCTTCCGGAGCTTTGGTGTTCCATTTTCCTGTTGGTTCTAAATTTAAATAAAGCCTTTTCAAGATAACATCATTGCAAAAGCTAGATCCAGATTTTTTTTTTTTTTCTGGAGTGCCATTTTACTCAAGTAGGATAAGAGATTCTACCTTTAGTCTAATACCCTATTAGGGTAAGTAACACATTTGGAAAACAGGCAAACTTTTAGCAATGTACAAAAAGCCTTCTTCAGATCTACTTAAGGTCTTTGGGTACTTAAAGACAAGGTTTTGTGTAAGGTTTAAAACAACTGTTAATTCGTTTTTCTAAACAGAAACACTGATGGATATCCAGAGTTACACTCCTTGGTAATTTATATCAAACAGATCCAGGGAAAAGTTATAAAAAGCTATTTTTTCCCCTTTGTTGTGATTTTTGTTTTAAAATTTACAAACTTGAAATGCTGCAATGATCAGAGAGAGCCAACGCACTCAGTATTTTAGGCTTCTTTTGGCTTCAGGTGAATTCAGATTTCACTGGTTTGAGTTAGAACAATCATTACAAGAAATCTGACACTGACACTCTTTGCAGAACAGGAGCGCTTTTCTCCCAACGCCGTAACCAATTCTGCCTAGAAAACAACACAAAATTGGACTGCAGGTTTCCATACCTCTCCCAATGATCCGGAAGAATTAGTTACGTGTATCATTTACAGGGTTCTTGCTGTGATACAATGTTGAAAACTCTGGGATTGGATACATTGTTTCACTAAAAATTGACGAACATCCACTGTGCCCAGAGCATCTCTTAAAAGCTGATAGCAGCTGGAGTGGTATAAGCCAGACTTTGTAATGGGATGATTTCTATCATGAATCCTTCATTATCTCTGTTTTGTTTCTGTTGGTGTTGCTGAAGTGCCTGATTATTAGACAGACATATAGAAAAAAAATATACTGCAAGTAAGTCTGGCAAGATTGAAAAAACTGATTATGGACCTTGGAAATTGATATTGTAACTGACCTGTGGGATGCCTCAAGGGCACTGGGGAGTGTTCACCTAAAGAGGTGAAACAACCCAGTGTTGTGTAACCCAGGTGGAGTGCCCGTGTAGCAACACCCACAGCATGGGTAACAAACAACAACATCTGGAAGCCACTGTGCAGCTGGAACACTGTGGTCAGTCGCTGTCACTGAAACGTGGGGGGACAAATTGCATGGCTGCAGCACTGCATCAGTGGCTATAAACTGTTCAGAAGGGATAGGCAAGGAAGGAGGAGGAGGCGGCAGTGGGGAGGGTGTTACCCTCTGTGTAAAAAATGGATGAACTACACAGAACTGCCGTGGAAAACCAACAATGAACAGATAAAATGGGTAAAAATTTATGGGTAAAAATTTATGGGTAAAAATTGGGGCCCAGTCAACAAGGGAAACCTCATGATTGGTGTTTGCTACAGGCGACCAGATCTAGGGGATCTGAAACTGAAGTGTTTTTACTTCAGTTACAGGAAGATTCACGCTCCAGGTTCTGATCCTGATGGGGGGCTTCAACCACTCTGAATTTGCTGGGAAAGCAGCACAGCAAGCTGTAAGCAGGCCAGGAGACTCCTGGACTACATTGAGGTCTTAATCCAGGTGATAGACAGCCCAACCGGAGGAGAAACTTTACCACAATAATAAGAATAATAAGAAGGACTCCTGCAGGTACGTGGTCAGAAAAGGAAACCAGAGAAAATGTAAGCCCCCAAGAAATAAGACAGGGTAACTGGTCTGGTACAGAAAAGGCTGAGGCACACAACATTTTTTTGCCTCAGTTTTCTGTGGTTAACTCTCTTCCCACGTCTCTCAAGCCCCTTGTACCTAATCTAAATTAACCCTTCTTCGGTTTAGAGTAGCTCTTCTCCAATAAGTTTTGATTTGTGTGGAAAAAATATGCAGTTCAAATGACTATGAAAAATACAATGTGGAAGGCAAAGTGCAGGCAAAAGGACAGGTGGTTTCCTCATGCATTTTACTTTATCACTGGCAGGATGTTTCTCATCCTTTCAGGTGCTGCTCTGGATTAAGCCTGATAGTCAGGCTCTATGTAGATTACAAGATTTTTGCCCTGTGGTGGCACCGGTTTCTCACAAGAAACCCCGGTAAAACAACATCAGTCATTCTGAATTTCTTATACTCTAGTCTTCAGTTATATTAAAATGCACATCAAAGAGGGATGTCGTGAAGATGTTCCGTGTTACAATGGAGAGTATGGGGTTGTTTGTAGTAGATACTGTGGCTTTATCCCTCACTGTAAAACACCATGCATGCATCCCTCTGTTTCTGAACAAGTAGTAGCAGAAATATGGGCCAGCTTTTTCAAATAACTGTTACACATGGTGGCTAATATTTAAACCCCATATGAAGTTGCATGATTGTCATAGCTACTGGGTAACGGTAGCAGAGTGTAGCCAGACTGAGCGGAACATCAAACCAAAGAAAAGTAGACCTGCTATTGCAGTGTTGGAGTGCAGATGTAAAAGCTAACCTTTAGGCAGTTAGACTCCTGGACTCTGTTCACTCACCTCCTGCTCAGATTTTGGCTAGCATGTATTGAAGGGACAGTCATGAGTGGTCTCATGGGGAAAGTGGGAAAAGGTGCAGCACACCCTTTGGCCCACAGTTTACCTCATGCAAATACATCCCTGGCTGTCAGTCTGTTGCAAACAGCTGCTCCTTTATCCCACAGCAATCTAGTTGATACTTCCCATTACAAGTTACCTTCTAATGCTGTTCATCCTGTGGACGGATGAAAGAATTAGATAATTGAATTTATATGATTTTTCATTTATATTGATAGAAGAACTGATATCATTAATATCATGAATTGCTAAAAGGACTAGAGGAGTAAGGAATTGTTATCAAGTCTCATTCCCCCTGTGTAGCTGCCAGTAAAAAAAAAAGTCATGGCACATTGTCGGTGCTCGGCCTCAGTCGGCCTTGGCACACGAGCGAGGGAGGCTTCAGCGCTTTTGCCCATAACTCAGTCAGAGGTCACAAAGCTGGCGTGTAAAGGTTGTTTATTCTGATGTTATCTATAGCTGCGATGTCCCGCACAGACGCAGGTCCATCTAGCAGCTGAAAGTAGCGTAGAACTGCCCCCCAGATGGGCGTACCGAGATTTTTATACCCCGTTACAAATCCAATCAGTGGACAATACGTGTCATTATTTACAAATTTATACCAATTAATTCTAACCTGTTATAGACATGCAATTTCCTGTCTTACCTCTATTCTACCAATCAATTTATGTCCTCGTCACCGAGAATATGGAGGACAGTGAAGAAGAAGAAGGAGAAGGTGACCACACCCTTTAGACTCCATCTTAACCCCCCTGTACATGTCGTACCCCCATGTACATGTTATCAGATCTTTTATATACTACATTTCACCCGGTGCAAAGTGACTATTAATGCTTATATTAGACTCTTGTGGCTTGCAATCCATCTCTTAGAGTTGGCAAAGTTCTCCAAGGACAAAGATCAAAGCCAGTGTCCTCCGGGGCACCCCAATTTCAGGCGTGTCAGGTCCCCTAAATTAGACAGAGACATGTCGTGGGTTCCGACAGCACATGGCAACTGACAGTAGGTTACAGAGCCTTGAACAGTGTCCCTGGACCACCCACTGCAGCTGTTCCCAGGAAAAGTGATATAGTTAATATTCTTAATGAATAAGATGCATGTACTGAACAGCACCAGCAGTATACTTTAAATACCTTGTGGTATCCAGGAAATCAGGAGAGGATTCAACACCTATCACTCATAAAACACTGAGTCACTTCGCTGGTCTATCGAGGGAAAGGAATAAGGGAAACTGTGGATACTGTGAGAATGAAACTAGTCATTACTGAGGCTTGGATACAATCCAAGATTTAAGTCTTCTTTCTCCTCCACTAGGAACTGATAAATGAACAAGTAAAAGCTGTCATTCAACCTGCATACTACAGAAAGTAACTATCTAGAAAGTATACGAAGCATTCCCTGGAACTTTATTAATACACAGATGACAAGGTGTTATAACTGGAGACAATGCTGACAACATCTAAAAAGATAGGAAGCTTCATGTACCAGGCAGTGGTAACCCTTGCATTGAGAAATCTTGTGTTCTATCACGTAAACCCACAGAAATTGGTAAACTCCACAGTAACTTTGACCGTGAGGTGCAAATATCAAAAATTTCACATCAATGCCAGCAGAATTCTGGGCTTCAACTTGGCCTGTACCCTTAGGACCAATATGGAACACAGCATACTCTCAAATTGAAGAACTGGAAACCTTAAAAACCAGATATTAAAAGGCTATTATGTAACAAAAACAAGTGACTGTTGCAATCAACCATGATACCTGCTGGAATTTTTCGAATCGCAACAGAAACTGAACATACTGCTGGACATCATTGGTGTGATATTTTTATGGGATTCACACCATCTGCATCTGGCATATTGCATCTTGTATTGCATCCTATGATCACTGTATTATTGTGTTCTATTTTATTAGCTTTTTTATCCTTATACTGATATATTTGCTTATTGCTTTTCTCTCCATGTTGAAAATATCTCACATTTAACGCATTGTTTGTTAAATGATTTTTTTTCCCCCTTTGTTGTGATTTTTGTTTTAAAACTTACAAAAACAAGTGACTGTTGCACTATGTCCTTCCAGATGTTGCATCATAGGGTATTAGAAATGTAGGTATAATCAACAGAAGACCTGCAAGGACTACTTGAAAGCTAGGTTTGTATTTGCTTATTCACTGACAGGGCTCCAGAGCCTGCCTAAAAGAAATAATCAGTATGCAGTCTTGAACTGTGGCCAAATTTCAATTTTTTTTTTTTTTTTCCATAAAATACCTTTAAATATCATTGTACCTTCCCTAAAGATTGGAAAGGTCCAGGAATGGAACAAGCAGCCATTTGATTCAGAACAGAGGGATTATCAGTCATAGTGAATGGAGTTTAGCTATAGAGTGAGAAGAGGACAGGCTAGAGTAATACACCTTGAGCTAGAGCTTTGACTAGCTGTTTTTGTTTAGGTGACAGAATTTATTGTCTCCCTTGTTTAATGTTTCACACGTTTTGTGTGTACATCAAATGCACACTGAAGTAATTTCTCTTATCCCAGGCTGAAGTTTCCTGAAGAAATAAAACCAGAAATTTAAAAAACAGGTTTGAATGACAGAAACCATCATTAGTGGCTGCGTGGGTCTGAGGCACAAAGAGAATTTACAAGACGTCTACATTCAGAATTAACAGGCTCTGACTCTCAGTGCCTCTGGAGGCTGCATTTCACTCCTAGGCATATTTAGCAAGTAGTAGAGAAATTACCCATTCATCCACCAAAACCAGAAAACACACCTACAGAGGGACTAATTACACTGTGACATTCATCTCCTCGCTTGACAGAGCTACATATTTCATTGGTGCATGTGCTTTTTTTTTTTTCCTTTCACATACTGCGTCACTTAAGTGAAAAGAAAGGATTCTGCTAGCAGAGCAGAACAGCTCTCTGTTAATGGAGAACCTGTACTGCATTTCCTTCTTTTCTCCAGTTAGACCCCAACAAGTGAATTAGCATTTCCATGTGAATGTCCATGTGTACAGAGAAGCAAATCTAGAACGAGGTAGCAAAGATTGACATTTCTTGTTTTGCCTACTAGTCTTTGAAGGCTTCATTATTTACAAACCAGAAAATACTGACTAGAAAATGATCAAATTCAGATATTGTCACTAATATATGCATATACATACACATATATACATAGATACATACATATATATATGTATATACACATATATTTATGTATGTATCTACTATGAAGTTGACTGAGGACTGAGACAGAGTCAGAGGCATTTGTACTTAAACCTTTAAAAACTTTTGAAATCTTGATGGAGTTGAGATGACCTCACCACCTTCTGGAACTAGTGTGAGATTCTCTAAGCCAATTCGTTTTAGTGAGTTGATGTAGGTTCAGACTAAGGCTCCTGCTGGTGTTTGGTGAAAGGCTATAATGGGGGGAAAGGGTGTTTGTGTGTGTGCATGAGCACATGTGGATGTCCCTGTGTACAGTCTGTATAACCATTTTCCATCCAGAGTGAGTGTATGAAAAAACAAACCTACTTGTGCATGCGGAAGGAAAAAACTCCAGGCATTTCCAGAGTCTATTTGACAAGGAATACAAAGGAAGAAACTAAAAGAAGACTTTGTGGTAAAGTGTTGGCTGACATATGAGCAAAGAAGATGGTAATTGATCCTCGTTGTGTTTAGGCAAGTAAGACTTCGTATTACTTAAGAATACACAGGTAATGACTGTTTCATTGTATTCCTTGGGGTGAATTAAATGTGTTTTTACTTAAGTGTAAAGAGATCTAATGGGAAGTGCCGTGGACACAGTCCTGCTGTCACTGGTGGTTCTCCAAGGAGTCTACAAAGATGCAGCATGAGCTGAATCTGTACGTACATTTGCACCTGCAGCCACCATGTGATGGTTGGCATGGAGCACCTCAGCCCAGCATTGGGTTAATGCCCCAGCACCTGTTCCATCTACCAGAGTGGCCCCTGACCATTTGAATTACATGATCCTGCAAGTTCACGCTGGAGCATTTCTTTTCTCATCAGCAAGGGAATCTTCACTCCTTTACATGGTGGTTTATGGATGCTGAAGAAGCTTCAGCAAGGAATTTCTTCAGCTCTCAGCAGTATTTTGTAAGAACTCTATCTTTCCCATGCAAGTAAGTCAAAATAATGTTACAGTTTTGTAAATCTCTGCACCTGCAAGGTCGTTGTTCACCATTGTTATGTTCCCAACTAGAAAAATATTTAGGGATGGGTGTCTTAGAACTTGGCCAATCACCCTAAGGGGTGGATGGTCGAAAGAACCAATTACCTTATGCCATATAGTACACTTTTTGCGAACTAACATATAAAAAACCCTCCAAGAAGCTAATAAAGGGCTTCGGCCTTCTCTCTACCCTGAGCTTGGAGTCTGTGTCGTTCCTCCGTTCCACGGTGATAACAGCGACAGTGGTCGATCTGTTTTTGGCATTCCTGCTTCCAGTCAGTTTAACCAGTTCTGCAGTTAAGTGTTCTTGTGAACTACACCAGGTAATTTCTCCATCACAAGTTGCCATTGCTGAGCAGTTGCCATTTGAATTTTTCCTTCATGACAAAAACCCCTTTTGGTTTGATCAGGGCAAATCATCCATGTGTCCCCAGACTGGCTGTTTTAAGACTAAGGTTATGGAAGTGTTGTACATATTCAACCATGAGGTATGTACATAGTTCTGTGGGCTGGTAGAATTTATTGTCTGCTATTACTTTGAGATGTATGAGACAGAAAGACCCTCAGGTGCATTCAGTCAACATGTGGAGACAGTTACGCAGTGAAGTGTGCAGTAGTTTAAGTGTGCTGTGTCTTACCCAATTTCTTAATGGGTCTCTCTGTGGACAGCCCTATTTCCTCTGTAAAATCATCTCCAGAGCAAGGTACTGCTTATGGCTTGGTTGAAGGAGGCAAGACAAGGAGGCTCCCTCACTGGATCACATGCTTGAGATATAATGAATATTTTATTTTCTCTTTGACTGAGATGTCTTCCGCTCCTGATCAATACAACCCTGCCATATCTCAGGATAGTAGATTTTCTGGATGAGTTTGGCCAAACCAATGCCATTTTATTACTGTGAGCATGTTATTGGTCTGCTCTTCCACTGAGCCCTTTCAAAGCCACTCAGCTAACCAGATGAAAGGGACAGACTGGAGGACCACAACTCTTTGATTAACACCTAAAACAAAATGTCATTTGTGGCTTTATCAGCATGGCTTATGAGTAACATGATACAATAGTGGCTGGTGCTTAAACAGATTGAACAGCTCACTCCCCTCAGATGTTTGTGAGAAGATGTTTGTTTGCTGGCATTTGATTTGCACCAGCCTAGAGTGACTGACAGTGCAGGGCAAGATCTTATTGTAACAGATAGCAGATAGAGCATAAGTCTGCAGAAGCAGAATTGGGAGCATGCAAGTCTCTGAGAGGGTTTTGTGACAGAACACACAATATATTCAGACAGTGAGGAACAAATACTCCCAAGCATCAGCTTTCACTTGTGTATCAATAAGAATACAAATCTTCCAGGGTCTCCAAAGGTCGATTTCCTGTTTCAGTGGTCAATAAGATATCAAAAGAGAGCCCAGAATCACTGTGTCAGGCATGGATATAGAAACATACATATGCACTAACAGATACATGTGTACATGAATACACCCAGAGGCGTAAAAGGATGAAACAAAGTCAGGATATATAGAAACATCATAATCTCTGAAAACTCCTCTGTAAATAAGATGTCAGTCCTTTTTTTTTTTTTTTTTTAAACGTGAAAAAAAAAAAAAAAAAGAAATCCAAAAACGCTTTTGCCAATAAGGAGTTATGATCACTGCTAAGTGGGACACAAATCCCACTCTGCTTATTGCTGCTTCTTAGCTCATCACTAAAAATGGCCCGAGCAAATGAGTGCTGCTCTCTGCAAAATGCAAATTCCAAATCTACACTGCTGGCTATAGCTTAGTGCTAGGAACTCTAATGTTCTTCATGCTTTCAGCACATAGAAGAACATCAGCTGTGTGAGGGACTACTGTTACAGTCTTCATTTTGAAGATGTGGGCTGATTAATGCAGTGAAAGCTGCTTACTCCCCCTCCTTCTCCTGTCCTCCATTCAGGCCAAGCAAGACCACTTTCTGATTTACTAATGAGAAACTGGAAGTCATTGGACATCTCTCCTCACATGACAAGTTTATTAGTCTTACAAACATCAGAAGCAGGACTGCATTTTAGTTGATTAAACATTAGAGGAGTAAAGAAGTCCAGACAGCTGGAAAAGATTTATGAAGGAAATTTTAATTTTTGTTTTGTACATTGGTGATGATTGTCGATGAAAGATGCATGATGGAGCCCTGTTTTCCTGAAGCCTGCTGATGGAAAGCGGTGAGTGGATACTTTGGTTTTCTTTGCTTGCCTGTGCAGATTTTGCTTTACCTATTAAATTGTTTTTATCACAACACATGATTTCTCTGCCTCTAAGCTTTCTGATTGTCTTCCCCATCCCACTGGATGGGAGTGGTTATGTGGGGTTTGGCTGCCTGCCAGGGTCAGCCCGTCACAATCTGCCAGCAGTAGGCTAACTGCCATGGTATCTGAGGTGGAGAGCTTTCAAACAAAGCAGAAGAGCCATAAAACGTGGATATATGCTTTTTTTTTCTGATGTTGTTAATTTTAAATTTTAATGCAGCTCTGTAACTTCTGAGCTGAAACTGTGACAGTTGTCTGCAGACACTTATGCAACTACAGTGACGTTCTGGCAAACCACTGGTTCCAGATTCTTCAAGCAACTTCAAAGCTGTTTTCCTGGGTAAAAACACAGGTCCAGACCACAAAGTAGCATCTTCTCTTGCTTCTTGTGGAGAACAATGGCACATGCTCTTCACATTTTCTTCATCAGTCTTATTAGTTCAATTCCTTCACAGGTGCAGGGGACCCCTGAAATCTAGCACTTGCAGCTCAATGATCTGTTGAGCCTCGAGGCTCAGTGTGACTGCTGAAGAAATAATTCCACAAGTAGACTCATATACCTAGTGGGATTACGTACTCAGGATTCACCAAGATGGAGCTTTATAGGCCTGCCTACCTCTCTCAAAAGTAAAAGATTTAGCTGGAAATGCTTAAATGCCTGCACGACTCAGGCATCAAAGATGTTCAGAGATGTTAAGGTCCAGATCTTCAATGGCAGTTATGTGCCAAGCTGAGATTTGAGCAGTCATTGTGCCAAGCAGGAGCTTACACTGGCTAGATGAACGCACAGCATTAAAATTATGACCTTCAGGAATCCCACAAAACTTCATGAAAATGGCAGTTTCAAAGTAAACAAAAGTAACTTTCTACTACTCCTTTTCATGGTTATCTATTAGTTTTCAGTATTTTATAAATCTATATAGAACATCCATACAGCAAAATGCAGTTAAATGTTCACCATCTTCAGAGATCATGCTTTAAGGAGCTATAGCAAATGGAATTAATAAAGTTAATTAAAAATTTAATGCCTTTAAACAGATTGAAAATTCAAGGCATGATTAGACTATTAATGACAAAATCCTGCAAAAATGAACAGTGCTAAAATTTGGAAACTGGTCTTTGCCAGACTCAGCATTATCATGGAATTGTAGAGTGGCGTGGGTTGGAAGGGACCTTAAAGATCATCTAGGTCCAACCCTGTCCACCATGGGCAGCAATGTCACCCATTAGATTAGGATGTTCAAGGCTACATCCAACCTGGCCTTGGGATGGGGCATCCCCAACTTTTCTGGGCAATCTGTTCCAGTACCACACCACCCTCTGAATAAAGAATTTCTTCCTACCATCTAATCTAAATTTCCCCCCCCTTTTTTTTTTTTTAAAGCTTGAAACCATTTCCCCTTGCCCTATCACTATCTACCCATGTAAATTGCCATTAGAAGTGTGGTCTGCCCACCACTGACCTTTCTTTGGCCCTGTACAGAAGTACATTTCAGCTTTGCCTGCCACCATGAGATGAGTTTTTTCCTCATAACCATTAACCTTCTTCATCTTATATGATGGACCTGCTCTGGACATGAACAGTGGTTTCCCCACCCCCCTACCTTTTTTAAAAAAAAAGCTTATGACAGCATGTTTGTCAGTTTTTACCACTGTTAGACAAAACATCAGTTCTTTCGTTAAAAATATTAACTAGACAATGCAAAGCATTTGCATTGTCTAAATCAGCGAGATACTTTTACAGTTTCAGTGAACAGAGAATATCTTTGAGGCAAAGAAACATAGTGACATTTATATGTACCTGCTCAGCTGCCACTGGAAGCTGTGCAAAACATTTTGCATTTCCTCTCCATCACCTACACACTGCTTACTAAGGATGAGTGTGATTATGCTGGTTCAATTTCACTGCCTTTTCCTTCTGTTTCTGGCTTCTGATATTTTTTTTTTGTACCTGGTGGTGATTACAGAACAACATTGTGTGGGCCTTCAACACATAAAAAACTCCTGTGGGTGCCTTTGGGGGAGCTGTACCTTTTCTTACACTTGAGTCCAGAGATCAGTTAATGAAATGGTACTAAATGGGTGGTTGAATCAGAAATATTACTGAGCATGAACACACTTATATGCAGAAGTATGAAAAGCCCTTATATACTTTCCTCTACAGTGGTCAGACTATACCTAAACCCATTAAACATTTATGGCTACATTTTCTTCAGCAATAGAGTAGAAATGCCTTAGACTGTGCATTACACCTTACAGGAGGCTTTTGAAGCCACCCTTATTTGGATGCTGTAGTAATAGAAAGGAGGATCTTCAGTGCATGGCAGTTCACAACCCCTTGCGGTTTATGATAAACACGACCAATCAGCAAATCAAAGACTGGAATAAACCACAAACTTCTCCATAAGCTGTGCTTGGTAAGCTGAAAGTTTGCTTCGAGCAACAAATGGTGATGAACCGCCAGTGTTAGACAAGAGATCAGTTCTTAGAACATGTTTCCAAAACTGGTCTGTGTGTTGGATGTAGCACCACAGAATGCAACAGTAAGTGGCAAAGAGAGGAGAGGAGCTTACTGGTTGGAGCAGCATTCTACCTGAACCTAACACTGACTACAAGAGATTCTTCACTTTATTAATAGCTATATTTATTCTACTAACAGCATTCGAGGGGAAATGGGATATTTGGCTCAAATTTTAAGCAGTTGGTAATTTCATCAGTATATTAGAGTATTTCTCTACCAATAGCTACATGGCAGTATTTTCACAGAAGTGTCTCAGCATAAGAGAAAACTGCAGCAAATCATTGCACAAACTAGGCATGCAGCAACACTTCTAGATCAGTGAAAATGCAGGTTCAGCACAGTACTGTTCTCTGCAACCTGAGATTCTTAAAGTAAAAGAAGTGAAAACGACTAGCTAATGTTATGATCTAATTGCCATTGTTCTTTATTCCCACTGTCGTTATGCTGTTTAACATTAGATGTACACACAGCAGTCAGCCAGACGTGACTGAAAGTCTGGTCCCTTTTTAAAAAGATACAAAATCTACTGTATCCACACTGACATTATAGACCTGGGTAAGCCATCTGCCAAATGTACTAACTTGAAAGTTAGCAATTTTAACTCCCTTGGCTGGTGTTTGCCTTGACAGAATAATGGTCTGATATTTTCTTGCTCCCAATCTGGGGGCTTAGCACCTTGCTAGACCACATTCCTATCTTGCTGTACAGATGAGGAGATGCAAAACACCTTCTTCTGGCAGCAACTGCACTGCGCTCCATAAACAGGAGACAAATAAATCCTGCGCTCCATAAACAGGAGACAAATAAATCCTGGAAACCACAGGCTTAAAACCAGGCATAAACAAAATATGTGTCACAAACACCTCTGGGGAGGTCCAGTGTCGCAGGCAGGACTGGTATCTGCTCACAACCCTGGAGCAGATGCTGTCACATGCACAGAGTGGAGACTTTGCAGGGAATCCTGCAGACTGCCCTGAGCACTGGACTGGTAACTGATTCTGCATGGTGCAGAAGCTTCCAGCTTCTCTATCAGTTCTTGGACCCCTTGTGATCTGAATGTCCCATTCCTCAAAAATGTGCCTGCTTTTTCAAAGTGAGCCTGATTTTTTTCGTCAGGCCCTGGAATCTCAGCATTTCATAGAGTCATAGTATGGTTTGGGTTGGAAATACCTTGAAGATTGCCTCATTTCAACACCCTGGCATGGGCAGGGACACCTCCCAGGTTTCTCAAAGCCTCATCCAATTTTGTCTTGAACACTTCCAGAAATGAGGCATCCACGACATCTCCAGGCAACCTGTTCCAGTGCCTCACCACCCTCATGGTAAAGAATTTCTTCCCAATATCTAATCTAAAGTTACTCTCTCTAAATTTGAAGCCATTCTCCTTTGTCCTGTCACTACATGCTGTAAAAAGTCCCTCTCCAGCTTTCCTCTAGGGCACTTTTAGGTACTGGCAAATCCTTTAAGATCTCCCTGAAGACTTCTCTTCTCCAGGCCTAAGAAATGCAGCCCTCTCAGCCTGTCTTCATAGAGGAGGTGCCCCATCCCTCTGATCATCTTTGCGCTTTTGCTGGACTCATTCCAACAGGTCCAATTCTTTCTTGTGTTGGGGGTCTTGTGTTGGACGTGCCTAATGGTTGTCTGGCAGTTTGCTGCTAGCTAAACTGAGCTGTCTTCTACTGCCCAATAGCTCAGAACCATAAATCAAATCCACAGTCAGATCTTGTAAGAAGTCAGCTGGGAAACAACTCCAGGAGGTATCTTTCAGTTAGGAGTCTTTCCGTGATTCACTCCACCTTCTCTCTGCAGACAGCATGACTGAGAGGGTTATTCTTCCCCCAAGAAAAGTTAAGGAGATCAGGTGTATTTTAGACTTTGGAAATAATAAGTTCTTAGAGAACACATGCTTTCAGACCCAGGATTCATTCGTTAGAGAACTGAGTTATTAGGAAACTGAGTAGTTTCCTAATGTAGTTGCAAATGTTTTCACTCATTACTTGTATAACGCCTTTCTAGGAGAGAAGAAGTGGTACTCTTTGCAAGTTGTTTCATTATCTGCCTCTTAAAAACACAGATGTCACCACCTATTTAAATTCTTGTCTTTCAGAGGAAGAAAGCCTGAAAAAAATGAGATAATCCCGTTTAGGACTGTATTGCTAGTTTGAACAGTTTCTTGTGCATTACGGTTTTTGGAAGAGTATGGCTTAGATGTTCAAGAGATGAGACATGTTAGACTGAGTTTCAAGACAAATGGAGAATTTTAGATGTTGGTATCCTTGTGGGAATTTTTGGCATGCAGGAGCAGGCTGTCTTCAGAGAGTAATGATGATCAACAGTCACCTTGGTATTTGTTTTTTAATTTGGTCCTTCCTGAGTTGTTGTCCACCATTATCTGAACTTCTGTCAGCAAGATAGAGTCCTTTTTTATAGATGCTTCAGGCTGGTCTTAATCCAGAATATGTTTTTCAGCTGACCATAATTTCCATTGAGGCATCATTTCAGTATGTCAACCAAAAAAATTGGTTTGATGTTTTCATCTTGTTGTGTCATTCTGTTTACCCCTACAGACTGTTTTTACACCTGGGCTTTTTCTCCTTGAGTTCAAGTCAGTCAGAGACCCTCCTGCAATATTATAGTAGCTAAAGAAGAAACTGAAATGTGTAGTGAAACATATAGTACACATAAAAAGCTTTACCTGCTGAGTCTTGAAGAAACTCTTTTGCTAGATCTGTGTGTGCAAGAAGTGACACAGAAATGTTCCCCAAAATTCAGAGTTTGGCCAAAACAGCTCCTTCTCATTTCTGCACGAATTGACATGATTATCATTATAATTGCAGCAAAATGCAGCACTGTTTGTCAACTTGCCTACACCAGGAGTTAGTGTTTTCTCTTGCTCTGAATAAATCTGATTGGTTTGCTCACCACTTGCAGAGGAAGCGGCTTTGTAGCTGGAGTGAGGGCTATCAGTACTTTTGTCCAAAATACAAAAGGAGAAGAAGGTACCCTGGCAGTTATTCATGAATCTTGTTCCATGAGTTACACTTGCATAGAAATGAGTGTGGTATTAGAGACTGTAAATTACAGGTAGCAAATGAGACTGAATGAGGCTGATTAGAAACATCTGTTTGCATACAGATACCACTTTCTGGCAATGAGCAACAAAAGAAGTAGTAAGTTGGGTGAGGTTTGGTAGCTGTTTGCCTGCTTGTGGTACTGGATCTCTTTCTGTGCTTAGAGGCTTATGTTCCAACTAAGAATAAATGTTTAAATTCTCTCTCTAGTTATAAGAGAAAAGGCTAGATAGAAAGTGGCACAATACCCATGATTTCTCATATTGATTCTTAGGACAGACCTGCAAGCTGCACAGCCTTTTAGAGAAAACAGGAAATAGTATCAGTCACTTAGGAATGAGAAATACATGTTGTTTAAACCACCCATAGTCTGGCACAAAACCTGCAGTGCAGTTCCTTTTTTAATGTGAATACCATTGAAAAGAATAAGCCAAGTCAATTTTGCAATATTGCTCTGTTTTAACACAGCCGTGCAAAGTGTAGAACAAAACCTTCGATCACACAACCATACTCCAGCTTTCCTCAGATGATTGTCATTTTACTTAGAACCTCTTACACATTTCTTCTAGAAAAATAGAAGGTTCTCGTAAGAATATTAATTTTTTTTTTCTCCTTCTAGAGAATTGGCTATTAAATGCTACATAAATTCCAAGTGGGATTTTTTTTTTTAATCTATATGAACAATAAATTTTTTCCTAGTACTTTAGCAAAACCTTGTCTACATGATCAGTCAAATACTGCTGCTCTAGATAACTTGAAGCAGTAAGAAGTTAGAACTTTTGTATTTAATCTTCTGAATGAAAATACCCTGCTTTCAAGTATCAAATCCCTCACTTTCACATTTGGAAAGTCCTCAGTAAAGTAACATCCTAGTCTCACATGAATGGGGAAAATTTCTTATTTCAGTTTTTCCCTTATCTTTTCCCTAGAAAAGGAAAATTGGAACTTCACCTTTTTCTTTTTTTTCTCTTAATTATAATCTGCTGGTTCTATCTTGAAATATTCAAACAGAATAATCAATCTTACAATTGAGAAATTATATTGCTAAGGTCTATATGTGCGAGTGTGATTGCTGATCTAGTCAAGAGGATATTTACCAATTACTGCCATGGAAACCATCACAGATCTGCAAGGACCACCTAAGGACTATAGCTGTTATTTGATTTTGGAAATTGTTTATTTTTTTTTCCATCATTCCAGATGGTGGGAGAAACTGTGATTGCTTCAGGGCTGCCAAAAAATTAAAGTGGAAAAAATGTGAGCAATTCCTTGGTGTCAGCCTTTGCCCTGCACATTCTAGTTGCATTACTTCTGCTTGGGGTGGATAAGTCTAGGAGTGGTCACTTTGATCTGGCAAGCTGGAGATTCTTCTCCTAAATGTGAGATTAATTCAGAAACTTCTTGTATAAAAGTTTACCTTCATCTGTTCTGCTAACCTGGTTCTCACGGAGGTTCATGCAAACCCTTTCATGAGTATGAGGAAGGAGCTTTCCAATGTGAGTCTTCTTAGCCAGTAAGTTTCTCATTACACATTACAAGTCTGTTAGGAAAAACAAGTTAAGGAGAGCTAGTTTGTGAGTAGAAAATTAGCATTTCCCCTTCTGTCTTCTGGGATGAGAAAATAACTATGATTACTCAGTCGGCACTGGCAGAAAGGGCACAATGCCTGAGGAAGTGAAAAGTGTTGAGGCCACAAGCAGTCAGACTGAGGGAAAGAAACTTGGAGCTTCTCCAAGCAGTCTGCAAACTGCTGTTTTGCCAAGACCAGGCCTTAGGCTGGCATAGCCTAAGGGCCCAGGATCTGGCTCCTCCCTGATGTAAGCACAATTCCTGGGTGGGGCCACCTGGTACTCTAAGGACACAGTTTTCCTCTCAGACTCATACAGCCGTCCTGAGGACCTGCAGTCCTCACACATCACCTGTGAGGAAAAGTTTTTAAATGAAAAGTTTTTTGTGGAAAGCTCTCTTTCAGAACATGATGACAAACCAGCACCATGAAAGGGAGTGTGAGATGAGCCATACCCTGTTGTGTTCACATTGCTGCAAGGAAGGGAGGTAGACTTTGGCTACACACCAATCAGTGTCACTTGCTTTTTTAACACTGAAAATACTGAATGGTGCCATGCTCACATGGGCATAACAAACACTTCTCCACCCATAATGTTGAAAGAAATGTAGTCCTTTTACCCAGGGAGGTTTCAAAGCTTACATCAGAGAAATCCTGTCATGCTTCTTCTGTATTTTTTCCCATACAAATCGGTTGTGTGAATTCTGTGGCCACTCTGACAGATGATTTGCAAAATAACAGTGAAGACACAAGGATAAGCACATATCTGTGACAGAAAATATATTCACTGCTTGACCTTTAGTGATGTCAGCTGCCATCATTGCCTCATGGCTGATCACAGTATTTGGACAGACTACAGGCAGTAAAAGTGGTCAGAGGTCTGCAATTCAGGCTTTTATTAATACTACAGCCTAGGAAAAACTATGTGTGAAAATCTCTTGTATGTGTCATTTCCAGTTAATAATTCCTGGAAAATAAATATATTATTTCAAGTGCTCAAATCATGACAAGGATATAGTGTCTCACCTCCACTTTAAGTAATGTATTCTGAATATAGGAATTGCCATGTATTGGAGTGCCAAGCAAATGATTTATAGTCAAGAGATGCCTTTGCTGATAAGCTTTGAGGTAAAGAACCCAGACTGGCAATGGTTCCTGGCTTAGGAGGCCTCATTCCTTCTGGCATCTCATCTAACTGCCCTCTGAAAAATTCAGCTATGCTTCTCTCAAAAGCCAGACTGGCAGCCTGTCTCTATCAGTCTTGGGGGCAGGCACTGCTGGAACCTCCCTGCTCCAGTGGCCTTCCCAAATTTCTGTTCTAAACTTATCAATAGCAAGTCTGTACTCATTTGTTCTTATGCCAACATCAAGTTTTAGCTCAAAAAGTTCCTCACCCAACACAGCATTTTGTAATCTGATGTTTTTACAGAAAGTGATCAAGTGCCTTCAAGCCTTCTCTTAACTGGGAGAAAAAAACATGCTCTTTCGGTATTCTTTCAGAAGATCTGTGGGTCTGCCCAGAACCTTGACTCTAGCACTGGGCAGTAGAGGAGGTATTAGGACTTGTTTGAGACCAGGTTTGCTTCAGCCTGTGAGTTGAGGTTTCTGAACCTCATGCTGTGTCTTTCAATTTTCTAACTGCTTTTCCTTCCATTGAATTTTTCTGTTTAATCTCATATTTTAGTATCCAGGATATTCTGAGGTCTGTGAGTGGCATGAAGAAACAGTTGTATCTCCATATAACAGTTATACCTTGTTTTGAATAAGATGATTTCTTTCAGTGATGTCACAAATGAGTGACCTAGGTCATTTGAAGAATCACCATTGAGGGTATTGACAAAAGCACGTTCAATATAAATTTATGAAAGCGTGACTTAAAGTTTGGTGGCAAGGTTCACTCTATTACCTATTATATAGATGAAGCGTACATAGGACAATCAGATTACGAAGCATGCTTAAAACAATTGGATTGGAATCAGTTTAGACTGATTCACACATAGACTGAGGATGCAAAACGGTAAGGGAGACCTTCCTGTTGAGCCATGAAGTTCAGTGAGGACCCCCTTGCTTTCTAAACTCCTGATGGAGTCTAGGTGCAGCTCCTAGAGCACAATCTTAGTCCCAGCCCCCTGGTCAATGGTTTACGTCTAAAAGATTTGACAGTGCATGACCATTGACAAAGTTAACATTTAGAAAGAGAAGCAACAGGATTTACTACAATTACAACAGTGACTTGATAACAGATTCAAGATGGCAGACTCGTACTACACTTGATAGAGAGTACTTGAATCAATTCAGACACACACAAACACAGACGTGTATACAGATACACATGTAAAAAGGTACCTGGTAAGATTGACACCAAATGTCTTTGCATCTCAGTGGGTGAAGGGGTGAGCCTCAAGGAGCTGGGTACCACCACAGGCCCCATTTTCAGTTTTCAATGGCTGTTCTGAGTCTTCAAACCTGTGAACTGGTGAGCTCCAAGAGACCCTGAGCAAGATGCTGGTGCAGCCACTGCAAGATGCTGGTGCAGCCACTGCAGCCCAGCGGAGCTCAAAGGGCCTCATTTGGGACTGTTTTTCGTAGGGCTTCAAGTTGCTTGGCTTTAGTCATCGGTCAGTCTCCATCCTGGCCTCAAGCCAGATCAGTAATTTTCCTCAAAATTTCAGTAACAATAATATTATTCCACTTGGGCTATGATTCAGGCAAGTAATGTTCCAAGGCTTTCAGGGTTATCTCTTGGTTATCTCTTGTCCCCTTCCTTGGTTAGGCAACAGAATTTCCTGCTATGGACCAGGATAAGATGTTTCTGATAAGTCCAAGGGGAGATTCATCACCCTGGTGCAATTAATCCAGGACAAAGCCTAACAAGAATTCCTCAGATCTCAGAGCAGTCTAGGAGACAGCAGGAATGCACCATCACATGTGCTACAAGTCTCTTTTAAAATGGTGAATTTAAATGAGCTACAGATTAGCTGATCTGAAAGTAGACTGTAAAACTAAATTACAGTGCTTCACACCTGGATATGTATTTTGTACTAGTAATCTGGTATATTGGCTAATAACCTTATTCATATATCCTGGGTTTTATTCATAGTTCCTGTTTTCACTGTTTTTCCTTTCCCCTATGAGGCTGTCCTGGTTCCGTGCTGGCCGTGATGTTTCTTGTCTGGCTGGTTCTATCCTTCTTGCACTGTGGACATGGAATAAACAGAATGAAAAGAAGGAAAAAAAATAAAATAGTTTATCACTGTAGTATAAATTTCCTGGTATTACAGATCTTCCATTCCTCACAAAGTCTTGTTTTGGAAAACAGTATCTTCTCTCTTACTCAAGCAATTGCAATAAAAATAAACAATAACCCAAAGATACATTGGCATCCAGATTTAAAAAATCCTGGCCATTATCATATCCCATTTTCTTCCCCTAAGAATGAGGGATAAAGGAAGAATTTCCATTGTTTCAAGTGGGAGGTGCTAGGTTGTGAGTTAAACACTCTGGTGTGAGTTGAGTCCTGTAAAACTGGGAATTCTCATTTAGGAGTGAGAATGCCTGGGAGCTGATTCCCTGGCCCTGCAAATATATGCACTAAATTCTCCCAAAGCTTTTGTGATCCAGGAAACGCTGTAGCGCATGCCTCTGCTGGAAAGTTTGCCCACTGAGCTGGTCATTCAGACTGCTGTAACAAAGGGCCCAAGAGGCGGTAAGAAAATTTCACCACAAATGAGGTGTACAGGGCAGGAAATCTGCCCTTTGATGCTGTCCTGGAGTGGAGTTTCATTTGCACCTCTCTGTAACATAGTTCCTGCTCAGTCTTCTGACTGCATTATCCAAAGCCAGGTTCATGTCTGTAGCAAAGGCAAACGTCGAGAGGAAGCACCACCACTACAAGCAGTGCCTCAGCCTCTCCAGTTGGCTCTCAGGCTTCTCCGTGGCACGAAGACAGTAAATAGCTCACACAAGTGCTGACTGGCTCCAGTGCTTTTGTTAAGGTTGTGCCAGGTTTTTTGCTTTCCTAGGAAAGTTGGAACATAAAATACCATTAAATGAGTGGAAACTTGAGAGTAGGAATGCAGCAGCCGAACGAAGAATTTTCACATGGATTTTGTGCTGGGGAAACTCACTCTCTTTGACTTGTTTCTTGGTTTTTCATATTATTTCAGGAAAAACAACAGTTACTTGGGCTTTGTCAGATATTCACAAGGTTTTGTGTAACTTTCACCTTCTGTATTTTCTTGTTCCATAGATAGGTTTTCCACTATGTTATCCAGTCCTATTATATTAGACCATTAAAGCAAGAATTATAATTTGTTTTTTAGTTTTATAAAGCACAACAACATTCTGGAGTCTGACCGGGCATCCAAGAAACAAGTGATAACAGCAGATAGAAATTTAGATTGCAAACGGAAGTGGTAAATGTCAATGATGTCTAATTAATTATGTTCACATTCCTGATTCTATCCTACAGCTCAGATCCTATTCTACAGCTGTGTGCTTAGGTAAACTCAAGACGTATTCAGGAATACGGAATGGGCCACTGAAGTGATCCTGAACAGAAGATTATTGTTCAGAGCTAATGACCCACAAAACAGCTCTCCTGAGTAGATCCTGGACAGTGCTATGTTGCACTGTGCAGATTGGATGCCTTGGCCTTCAGTCCTTAATCTGTTTGACTTTTGCACTTTGCCTTTTCCGCCCAGAACTCTGCATCTGTTACATCCTCACTGATTTTGGTGGCCTGTACTGCAGGTACAGCCCAAATCATAAGATTCTCCTGTGAAGCTGGATAAAAAAATCATCTCCACTCGAACTTTTCCATATATTAGCCGCTGCAAACTGACTGTCCCCTTCATCCTTTTCTTCCTCAGAATGACAAAAGACAGAGTCCATGGCCAAGTCTGCAGTGCTCAGGTGATTTTTAAAGAAATCTTTTAGTCAGGCATAGGAAACATAATTTGAGGTCTTTTGAAAGCAAAATTCTAATCATAAGCACTGAGTGCTTTAAGAACTCGATCATGTCATATGGGTAGTGAGTAGAAAATCTTGTTTTCACTGTTTTTCCTTTCCCCTCTGAGGCTGTCCTGGTTCTATGCTGGCCATGATGTTTCTTGTCTGGCTGAGAGTTTTGAACTTAGAAGACAGCAAAGATTCTTATGTTCCCAACGTTTAAATCATCTTAGGTCAAGGAAAGGCCTGAAGGAAAAAACATGTCATTTTTAAGTGGATGTGCAAGACAAGTTATATAAATGGAAATTAACCTGAGAAAATAAATTCATCTCTGAGGTTTCCAGCTGATAAAATATACTTCACTGGGCTCTAAATGTCATTGAAGTCTTTGTTTCAATTAAATATAAATTATTCTGGTTTTCATGTAACTTAGTTATTATTTACTGCTATTGGTCACACGACTTATGTAACAACTTTCAGTTCCGTGACTGTTCACTTCACAAATTGCTTGCTCTCAAGATGAGTCAGCTTCCAACATGCAGCATGCCATGCAGCAATGGCCCATTGCAGATACGATCCTTTTTTGGACTTCCAAGCAGTTACAGGTTTTCTTGCAAGGAACAGCTTTATTATCATTTATTTGTGTAGTCAAAACTGTAACGAAGTGCACTTGAAAGCACCCTGCTGCACCGTTAAAGGTGGGAGTTGCAATCACTACTTCCAAGTGGGATGAGCAGGACACTCTGTTGCATGGAACTGGCTGGGTTTATGCTGCAGACAAGAGATTTCCACCTCTGTGGGGCCATGCCGTATGTACAGACAAAAAAGGGATAACAGTTTGGATTATCCCTGCCTCTGGCATAGGCAAACCCATCTGTGGGATGCCTTTTGCTTAAGACCCTGGGTGCACCTGATGGGTAATGCAGGAGTATGGAGAAGTACAGTGTGTACCTCAAGGGGGTTTCATCTTGGGTGAGAACAGCCGATGAATTAAACTGTATGATGTTATTTGCTATATGTATATAAAGATATACATACTGTTTATTATCATTTCTATGGCTGCTATACACCCTTCATCACACCGGGTGCCTCACAGTATCCATCTCCTCAACTCCAGATTTTCAATCGCCGCATTAATGAACTTTGATGAAACTGCATGAGCGCAGTGGTGATGGAATCAGAATTGTCTACAGCATCCAACAATCAGACACTACACACCATCTTTCCTGCCTGACTGTTATGACAGTCCAGGATCATGGACTAAATGAATGCAACAGACTCTTATAGGGAGGGTCTATAGACTTAGGGAATGACAGCAGTGGGTGTATAGGAAAGGTGATGGGGTGCTGGGGAGCGTGGGACCTGGCATGACAAAAAGGGTATGGGTTAAGAGGTGGATCCTCGCCTGGTTTTTGCTGGGAGAGAGTTAATTTTTGTCTTAATAGCTGGTACAGTGCTGTGTTTTTGATTCAGTAGGAGAATAATATTGGTAACACACTGATGCTTTAGTTGTTGCTAAGTAGTTCTTGCTCTAAATCAAAGACACTTCAGTTTCCTGTGTTCTGCCACATGAGCAGGTGCACAAGAAAGTGGGAGGGGACACAGCCAGGACAGCTGATGCGAACTGGACAAAGGGATTTTCCATCACACAGAATGTCAAGCTCATATAAACTGGGGAGAGCTGGCCAGGTGTCACCAGTCACTGCTCAGGGATGAGCTGGGCACCAACCAGCAGGTGGTGTGCAATTGTATTGTGCATCACTTGTTTTCCTTCAATTGTATTCTTTTTTTTCTTTCCTATTTATTACTGTTGTTGTTGTTATTGTTGTCGCTGCTATTTTATTACTGTTGTTGCTGCTACTATTATTATTGTTGTTGTTGTTATCCTTACTTTGTTTCAATTATTAAACTGTTCTTGTCTCAATCCACAAGTTTTGCCTCTTTCTTCCAATTCCTACACCCATCCCACCATGGGCACAGGTGTGAGGGAACAGCTGCATGGTACTTAGTTGCCAGCTGGGGTTAAACCATTACACCTGGTTTACACATGTTGCACCTGCTTAACTGAAATTACCTCATCACAGAAGGATCAAGTGCATGCTGCAGACGCGGTGTTGGTGCATCAATGAACCTGGTGTGGGCAGGCAGAGCCAGAAGCTTGCAGAAAATGAACTTGGAAGGTAGGTTCCTTTGATTGTAACAAAGGCAAAGTGAAACAGAACATTCAGGGTATTCTGAAATATTATAAATAGGCTTAAATAAATTGTATGTATATTCATCCCTCCAGAATTAGTAAAAAAATTTGCAGGGTAAACTCTGACTTCTAGAAATATTCAGGAAAAAACCAAAACAAAAGAGGAAATAAGAATATCTGGGAAAAAAGAAAAAAGGCAAATAATCCAGGAATGTAAAAATTAGTACTAGTAATCCATAAAAATGCATATAAAGACATCCACTCAGTAAAAACATTTATTTATAGGACGTGCCATACTATTTCAAATAATTGAAACTGTCCAGAGAACTTTGAATGCTAAATGAGGTCCGTTTCAAACAATGTAGAGGATAAATACCTCACCACTGCTATCTGGGTGACAAGATATATGGCATGAGCAGTTTCATGGAATTCCTCAACAATTTTTTCAACAATAACACAAAATCTAAATCAATCTAATAACTTACTCTTCTTCGGATCTCATCTCCATGCCCCAGTTCTGCAAAATGCATAATCGTTGTTTAAATCTGACCCACACATTAAGACTCAGCTTTGATCTGTGCAAAAGCCACCCCAAGAAAGACAGAACAAAAAGCTGTGCTGAACCTGTTCTGAGCAGAAGCAGGTGCTGAGTCAGTGGTGGTGATTCTATTTTCACTCTTTGTTTCTCCTGCCTCTTACTGCACTAATGATGCTGTGTGTTGTTCACAGCCTGTGAGGTTCAGAGGATAGCTCTTTTTGAAAACACTCTGTGACAGAGACTTTCAGAGACTTATTGCTAGAGGACATGTGAAAATGCTATTCATGCAAATAATTAGCCGTGTGCTTCCTGAAGCCTTCTCTCACAGCTGGCCTCTGGGGGAGCAGAGGGGCATGAATGTGAAATAGTTGACAGAAGTATTGGGTCAACTATAATAACATGACTAATTTTACCTGGAAGATAATTTCTTTCCCAGCTTTCATGCATTTCAGAGAATACTACCATTTGGGCTCCAGTGGCTTTGGGAGTATTTTATTCTCAATTTCCTAATATTACTCTGGATCTCTCCGAGATGAAGAAATCTCTTTCCTTAGTAAAGACATGGGCACATGCATTTGCACCTATACTGCTTGTTTTACAGCCAATTAGACTGGCTGCATGATATGACATAGGAAAAATAATAAAAATGAGATAATATAGGATAACTTATGCATAAATGCATCAACATTGCTTTACATTGGAGAGACACGGCTGACCAGATTCAGTTATTGTCAAGAAATGAAAAATCCTTGTGAACTTTCCCTGGCCTATCCAAGGTGTTGTATTGCATTTTATGCCATGAAAACAACAACAAAAACAAACAAGCATGCCTGTCAGGCACATGTTAATGCAAGTTGAAATGACTGCAGTATGCCTCACTCCCTGTTAGAAAAGTGTGGATAACTCACTGAAAAAGTTTTCTGACAACAGCACTAACCTGGGAGAAAGAATGCGGTAAATTGCAAAGCTGAGATTCCAGATTATGGTTGAGCACAATCAGAAACATAGCAACTACCTGGATCTGTTCACTACCATCTAGCTAGGTAATTTCTGTGTTTTCTCAAGGTGTTATATTTCTAATTGCAGGATATCTGAATGATGTACAAGGGTAACAAATTTTATCATTCTTTGCAGAGCTCTGAGAGGTGGCAGTTGTGCACTACTTTTTAGAGCAGCTGCCTAAAGATTCATTGCATCTGATGATACATTATTCCTCATTCTTTGCTCTTCTTGAGTTAAAAACCCCAAAGAGACACAGATTTCTGTGCTCTGATGTTTCCCTATTTGTTTTCATTAAAAGATCCCTGATCCTTTTCTGACTCACTCTTACTGAGAAAATGTGCTCAGGGGAAATGTTGGTGAACCCAGACTGATCACTAATGAGCTGCAGCTGACCTCTGCACCTCATGGAGATTAATTTTATCTTGCATTTATTCAGTTACAACCAGATCCTTGGGAAAAAAAAAAAAAAATAGGGTCTAGTACACAGATAACTGAAGGCAATAAAACTTTTAAACATATTTTAAAAGCCCTTGGATGAATTTTTTATTTATGCCCCTTGCATGTGGATTCTCACTGAAATCTGAAATTCAAGCCATAGAAATAAAAGCTCAGTATTCTAAAAAGAAAGAAGGACATAATTATTATGTGCAATTGAAGAAGTAGTATCTTGAATGGGTAAAGGTTATATCTGGCCTTATAACAGATCCATTTTTCACTGCTTATCTAGACCTGCCAGTGTAACCTGAAACACTCCTGTGAGGTCATCAGACAGAAGATTTATATCTAGCTGGGATTCACTTACTCTGACTGAAGGAAACCAAAGCCTATGAGAACTTCGACAGGAGATCTGGTTCTTACTGGTATCAGTGTCCTGGTTTCTGTGTGATTGAAGCTGCCCTGATTACATACCATACTAGTCAGGTAACTCTCAGCTGCCACCAACCCCATCACCGTTACCTGGGAAGCTTACATGGGCTATGCTGGTCTAGCTCAGTCCAGAAGATGGTATCTGTCCTGAACAGCTTTGACAAAAACCGACAGCTTAGCAAACAGCCGAGAAGCCCATGTGACAAGAATATGGCATGAAAACACACCCTAAAAAGGCAGACACAGCATTGTGCTGTGAGGAGCAGAGATGCAGCTAACAAAGGCTGCCCCCTCTTGATGGCAGCATGAATGCACTTTGCTGTCAATGGTGGTTTTACTGCAAAACGATAAAAAATTGGGAGCGGCGTCCCCTGCACTGAGAGTGCGATTCCCCTCTGGAGGGGATAATTATGCATGGGCTGTTTACTCCTGGTAAAATAGTTAAGTGATATCCACGCCACTTGCAGAAAAGCCTAGATTAAGTAGGCTTTCCCTGTAAAATCATGCAGTAATCAGGCAGATCCACATACACTTTCTCCCTCACAACCGGGTGTGAAAGGACTAGATGGCTAGAAGCCGTATTTAGCTTCTTCAGCTGCTTTCTCTTCAGCTGCCTGTACAGTTCCTGCAGTGCAATGGGGTTTGATGAAATTACAGTGATGTAAATTTGACAAGGTGTTCCCATATCCTTTGGGGCGCAGACGGTTTTATGAGTTTTCCAGACTTGCAAGGCATTTAATTGGGCAGGCATAGCTCCCAGGAGAGGGTATTTTTAGTTCTGTAGAATAATGCACTACCTCCACTGGTCTGATTTATACTATGCTCAAACTATCTGAACTGTCATGCTTTTCTCTTGCATTATTGTTAACTGCATGACAGATCACACTGCATTTGTCCGAAGTACAGCAGCACATGCGCATTGCCTTGGCATCCGTCTCTGGCTTATAATTTTACATCTGTTGGTTGTCATTCAGAGCTCTTTCACATTTAAATGCATGTACTCACCAGGAGCTAATCACCAAAGCTTGCCCAGAGTGCCATTCTAAAGATGGAAATGATTGGATGGGATACCCTTCCAAACAGATTATTGGCCATATTGCCCTGAGGAAAATCTCACTAGGAAAACATCTCCTTTGATTACTCTGCATGACTTTCCCTTTAATGCAATTTTTAACTGTCATTTTCAAACTTTTTTGCACCTTTTCCTGTAACATCCCACCTTTGACATTTTTCTCCAAGCACCAAATCTTGTAAAGGTCTCACAACATCTGAACTTCTCTGTTACATCATTGAAGTACATGCTTTAAAGACGCCATTCATAACTAAATCCTGCTTTTTCACATCTTCTGTATATACAACTGTAACAGTTCTTTGACATACTGTAGTTTTCTAGGTGGATTCTAGAGTCTGGGTTTTTAAACTAATATTATGCTGGATCCTTCCTTAATTCACAAAGGTCTCTGCCGAGCAGGGAGACCTTATAACAATCCTTCCTTAAGCCACTCCTTCTACCGCACACTTTCAGATGTGTATTTTTTATTTAGACTACTTTCCCAATTTAAAAAACTCATTATTAGAGTTTTTAATGACTGATTCATCTATTTTGAGAGAAAATCTTAAGCTGAATACTTTTTTATGAATTGCAAATAACATTTTCACTGACATTTTCCCCCCATGATGCTTAAAATACTTTAAACTGGAATAAATATTCTAGCAGAAAATGAACTGCAAGGAACAGATTTTTGATGAAAGATGAAAGGATCTATTGCTTCATGAAAGTTTCTCCTTGAAAACAACGTAAAAATGAAGACAGTTGCTTTTCCATAAAGAAAGGCAACTTTCACCATCTGAACTAAATCACAGTCTTCAGTTTGGAATATATTCTTCATTCTATGTTTTTTAAATCAATTCACAGCATCACAAAGCTTCCTAATATAATGACACTCCCTCCAATATTTTACTCAGTCAGATGACCAAATTCCACTTAAATTAATTGCAGCTCAAAGCCAATCAAATACAGTAGTTTTTCTTTCTACATGTGATTACACTATGGGACTCAGGAGATAATTGACTGCAAGAAAATACAAAATTTTGAAAGAATTTTCCAACTTAAGGTACTATTGAACTTGAAACAACAGTTCTAAATATTTCTGCTATGCTTGAAGTTATCTGGAATGCTAATGAAGAGTTTCTAAAAGATTTTCAGTCTGAAATTGACTCCCTTTATGTAATAATAAAGATCTAATTGTAATTACAATATTGTGACCCATTCTAGTTCTGCAAAGATCCTTAAAAGGACCTGTCCCCATTGCATTGGGTAGCATTACGTAACAAGGACCACAGGGTGAAATGCCCAACAAAGCAGTTCCAGGACTGGAAAACATTTCTTTCTGGTGCGGGAAGTGCTGTCACTATTTCCTTCTCAGCAGAATTGGAACTGTGAGGTGGGTGATGGAGTCAGCACTGGCACCAGGGCTCAGGGGTTCGTGTTGGGATCCAGGCCCTGAATCCACAGCATATCCAGGGCTGGATTCCAGCTGAATCACAGCTTTGGAAGGCCCAGCTAGCTCCATAGTGTCCCAAAGCAGCTGGACAGTGGCCCAGGTCAAGGAGAGATGCCTGTTGGGCTCTCACTGTGTTCCTGCAGAAATGCTGCCTTCACAGGCCTGGTGGTAAAGCTCCCAGAAGAGAACAGAGACTGGAGACAGAAGCCCACAGAGGAAGGGCTGAGGTCTGAGCTTCAGGGCACTGCCTGACTGAGCACCCTCACCTGTGCCCACCTGTACTTCCTTCCTCAGAGGAAGCCCATGGTTGCAGAGTATTCCTGGGCACTGGGAGAAGGCAGATGCAGGTTGCCTGAGTGGAAACGTCTTCATCAAAGAAGAGATGTCAAGAGCTGACTGAGGCAGGTAAGCCAGCCCACAGCAGGCTCATGAACAGCTGCTGGCTGTACCTCAGCAAAGGGCAACAGAGCCTGGGGAGAGAAAAGCTGCCACTTTTCTCTGCAACCTGGCAGCTGCTCCAAGGCACAGCTCTGCTGAAAGCCTGGCCAGCTGTACACTGCGTTTCCCTGGAGCAAGTACAAAACCTGTAACCCAGTTCTCACTGCTACAGTTGCTGGCAACCATGAGGACTGACCTGCTGTGGCCAGTTAGAGAGCCAGATCCCATCCCTGCTGCAGTCTTTCCATCTTTCCAAAAATGGCCTAGGGATAGAAGGCTCTGCGGCAAGCAGACCTCTGATGAAGGCAACTCTAGGCCCATTAGGAAGCAGAGGAACAAACCTGTTTTATTGTCCTGGCTGGGCAGGATTCGCCCAGCCCCAGCCACGACGCAGCCTGCCCCTGGCAGCCCCCCCTGGCGCGGGCCGGCGTTGTCTCCGGATGGAGAGGTGGAGGCAGCACCACCGATAAGGGGTGCCAGAGCAACTCCAAACTGGGTCGGTCCTGGGGCGGTCCTGGGCTGGGAACTCCCTTTCTGATTGGTTGTTGGCTGCTGTGGCTCCGCCCCACCCCTGACCAGGGAAAAACCACGCGGCAGAGCCCTAGAGAGCGAGCACATGGGAGAGAGACAATAAACAACCACCAGACCCCACGTGCTTGGCTCTCGCGTCTCGCTTTTTTTCTCCGCTCCGGGAGGTCGAGGGGGTGCCCCGAGGGACCCCCTGGGACGTGGCTGCATTCGCCAAAGAGCTGCTGGTGAGGGCAGCCGGGGAACGAGGCACAGCAGGCTAGAAAAGGTATTCTCAAACTCGTAGGGAGCCGCGCGGCCACGGGGGAAGCTCCGAGCTCGCCAGCACCCCAAGATGAGTGTATAAAAAACAATACAAACCTTCATGGCTGGGACAGGCAGATCCTAGTGGGTTGCTGCCTTGCTCCCTGGGCTTGGGGAAGAAAGCCCAGCGGAGAGTGGCCAGCAGTGCCTGTTGTCAGCTGTATGGAGGAAGGAGATTCCAATGCCTCCTCCTCTGCTTTGGGGAAAGGGAAGATTTTGTGTGAGGGTCAGCTTGGAGTGGCAGAGGACAGGGCTTTCCCTAACATTGCGGGGGTGAAATGGATGAAGATGGGATTCTGATTGCATCTGGGTGACACTGGACTCACAGACGAGCATGGTGAGCATACTGGGTCTGGCTGGGATGGAGTTAAATTTCCTGGTAGCAATCATTATAGAACTGTTCTCTGTACTTGTAGCTACAATGGTGTTGATTGCACACCAATGTTTTGTTTGTGCTGAATAGGCCTCACACAGCATCAAGGCTCTTTATTCATATTCCATCGAATAGCCAGTAGGCTGGAGGTGGGAAAGAGTGTGAGAGCACACATAGCCAGGACAGCTGACTCAAACTAATCAAAGGGGATATTTCATACTATATGATGTTGTGCTTGGCAATAAAATAGAAGTTAAGGATCATGGGAGGGATTTGTTATTAAGGTGTTTGTCTTCCAAAGTAATCACTACACATACTGAGGCCCTACTTCCCAGGACACCACCTGATGATGATAAAGAGAGAAAAAATATTTTTGCTTTGCTTTGCTTCCATGCATAGCCTTTGGTTTTCTTCATCGAACTGCCTTTATCCTGACCCATGATCTTTTTCATCTTATTTTCTCCCCTGTCCTGTTGAGTGACAGAGCTGTTTGTGGCCACTTGGCATCCAGCCAAGGTCAATCCACCACAGCCCTTCTTGGCACCCAGCATGTGGATTGAGACAATGGGCGTTTTGAATTGAGCATGCTATAGCTACAGCAGTTATTAATTGGCAGGTTTCTGTGTCTTTGAAGTTGGCTTGCTGCACCGAATACCTCTTTATTTTGTTGAGCTTTGGAACATGTTAATACAAACAGTGGCACTTAACTATGCCGAGGAAGTTATCTTGCAGAGAGAATGAGAGAATACACCTTCTTCTTCACTGAGATTGATATTGGTGGTTTTACTGCATGGACTCCAGAGTTCTTGTTCACCCCTATGTGAGGTGTTTCGAGCTACTAACTGATATTGCTGGCTTTGTGACAGTCCTGGAGGCCCCACGTATCCTGGGCACAGACTACCTGAAGTGTACTTCAAGGACCCAAAAGGGTACAAATGGGCTTTTAGTGTAGCCATCATGAATATAGAGAAGATTAAACAGCTGACTAGCTTGTCTGGCCTCTCAGAACATTCTTCTTTTGTGGCCTTACTGTGGGCAGATGAACAGCAGGCACTGAGTGCCACCATGACACTGCATGTGCCAGTGCACCAGCAGCAATACTGCAGCAGCTGAGATTCCCTGGCTCCCACCTGCGCGCTGATTCACCCACTGGAGACCCAAAGAACAATCAGCATCTTTCGAATATATCATATGGCCCATGCAAAAGTCTGGTGGAGGGTGAAAGTTAACAGGGACTGTTGTGTCCTGAATGAAGATGTCATGCCCCTGCTGAGTGCTGCTGTACTTGATATGCTGGAGCCCCTGTGCCAGCTGGAGTCGAGGTATGCTACCTCAGATACTATCAGTGGCAGGAGGTATGCTACAACAGATATTATCAATGTTTTTTTCTCAATTCCTTTGGCAGCAGAAGCAACGGTTTGCTTTCATGTGAAGGGATGTCAGTACACCTGGAATGAACCACCCCAGGCTGGAAGCACAGTCCTACCATTTGTCATGGACTAATCAGAGCTGCACAGTTACCAGGATGATCCCCCTGACCATTTATCATACACTGACGACATCAACAGGTAGGATAAAACAGTGTGCTAGGTGGGCAGCAGGGTTTATAGGGGTGGGAGTCTGTGATTTGCTTCTAATGAATTAAACCACAGAGTCTCTAGAATCTGGTGAAGAAGTCAAGCCTGAGTTCTTTTGGTATTGAGAAAACATTTGGGGCTAGCAGTTAGAGCAAAGCAGGGCTAGTGAGCAGCAGGGCACCTGGGCTTCCTGGAAAACAGCAGGATCTAGTACTCCTTTCCCCAGCCTCACCTCTTACAAGATGCATACCTGCCAGTTGTACCTGTGCTGAGGGTTGATGGTTATGTCTGCTTCCTTGGTGTTGCAGGCAGTTTTGCATCTCTGTCCCATTACTTAGCTGAACCTGGAGCTTCAAATGGCCCTGCTAAAGTCTGCCTCATGAGGGAGCTGTGTTCCCAGAAAAAGAGAGTGAGTTGATTTCCCCCGGGATATCGGTCCTAGAGACCCAGAATGGGGTTGAAGGAAATCTCCCTTCCCTCTTCCTGTGCTCCCTGTCGAAGGAGTGTCTCTACACAGCCCCCAGTTGTGTCCCATAGAGACACAGGAGCAGAGAATGTGAGGATTTAAGGCTATGGGGACAGGATAGGGGGAAAAATGGATCACTGCCTGCCTGTAGGAGGGATCCACTTCTGGAGGAGTTTCCTTATGCTCAGTCTCTATATTCAACAGGGCCCCACCTCAGGCCAAGCTGGGGGGTGTTCAGTCCTCACAAGGCTGGAGGACCTTCCCTGTAACCCAGTAGCGTCTTGGCCCATTGAGGTTAGGAGGGTGTTGGCAGTTCTGGGCAGAAAGAACACAGAGCCCCTTCAGCCCCTTCAGAGTCCTGGGGATTGCACTGTCTGACTGGCTGCATTAGGACCAAATATGCTGGGAGGGGTCACAAAGTTTCATTTTGCATAAAAATGTTCATAATTTTTTTCAATTTTCCAAGACTCAAACCAAAATACCTGACAGTTAGATTTCAGCTTTTCAAGTAGGTAGGAAAAAGGAGGAGGAGTGAGAGATTAAGATGAAGGAAGGAAAGAAGAAACGCATCTGGAGAGAAAAATATAAAAAGTGAAATGAGCACAAGCAGACCAAACACATCTTTCATTTTCATTGTTGTTGTTGAAATAACCAGAATTCTGGGATTCAATAACAAGAAAATTTAATGCGGAGAAAAATCATGATATGATGAACTATGATCCTATTAAGATAGGATTCAGCACAGATGAAAAAAAAAATTTAAGAAATTGTAATAGTCCCAACTATAAATGCTCTGGGTTTGGTTAAACCCAGAAACGTCATTTCTTTAAAAGCAAGAAAATTTTGGTTTGCCAATGAACCAGCCTCCTTCTCCAGCCACTGGCTGGCCACAGCTGTAAATTAAAGACATAAAAACTGGAGGATAGATGCACATGCAAGCACTCAGCACCTCGATCTGTAAAAATCAGAGCAGTTCAGCAGCTTTGGCCATCCCAGAATAATATCTCTTGCTGTCAAGTTCCATTTTCACATGACCTCTATAGAAACAAAACCTACAGATGGAACAGCATGCAGAGGGCTTTTGTTTGTTTATCTCTTTGTTTGTTTTTTCAGGTGTGATTCTGAGCCAGCAAGTCAGTCTCAGTCCAGTAGTGAAACAACAGGTGCATAGGGACACAGCCTTAGGCTAAGCCCGAAAACCAAGGTGATGTGGCAGGATTAGGGTCAGAGTCAAGGAGATACAAGGCAATGAGTTACGTTAAGTGAAGATACTACAGAGTAGCACAGGTAGCGGTCAGCAGTAAAGTCTGAGCTTAAAAGCAGCTTCCAAGTGCAAGAGGGGATGCTCTCACCTTTAGTTTTCCTCACAAGAGCTCCTATTAGTGACAGAGCAGACCCTGGACTCTGCAACTCAAACTCTTTAACTCAGCCAATACTCAGCACCTTGAAATCAGAATTATTCAGGCAGTCAAATGGTGACAGCACAAAAGACAAGTAAGGGAAGGGACCGTTTAATTTGTTTAACAGCCTTAATAGCAGCAAAACTGTTGCAGCTAATGGCTGGAGGATGTCTGGGCTGTAGTAATCATGAAATGATAAAGTTTTTGAGTTTCAGAGAATTAAGGAATGTGGTAAGGAGAACTACTAGCTTGGACTTCCATAGCGAAGACTTTGGCCCAGTTGACAGAGTCTCCGTGGAGGCACTTCAAAGAAGGTATTGAGGTGCTGGGGTGAGTCCAGAGAAGGGCAGTGAAGTTGGTGAAAGGTCTAGAGGGTAAGTCCTATTAGGAGAAGCTGAGGGACCTGGAGTCATTTAGTCTGAAGAAAAGGAGGCTCAGGGGTGACCTTACTGCTCTAAAACTCCCAGAGAGAAGGTTGTAGCTAGCTGGGGGTTGGCCTCCTCTCCCAGGCAATTAATGACAGGGTGGGAGGACACAGCCTCAAGCTGTACCAGGGGAGGTTCAGGTTGGATATCAGGAGGAATGTCTTGATGGGAAGGATTGTTAAACATGGGCAAGGGCTGCCCAGGGAAGTGGTGAAGTCACCATCCCTGCAGGTGTTCAAGAAAGGACTGTAATTGCACATGGTGCCATGGTCTAGCTGACAAGGTGGTGATCAGTCAAAGATGGACTTGATAGTCCAGAGGTCTTTCCCAGCCTAAATGATTCTGTGATTCTGTGCAGTCTTCAAGGACAAAGGAATCTAGGCAGGCTGGCAATTTTTGAAGAAAAGAATCTTAAAGGTGCAGAAGTACCATCCCTGTATGCCAAAAGACAAGTGGTGGAGGCACTTGGGTGGGGGGATTGGTGGGAAGAAAACCAGTCTGAACAAGAGAGTTTTGCCTGTAGCTCAGTAAAGAGTTTATGACCTTTGGAAGAAGTGGCACTCCACTCAGAAAGACTACCAAGACTACCAAGATGCAAGTTTGTATGGAGAGAAAACGAAAAGAGCCAAATCCCAAGTAGAATTTAATTTGGCTACTGCAGTAGCCAGCAAAATGTTTTTATCAATACATCTGGTGAGCTGGAAGATATAGATGGGGAACAGAATGATAGCCTGATAATCCAAGGAGAAAAAATTAGCAATCGGTACGCCATTTAGACACACACAAGTCTATGGGGCCAAATGGGATCCTCCCAAGGGTACTGAGGGAGCTGGTGGAAGTGCTCACTGAGTCATTTTTAATCATTTAGCAGCAGTCCTGGCTAACGAGGGAGGTCCCAAGAGACTGGAAGTTGGCCAGTGTGATGCCCTTCTACAAGGACAGGAGGGAGGATCTGTATAATGCTGGGGCAGTACAGGCCTGTCAGCCTGGGGAAGGTCATGGGACAGATCACCCTGAGTGCCACCCCATGGGACATACAAGACAACCAGGAATCAGGCCCAGCCAGCATGGTTTAAGGAAGGCAGGTGCCACTTGACCAACCTGACCTATGACAGGGTGACATACTTAATGGATGAGGGAAAGGCTTTGGACGTTGTCTACCTTGACTCCAGCAAAGCCTTTGACACTGTCTCCCACACCATTCTCCACTGTCTCCTCACAGCTCATTCTTCATGAACTAGCTGTACATGGCTTGGATGGAGCACTGTTCACTGGGTAACAAAGTGGCTGGATGGCCAGGTCCAGAGAGTGGTGGTGAGTGGAGTTACATCCAGCCAGCAGTCAGTCACAAGTGCTTTCCCCAGGGGGCCAGTACTGGGGCCAGTTTTATTTAACATCTGATTCACTGGTCTGGATGAGCAAACTGAGCACACCCTCAGTCATTTTGCAGACAACACCAAGTTGGGAGGGAGTGTTGACCTGCTGCAGGGCAGGAAGGCTCTGCAGAGGGATCTGGACAGGCTGGATTGATGGACTGAGGCCAATTGTATGAGGTTCAATAAGGCCAAGAGTCAGATCCTGCCCTTGGGCCACAACAATTCCACTCAGCACTACAGACTGGGTACAGAGCGTCTGGAAAGCTGCCTAGCAAAGGACCTGGGGGTGCTGGTTGACATCTGGCTGAACACGAGCCAGCAGTGTGCCCAGGTGGCCAAGAAGGCCAGTGGCATCCTGGCCTGTATCAGCAATTGTGCGGCCACCAGGACCAGGGCAGGGATTGTCCCCCTGTACTTGGCACTGGTGAGGCCACACCTTGAGTTCTGTGTCCAGTTCTGAGCCCCTCACTTCAAAAAAAACATTGAGGTGGTGGAGTGAGTCCAGGGAAGGGCAATGGAGCTGGGGAAGGGTCTGGATCACAAGTCCTGTGAAGAGCGGCTGAGGGAACTGGAGGTGTTTACCCTGGAGAAAAGGAGATTCAGGGAAACTTCCACTCTGCAACTACTGGGAAGGAGGCTGTAGGGAGGTGGGGGTCAGCCTTTTCTCCCAACAAATGAGGGGATAAGAAGAAACAGCCTCAAGTTGGACCAGCAGTGGTTTAGACGGCCTTAATATGGAAATGATTTGTTACTGAAAGGGCTGTCAACCCCAGACCAGGCTGCTCAGGAAAGTGCTTCAGTCACTGTCCTTGGAGATATTTAAAAGATGTGGCATTTCAGGACATGGTTTAGTGGTTGATTTGGAAGCATTAGGTTAAATGTTGACTTGATGACCTAAATTATTCTATGTTGATATGTTTATATGGAAATAAAATTAGTCTTAATGTGTAGACACAACAGAGAGATGACAAGATCTTAGAGTCTGTCCTCTCTATAAATGGATCTAATTATTGGAGGTAAGTAATAAGATGATTTCCAGAGGAAAGTTTACTACATTTGTGCTGACAGGAGATTATGAACAAACAACAAAAATCAAAGATATTTACATGGCCCTTATTTTCACAGAACTGGTAATAGGCTGAAACCATGGTCCATCCTGGCCCTACAAAGTTACTGACTGCAATCCTTTTATTATATTATAATTATAATAATTTAATACAATTATATCACATAAGTTTGTATTTGAAAATAATGCACAATAACTAATTAATAAAAAAATAGGGAGTGCAGGGCTGGTTTTTGCAGTTAAAGACCAAACCAAAAGTGCAGAGGCTAAATGAAGCCAGATCCGAAAACATTTTAGACATGGATGTGTGTGATGTCAACCGTGAGTAACACGACCTTCCTGTTCCACAGAGCAGTCTAGAAGAAAAGTTGGTTTGATCAGCGTAGTGGTTTCTGTAACTTCCTTGTCCTATGTGGGAGACCACACAGTCAGAGAGAAGTCAGGAGGGTCAGTGTAGCAGTTCCAGCCTTACCGTGTGTAGTATCTAAGGATGTAGGGTCCCCCGTGTTTCTCCCAAGGTATTCCTGAATTATCCCCTTTTCCTCCCCAAGGTTTTGTTTGAGGTCTCTTCTGAGTCTCTCTGGATTCTCATCAAGTTTCTTTAGTCTTTCCTCATAATCTCTTCAACTGGGTTACCTCCTGTAGGTCTCTACTGTGTTTCTTGAGAGACCCCGGGCAGTATCTGCTACAGACTGGTAGAAAATGCCTGACTCCTGATAGAGTTATTCAAATTCTCTCAGTGTCTCACACTTGGCTCTTGCCTCACTGGCATTCACGGTCTGCCCTTTCTGAAAGCATCTCCACACCTTCTCCATGACACTTTTATAACTTTCATAGCCATTAACAAGCTGTTTACTTGTAAATGGTTCCCTTCTCTATTCTTTCACAGCTAAATTTCATCCAGACCCAGCCCATACCACCTGACACAATCTAGCCCTTATTCTATAAACAATCCTGTAACTCTTCCTATATATTAATTTCATATAATCATCATGTTTCAGTCATCACCATGGCTTATGAAACTCAGTAGATTTCCAACCATGCTGTTGATATTTCTACTGTAGTTAGAACTATTGTTTCTTGGAGGCAGACTTGGGGAATGGGTTAATATAATCAACTTGCCAACAAACTTCACCAAGCTTGTGTCTTGGAATTGTCAGCAGCAACAAATGCAATTCAGGGACCCTAAAAGCTAAGGCGATGTTTTGTCTAATCCTATCACTGAACTAAATACAAGGTGCAGAGCACTGAAGTCACCACAGCACCTCTAGACTGTGCATACCTGGTTCTCAGAGGAAGCTCAAGGCTTAAGACAGGAAATCACATGCTGCAGAAAATTGGATTGTTCATCCCTTGCAACATATGAACATTTTTTTCCAGTAGGACTTCTATTGGCTTCATTTCAGATCAACAACTTCGTTCAGCTGCTGCGATTTCCTTCCTTACTTTCTTCTTACCTTCTTACTGGGGACTCCAGAAATAAGTAATAAAAGAAATTTTATATATAAGTATTTTATGTGGTATCATTGCAGATCATTAAAAAAAAAAGTACAATAACCACTTGAATCCCCTTATTTCCTTCACCCCCTTGCTGAGACCAAGAGTACAGACAGTTCTGTTTCATCTTTGTTTTGTTTTACCCTCTCTATGGGGAGATAGTAGAGTAGTGTGTGGGGTGAGGTCTTTAATTTGTTTATTTAAACTTCTGTTAAGACCTTGCTTGTTCTGCTCAGGCACCACTCGAGGTATGACCCAAGGAGAGTATGAATAACTTACAGCAGCAGAGGACCGAGTCCACCAGAGTATAGCTTAGCAGCGTAGCAGTGTCAAAATGGAATCAGAGCCTGGATAAAAGATGCCATTTGTAGACTCCACCAGTAGTGCCACGTGGTGTTTGTGGCCAGCTTGAGCCATGACATCAAGATAAAGTGCAAAACCCACTGGGATGGTGAGGAGAAGCACACAAATGTGTCATCCTCCAAGCAGTAACCAGTTTTCTTCAGAGTACAGATCCAGGCCATGTTCATTGAGAAGCTGAAAATATCTGTTTTGTACCTTGGCACTCAAGACAGCCCTGCAATTTGCATCCTGCCTCTGAAGACTTAATTTCAAAGTAAGAGAATAATCTGTTAACAAGTACAGAAACCATGGTGATGACTGTACTTCCACAAACCTAAATGGTTTTTCCAATTATGGAAGGAGTTGTGAAATGCAATCTTGGCCACTAAAGCTCTCCTACACATCATACAGATGTTCACAGCTTTCCTAATGCTGTGAAATACTCATCAAAATAGAAGCCTAATTAACACCTCTTATAAAGTCTGCAAAAAGTGATTCACCAGTGTTATGCTGTGAGCAGCAATAATTGGATTCCTTGGACATCACCAGCAATATCATTCACACATGCACCCATGTCAGCCCTTGTAAAGGTGCATATTACCAAGAGAATTAGTCAGGGTAGAACTGAGACATATGATTTTCCAGACTCCAAATTGTAACCTAATGATTACTTTCACAACACAGTTAAGACAAAGAAACACAAGTTGTTCTAAAAGGCTGCTTCAATTATTAGCTGTTCATGACAATCTGAGTACACAAGGACAATCAGAGGAAGAAAAGGGAGAGGTTTATATTTCTTTTGAAAATAAACTTTTAATGTGCTATATAGGCATGATCACTACAAGATCTTCCACCTATACGCAATACTACACACTGTTAACACACTGCATTTTCACTGTACATTAAAAAATCTGGGAAGAATATTCCTTCACTGGAAAAATATCATACAATCACTTAAATAAACAAAGACAACATTACAGTGCAAACAAAATCCTGGTTTTATTTATTCTGCAATTACTGAATACTTTCTAAAAGTCTTTTAGAAAAATAATAAAAAAAACCTTCCCATGGACAACCAATACTTTCTGAGATGATTTCCTCTTGCTGAACCAAGAACCTTGATCTGATCCTTGAAGCTGTAATAAGCTGTATACTCAGTTGTATGATGCATATTCACATGATTTGTATGAAGCAATGGATCCCAACCCAAAATCTGCAGACAGCAATAAAATGGCACTTGCTGGCTTCATCTGACTTTTGATCAGACCCATGACAAGAAAGGTCTGGTACAATAGTTATCCCCATGAATTAAAGACAAAGTGCTTAAGGAAGCCAGACAAGGCCTTGGTTAATGATGCTGTTGGTTTCTACAGGTAATTGCTGTTAGACAGAGTAGGGGCATACATTTTTTTTTTCCTTTAAAGAAGAAAAACAGACCATGGAACAGCAACCATGCCAGATTCAACATGCAAAAGAAGAAATATGACATATTTCTGTCCCAAAGAGCATGATAGTGTTGCTCGAGCCCACAAAGGCCAATATTCAGACAGAGCAGATATCACCTGATTCCTAATCTGTGTGAGCTCTGCCACCTTCATAAACTCCTACTCTGGTGAGAGAATATACTAACTTAAAAGTGCCTGTATGCTCTTGTCAGTTGGGTGATGTTAAGAGAGTAAAGAGTTATGCAAAGACTTTAGGGAAATAAAAAAAAAGCAGGTAGGTGAGTACATGAAAAAGGGGATGGTTGTTTTCACTTGGAGAGGAATGTTGTCTCTTTGTCCTCCATTGTGCCACCCTTCTCAGAAAACTGGAAAACCTATTTCAACGCAGCTTCTGATTCTGGCTGAGACAGAGACAGTTTGACCCGCTACCATTGCTGCACAGAATGACACTGGGCTCTTCACATACATTTGATCCACTTCTGTTCAATCTGCATTGGATGTCATATAAAGGATAAGGCAGGCTTAAAAGGAAACAGAATATTTAGCACCAGTGACAGTATATGGGTCATCCTTGAGGTTCTTATCAGAGTAGACAATACAATGAAGCACTACTTTTACAGGCAGTAAGTGGTTATTCCATTACAATTTTCAGATTTGCACTTCTTTCTAAGCATACATAAAAAAATAGTAGTAGCTAAGAAAGCTGAATTAAATAGCACACAATTTCACAGTCCTATTGCTGTCTGTAAAATACATAACCTGCATATAACCAGTTTGCTACTATACCAGCTGATGGGTTGACGCACAACATTTGAGACATATGTGGGAGATGGCACAACATGAGGACTATAAGGCTATAGATTCCCCAGTTCCAGCTTGTGTACAATTATAACTTTTCACTTATCTCACTGAATGAGCACACAGAGCATGTAGAAAATATGTCCCAAGTGGATGGGCACTGAATTGGCAGGACTAAGATGCAGAGCAGCTTCTACAGTGCTTCTGGCTGTCAGTGACTGAAATACACAGCAGGAGGCAGGCTTCTGCTCATGGTGAAAAAGAACACTGGCCAGAAGGTATGTGCCAACGGGGCTGTGGTTTAAGAATGCCTTGGCAGGCGTGAAAAACAAATTCTGCTCTGCTACATACCACAGTTCTCACAGCTGCAAAAGCCATCTTGTGGAAAGGCAGTGTGACACACGTGTTAGCCTGCTACATCAGTAGGACAGCTGTTTGATCCAGATGAATGAGCAAGTGAAGATTTTGCCTACTAAAGCTTTATAAAAGCCTTTGACCACCCTCATGCATAAATACTAACCCACATATCAAAATTACTTATCCTAACTACTTAAAACATTATGGTGTAACTGCCCCAAACAGAATTAGCTGCCTGTACCTACAAATGAAACTTGCAAATGAAGACAGTAAACATTAAGAGATTATTGTACCAAAAAGGATAAAAATATATAACAAACTACTGTTTAATTACATCCCCTATTTGTAAGTAATCGACCATGATTCACTCTCAAAATTATTTTAAGTTTGTGTGTCTAATAGAAGTTCAATATTTGACTACCCTGAGAAACTGCATTAAAAAATCCCAAACCCATCAAGCTATGTTACCAGAGGCAGAGACTTGCCTGTTAAGCAGCTCCTTCTCAGGTCCATCAAGAACACCCTAGGGTCCCTCAGAGTAAGGTTACTCTTTCTCATGGAGAAGTTTCTCAGGGTAGCAAGAGAATAAAAGTTGTTGGTTTTGTACTGCTGAGAAGAACTTGTTGATTCTTCTCAAAACATGAAGGAAGAACTTTTGTTGGGAAGCACTTTCATTCACATAGAAGGTCTGGGAAGGTTATCTGCTCTCCTTGCACTAAATTAAGTGTTCTTTCTCTTATGCAGCAATACAGTTCTAGAGGCATGCTGCAGCACAAGTGTATCACACACACAATCCCACAGACAACTCTGCAGAGAGCCCACATTCACAAGACTAAAGGCTGCCTCTACCCACCATAGACTCAAGCTCTGAATTCTGGCAACAAACTTTGTGCAACCCAGCTTATCTCTCACCTCCCATCCACAGGAAGGGGTGAGACTAGGTTATTAGAGAGTCCGTACAGCCACGGGGTAGAGCAAGGACAAGTGTTCTGCTCCTTTGATAGGCAGCTTTTTTGTGGTGTAGTAGTGGATGACTTCGGGAACACTGTCGAAAGGAGGGCTGTTCTGACCCAGGATGTATTTCTCTTTGGTTTTCATCAGCTTCATATGCATAAAACCTTGACTGCTCCTGCAAGGAAAGCAAAGTGTAAGTTCATGCTTGTGCATAGGGAGGAGGGGTGCAGCACCATGACAGGCTCTCCTCAGGGAAGGGAATGCAGGAGAACAAAATGCCAGTAGTTGCTGGGTGACAGGCCGAGACAGTGGCCAGACTGACAGCGACTGCTAGTTGCAAACCCCCATGGACACTCCACCACAAAGGCAGCCTAAGGTAGTATTTTGTTTTCTGCACCTGTGCTGCCTGGATCCATGTGCAAGGCTGTCTCACCCAGAAAGTGATCCAGAGGTGTGCCAGAAGACAATCCATTTCCTCCCCATGGCCCCTCCCCTCCAGCCCCTTCAATATTTTCCTATGAACACTTAGTTTTCACTATAGCAAGTCATTACTTCTGGACCCAAAGATATCTGTGGTGTTGGCCTGTCAGAAGCCTGAAGGTCCCTTCACAGGCATGAGCAGGCCATAAATCTTGCTCAGCTAGGCAAGTCCTGTTCTACCCTGCGGATGCCTCAGAACAGACATTACCCATCCCACCCTGGCAGTAAATGTCCAGAACAAGTCTCTGTGTGTAATCTGGTGGCTTCAAGTGGGAAAACTTCTCCAGATGAGCATGTTCCCAAGGTCCATGGCATAACATTGCATTACACTGAGCACTATACTGAGCAAGGGCTGCTATCCTGTGGTCTTTCTGCAGGCAGAAACCATGGTGTGACTTCCAGAGCAGAAGCATTCAATTCCTAGGTGACCGGTCTGCCTGCACAATGCATTGCCTCTTTGAGGGAAGGCTCATGATCACACAGGCAGGAGAAGAATGTCATGGAACTGCCCTGCCTGCTCTTGGCAAAGCAACCTGTCCAACATAATGCTACTCTTATGGGTAGCACCCACACTGCCATACAGCACCAGAGGTAAAGCTGGCCTCAGCTCTTCCCAAAAGTGACCCTTCAGAGTCTGCTGTCTTAACATTATAGGCTACCAAAAGAGCGTAGAGTTCAGCCAGGACAACACAAGCACAAAGAACAGCTCCTACACGTGAAGATGTTAAATGAGGCTTAGAAAGTTTTTACAGCTTGTTTGATGTCCCAATCCCTAACCTTCTGGCTCCAAGCCATTGCATCTTCTAGGTGTGTCCAGGGGCAGAGACAATAGCGTTAAAATTGGAGTTGGTCTGTGTCAGCAAAGAAATCCAATTCAAGATGACACAGAAAGCTGCAGCAGGAAAACAAATTATGTTAAAACCAGCTTCTCTAAAATCTGCCATATTCTAGCTGGCAGGTGCAGCACTCCCTTTGTAAGTGCCTGTATCATAATCAAGCTCATGTCTTTCAGATGTATTCAACAATCCTCTGATGAAGAGAACCCTTCTGGTGGGCAGAAACCACTGCAGGCACTGTAATTATGGCTCTACATGCTTAAAATCTTGCTTCAAATATCAATTTCTTAGTGGGAAAATTTATCTTTCAAGTCATAATTGATCTCTAAATTATTTTCCTTAAATAAGAGTGACATCTTTAAATACTTATGAGGACAGGTGTATTGCTCTCTTTCTGCAGTACACTATGAATCTGCTTTGCTACAACATGACTTGAAAGTGTGCAGATAAATTAATGGAATCACAGGTGCATGCTAATTTCAGAAGTATAGCAAGGTCTGGAGAACAATCTGTTAAGTGCACTTTAGTGAAGAAAAGGAAAAGACACAAGCCCTTTTTAGAACAGGAAGACAGTGCACATAGTAGGAACTCATTGCTACAAGCCAAGTATTCATGACAGACAGCTGTTGCTTCCCCAAAAAGGACCTATGTATATACTCAGGTTTGAGTAGCACATAGTCATTGAGCTTACACAAAAAGAATCTCTGCTATATCATGACAGCTGAGCCTTTTGGAAGGTCACTCTGTGAAGGTGAGTGAAAAAAAATGTGAGCGAGAAGTCATGAATAGCAGGCTAATGGAATGTAGCCAAAGCAAATCTACAGCTTCTGCCCTTGGTATGGAACAAACCCAAGCAGCAGTGCAAGCTGGGGCACAACGGGCCAGAAAAGGAACTATGGTAGGGAGGACACATGGTGGGAAGGAGAATGATTCAATGGACTGCCCATGAAGGCCCACTGCAGCCTGGGCTGCATAGCAAAGTGCAGCCAGCTGCTGGAAGAGAGTCACTACTTCTTCCACAGAGCGCTTGTGAGGCTGCATCTGTAACTGGTGAGAGGGGTGTCCCGTAATAAGAGATGTCAATACTGGAGCATATCCAGAGCAGGACCACTAAATGTGGTCTGGGGGTGGGAGTACATGATGTACGAGGATGCACTTGAGGGAACTGTGTCTGTTTAGTCTCCAGGAGAAGAAAAGGTGAAATGGAGGGTGTCAGGTTGCAATCACCCATTGCCTAAAAGGGAGAGTTACAGAGAAAACAGAAGTTTCTCGGCCAACAGGCACAGGCTGCAAGGGAGTTCCCACTGGACATAGGGACTTCTTCCTCATAAGAGTGCTAGAGCCCAGGGACCAGGATCAGGCAAGTCGGGAGGGTTTCATCCTCACAAGTTTCCAAAGCATTCAGCAACCTGGTAAGTGTGTACTGCTTGGAGCAGGGATTGGACTAGACTCCTCCAGAGCTCCATTCACAATTAGATCTCTCTAGGCAACTGGAAGGTATGTGAAACTGACTTCAAAGCTTTGCAGTGTCTCCCACACAAATTTTCTGTTCATAAAGGAATAGAACTGAGAGGCAAGAACTTTCAGTCAATGAACTGGTTTTACTTATAGCTAGTGTTTGCAGCCAATACCACATTGTTAATGATAGACCTGATTTCTATCCTGGCTACTTTTCTGGGTGTCCAGAACTCTTTAAACTGAGCCCTATTTCAGGCTTACTGGTAGATGAAAGCAAAGATTATGTTTTCAAATATTTTCCTCCTTCACTTCCTTTCTGCCGTCTTTAAGTTTCAAATGAACTGTCACTGGTTGCAAGTAGACATACCAAACCAGACAATTCTCATCTTCTATAATGTAGAACAAATCAAGTTGGAAGAAAGTCAACTTGAAATCATGCCCTTGAATTAAACACTTTCAACTGTAAACTACTCTGTGAAACTATTCACATCTATACCAAGGCTCCTTCTGTGCTGTCTCATCTTCTCTACTTGTCCTTGAAATCTGTCTCACAGTCTCCCCTCTTCTGGATTGCCTGGACTCAGAGACTCAGTGCCTTTAGAAACAGGTAAGGGCAGAATGCAACTGCACTTGATTAACAGCACTACTGCTGCTAGACCAGTGACTAGAATTACAGGGACCATGTCAAAAAGGTACCTGGAAGTCATACTCCCTCTTCCTCTCCTCCAAACTCTTTCAGTCTAAGCTCTGATTTTAGTATGAAAAGAAATGACTGAAATTTCAGGTAATGATGGGGAAAAAAGCTTCATGGTTGAAGTGGCTGTAAATAAGTTTCTGCTTAGTTTTTGAAGCACTGTTGGAATCTACCGGAACAAGTGCCTGACTGAGCAGTCCTGGTTATGGAATGCCATTTTTTCAGCTCTTTCAACAGCAGTAACTATTAGAACCTGCCAGGCCCAAGGGTTTCAAAGAAAAGAACCTAAACAGTGATCCCAAATTCACATATGTGAACACTGATGAGAGCCAGTGCCTTGAAGAGATAAGACATATACATTTTGCAAGAAAAGGTGTTGGGACCAGAACTAAGGCATGTGATATTGTTACCATGTGAATTCTGAATGTCATGGTGGTTTTTCAAATGTTGCAGTAACTCTTCCCCACATTTTCATTCAATTGAGGGAAAACAGTGCTACTAGAGACAATATCCTATCCTTTCTTTCCTTTTTGGAACCATTCCCATGAGTTTCAAATACAGAAGAAAATTGCTAATTGCTAATCCTTGCATCAAAGTTCTTTGGAACTCTCAAGCACAGATGTTTACACAGACACAATACTTGATACATGACTAATAGTCAGTCACACCTTGTTTAAAATGTTTGACAACGCAACCATAACACCAAGAGACTTTGAATTACAATTTCCCTATATATTTTCTTTCAGTTTTCAAAACCCAGTGAGGATGAGAAAGGAGTTGGGCAGACAGTTGATCAGAATGTGCTTTTTTGATCTTATGCATGAAGTGTGATAAAAGAAGGTGTAATAAATATTAATTAGATATTAAACCTATTATTTTTTCCAGGGAATATTAACGGCTTTGAAACATCATACAGTGTTCACAATCAGAAAGTTTGGCCAAGTCTTCTGAACACTGTTTTTGCTGAAGAAAGCACTGTTTTGTCAGAACAGATTTGCTGCATTCATTTTGATGAAATGTCACTGGCACAAGGAAAAAAGTAACAACTTTTTAGTAACATCAGAAAAAAAAATTCTAGCAATGTAGGAAATACATGTTGTGTTCTTTTTCCATTCAGAAATGCTTCTCCATTTGTAGTGGGTTGAACTACATTTCATAATTTTAACTTATATTGCATGCTGTTACTTTGAACAAACCCTATAATATTTCATGTCAATGTGTAACAACAAGAAAATAAAATAAAACCTCCCCTGAAAAATAAAAGCCCACTACTTAACCCCAGACAAAAAAATAAAAAATTGAAAAATCATTTACTGGAGACATTCAGAGGCTGGCCTATGAACTGGTTTTCCTGTTTCAGTTTTGCTTTTTCAAGCACATTATACACAACACTGTCATTCTACACCTGACAGACACTGTCTCCATGATAAAGTAAACAATGTCTCTTCCCCTACAAACAAGGTCTAGAAGTGTTCATTTGCACCCAATGTGTGAAGATCACTACTGAGACCAGGCTCCATTCTCTATAACCAGCTCCCATCTGCTGCTTTGAAGGTAGTGAGAATGTTTAGTTTGTTGGATTTTCTGTAGAAGTCAGAGAATCTGTGCTTTCTGCTAACAGCCAGGACCCATTATGGTTTAGGCTAGCAGCAGACTAGTAATACACTTTTATATATTTTTATTCAATTGCTAATTTAGAGACACTACCTCTTTGTAAAATATATTGACAGGAAAAAACTTGTAATTTTTAAATACTACAAGAATTACTTCCAAGAACAAAAATCAACAGAAAGGTGCAACTCCAGCATTTATCCAAAACCCAGAACTACCCAAAGTTTATGTACTCAACTTTAGAAATCAGGACCACTTCTAAGATTGTGATGACAAAAAAACATAGCTTGCAGTTTCCTTTGCTATTCAGAGAAACCACATGCCTGTTTATGAGTCCACAGGATCAGGATGTCAATAGGCACCACCCTCTCTGAACTCAGCTCTGTACTTCCAGTGGCTATGATTGTGCAGGAACTATCTGACAGAACAGAAAGCAATGCCTGTTACTGTTTTCACTCACAGACTGCACATTTAGTTAACTTCTGAGATAAATCTAAACTTAAGAATAGTCACATTTCCCAAAATTGAAATGCGAGTCAGGAAATGAAGTGGTGTGGGCACGGTGCACACTGCTGCAAGAGCCTTGGGAAGGGGAAATTCCAGCTGAAAGGTTTAGCTAGAAGAGCCCAGTGGGTGCCTGGTCTTCACTGAGCACGACTGAAACATGATAACCCTATCTTGAGATCCTGTTCCATGGTTACATCAGGAAGGCACCTCTGGTGAGCTTGATGTGCACTGAAGTAACTGCTGAACACCTAAAACATTTACAAGCAAGAAATGGCTCTCCCTCTTGAATTTGCACATCTACCTTTTTCACCAGTCTGCTTGTTAGTAAAGAAGAGGTCTCAGACAATGATTTTGAAACTAGGCATTTCAATAGCAGCCAGGAATTCCTGCACAGCACAGTTACCAGGAGTATGGGTCTCCAATTTTTCCCCAGCCTTGTGCAATTATAATTGGGTTTAAGGAAAGAGTGGGTGGGTATGAGTGAGCCAAATATCTGCAGTCCTGAAGGAATACAGAGAAGAGGAAACACAGGGAACAATCCAGGACTGAGGGGAGATTCACGAGAATGTACAGCTGCCCCTCATGACTTTGGGATCATTTTGTTCTGGGAAGGTAGATCACATTCTTTCCCTCTTCTGCTTCTGGAGAATTTAAACAATGCTGACAAGGAGGCTTAGCTCTTTAGATCACAATCCATAGAAATATGCTTTTAGCTTCAAACACTTGTCACCAACAATAACAATTCCTTGTTCCTAACTGAGATAAGCAACATAAATGTGTACTTCAATAAGACCTTCTTTGACACCCCCAGAGATAGCTAATCCACGTGCAATTAAATTTCACTGGGTTAACTACACCATCTCAAAGTGACAGGCATTGACATGAGCAACTTAAACTACCTCAATGACTGTTCTATACACAGATGCATTTTAATTTAGCAATGAAGCTATTTTCAAGCTCATTACATTATATTTGGAATGATAATTTGTGGAATTTGAGTCAGACAAATATCTCACACAAATTCCCCATGCAAGTTAAGCCTGTCTGGCCCTCTCAATGTCCATAGAACACAAAAAGGTTTCCTGCTATTGGAAAAAAATGGTCTTCAAAGTTGTCTCCATTGTGCAATATTCAGTTATTTTAAATGAAAATGAGCAAGTTCTACCATCTTTTCACTTTTCAAATACAGGTAAATTTTGGGTAGATTCTCATTGCTGTGTTTTGGGAAACAATCTTGTTACTAGAAAAAAGAAAACTCAAAAACTAGAGTGAAGTGGTTTGGTTTTGGGTTTTGCTTTCTGTTTTGTTTTTAGGAAAAGCTTGTCACATGAAACTGAAGAATAGATTTTAAATCACCGTTACTTAATCTCAGTACAAAATCAGGGTGTGATTCTTACTTTTTCCCTGAAGCAGAAATGAAACACTTACCTGAAAAAAAAAAAAAAAGCTGACACACACATGGTAGTAAAGGTCCCTGAGAAGCACAAACATGCTTAACAGACAACAGTGAACCTTGTAGTTCCGTGCAGAGAGACTACAAAAAGATACTAAAGGCATGAACGCAGCAGTCCAAAATAGCAAAATATAAATTTAACTGTCACCTTTTCCTCTGGAAGTTGTGCTCTGGTTGAATAACAAAATTCACTGGGCTGATGCAAGAATTAAGTGAAATACTTTAAAAACAAGGTCATAGTCCAAGAATTTAAATTTAAGGGAAAATTTAAACTTGAGGGAAAATTTATTCCAAAGAATGTGCCATTAATGCTTCAATGTTTGAAAATATCTAGAGGACACCTATACTGGAGAATACACAAACCAAATGACAAAAGAGACAACAGGAACTGAACCACAATTGTAAAGCAGATGTGTTCCAGCTCAAGGGAAACCTCTGTATTACAGAGAGATCCCAAAAATAATAGCAAAGGACTAATGGCTTAAAATATCCTACAAAATATTTTTCTTCTCAAGTCCTAGAATGGAATCTTAAATTACTTTAACTGATGCACTTTCTCTCAACCCAAAGTGGGGATATAATACCAGTCTGAAATGTACTGTTTAGACCATCAGACCAACCAAGGTAGGGTAGATGTGGGCCTCTGTTTCTAATGAACCTATGAATGTGAAAAAAAGGATCAGCTTTGGTGCTATTTATAAAACTGCTTGTTACCACCAGGAATCACCATCATTCCCAGCAGCAAAATATATCTCCAGAACAGACCTGTGAAGAAATGGCATAGAAGCCAAACTGGCAGGAGTAATGCTAGTGAAAAGGGCAAGTTGGCCTGCATCCCAGACCTACTTGGAAGGTCAGGTTCCATATCAGACCCTATCCTGCCAGGAGGAAAGAAAGGAAACATTTCTCTTTGCACCTGTACAGCCTATACCAAGGTCAAGGGGCTTCTTTTTCTCCTGCTCAGAAAACCTTGACAATCTTCCTCAGCTAGAAAATGAAGTGAACTCATGGTCCTGTCATGGGCAGGCGAGCTGGGTTTAGATGGTCTTTGGTCAATCCTTCCAACCCCAACTGTCCTATGAATCTATTTAATGGTATTTTGAAGACAACATCTGTAAGGTACTCAGCTCAGCCTAAGCTAGATAAAGCAAATTCAGAGCAGCGACAGGACTGGAACACCGCTCATTTCCTAATTCTGTAGATTTTTCATCCTCAATCCTGGGCTTTTTACTTTGAAGAACTTTACTTTGTACAGCTTTAATCCAGTAAAGCACACAAAACAAAAGGAATAAAATCTCCACACAATACAGTTCCTTATTCAGCCAAAAGCAGAAGCAGCAGGAGCATTTCAAATTAGAACCAGAAAAAAAATTAATCCAAGTTTGTTTAGTTAAGTGGACACCACAGGAAGGCTAAAAATCTCTTAACATCCCAAGATGGAAAGGTACTAATTCAGCGACTAACTGTACATCATGCAGGCTGACAGTCCCAAACTCTCTGGGACCCCCTCAGAGCTAAACCAGTGCAGCAATAAACTGGATAATTTTCTCATCTTGCACCAGAGAAGTTAGGGCTTATGAATACATTCACCATGTTTTACTGACAAGTACTTACTTCAATGAAAGGGAATAGTCATGCTTGCTTGTTTGACTATTTCTTACAAGGTAGCTACACTCCTTACATAAACGTAACAGGTTTTCTGCATCTGTCCGACTGATTGCTCCATGATACCATCTAGAAAAAAAGCAAAGAGGTTAATACACACACAAATATTCCCACTCATACTGCTTTCACTACTTTTTAAGGTATGAATTGTTATCAATAGCATATGGATACCTTTAAAATCTAATACATTACAGACAGAAAGCACTAGATGAAGTTATTACAAATTGTGGAGGCTTGTATTTCCTGTCAGCTGAGGGGAAAAACTCAGAGCAGGAGACCATGCAATAAGACTGGTGTGCATGTTTATGTAAGAAATTCCCATTTAGAGCAACACATTAAAATCCATCTTGCAAACAGTAGATCCATGATATACACATTTACTCTATTTCATCCCTGGGATACACCAGTTTTTAAACTAACATATGAGATAAAAAGACAACAAAAGCAAAGAAATAGAGGATCACACATGGAAAATATGAACAGTTAACAGTGGAAAAGATTTGCTAAAATAAATCCTTGAAAAAGGAAAAGAGTGATAAAGTGTGAAGATCTATCATAAAGACACATTCTAAACAAAGTTGTGGCAACTCTGAGATGCATCTCTGATGGATCTGTGAAGTGGGTGTGAACAATTCGGGGGAAAAAGGAATTTGGGAGAGGAGAGGTGGGTCCTTCATTAAACTAGCCCTGCAAACAAGGAAGCTTCTCAGCATATGCTGCTCTGTATCAGCTTTCAAAATCTCAGACTCCATGAGGAAGCACTTTGACCCTTCCCCTAAGTTTCCAGAGCAATGTAGTGTGTCTGGCCCTGTACTCGGTCAAACACGTCCCTGAGGAAGATCTCTCCCTCCCTGCAATTGCCAGGTGCACTTTAAAATGCCGTGTGACACTACCACGTTTGCCTAAGCAAGACAATGCACACATCAGAAGTGCTCTCTGTCTGTTCCTACCAGGAACTGTTGCTTGCTTTGTGTAAAAGAGTTTTATTCCATTTGTTCTTACTCTAAGAAAGATGCTCCAACTAGAAGATAAGTGAATAAAGACCAGATAAATCTCTTTGACAGAAATCATGCTCTTAAACTACTTTGTGCTGGTGTCTCCATTGTCAAATCTGATGAGTGTGCTAAAAAAAAAATAGTTGGTATTCAAATTAAAAATTCATTGTATGCTTGATTAGAACGAAACTCTTTATTAGAGGGAACTAAAAAGAGGTTATACTTTGTATAGTCAAGACAGAGTAGAAAGGGAGGTCCTGATGGCTTCATCACTTCACAAATAAGATGGAGACACAGATGCAAATTATTTCAGGCAGTGTCTTCCTCCTCATCTCCCATTAGATATTTACTGGTGAAGGATATTTCTCAATAAGCAATTTAAAGACCAGACTGCCTTCTGAGTGTGAGGGAAGAATATTAACACATGTGTGAATCAGAAAATGGATTTGGGAGAATTCAAAAACTATTCCTATTAAGCAAAAATTATTTTTATTTTCTTTTCTCCCCAAAGGGTCAAATTAAACAAAAGTGAAATATTACCTTATTAAAATCAGGGAGATATCCTGGACTCTGATATTCAAAGAGAAATGGAAAAAGAACACAGCGCTGGTTTGAGGAAGAAAAACCTGCTTTTAAGAGTTGAAAGTAAAACAGTTGATAAGAGAACATCTGATTCAGATGTGACATCTGGAAGCTGTTTTGGGTACAGCTGACAGTGAACAGCAGTATCCAGAAGTGTAATTGCTTGTGAGTCATACGCCCATGTAAATGGGACACTCAGATTGTTCCTGTTCCAGCTACCTAGAGTGATAAGCATAGTGCGATAATCAGCTTTAAGTTCCTGAGTGATTTGCTGTTCAACTGCATTGGGTCTGTTTGTCCTGGGTGTGCTTATTTTTTTAAATGCCAGCATATAGGTATTTGTGAAGAAAGGTCAAAGATTCAAACATCAGTGATGTGGTCTTCAAAAAGTGCAATGACAGCTTGTGAAAGACACCAGTGCAAAAGCATGGAATAACCTGAATGTCTTCTAAGATATCCTGGAAAACACAGGCACACAATGCAAACCTGAAAGCAAAATCCCAACATAATCGCACACTTTGACCCTTATCAGGATCACCTCCCAAGTTTTAAGTACCCTGATTGTGGTTTACAGAATGCTCTTCCCACTGTCCCTTACTTCGTCAATGGTCAGGTGTCAGCCACTAAGGGGCCACAGCTCCACTGAAGGCAGGAGAGCAGCATCAATTATACACTAAATATAATAAGTTATTACAGCTTACATAATGCTTACAGCTTACACTACTCTGTTTTTGAGTTAGACCAAAACAGGAAACCACCAGATCTTGATTATAAGGCTGGGAGGGATTCACTTTCAGTAAGACAATGGAAACAGCAGAACACACTTTTTCTTTACACTGTTATTGAGGAAATAGAACAAATTACATTGATTCCCTTGGGTCCATGAGTTACTAAGTTCATAGTCACAGATTCCTCAGTCACAAGTAACTAAAAATATTTCCTTGATGTACTAACACACCTTGGTATTTCTGCCTGTTTGGGGAATATCCTAACCTACCTATCCACTTGCCAATTTGTGTGCTTCCTTTCCTTTAGATCTTGCATTCCTTTCTGCAAAAACAGATTCCACTTTTGCAGAAAAAGAAGGAAGGGTTTGACATGTGCTGTGGGGATGTCTCACACTACTAAAGCTTGAGGAATTTGAATTATTGTGAATAATCTATGGTACAATAAATGCAAACTCTTCCACTTTCTGACACATTATTGTTAACTATGCATTTATTTTAGGTTTGATCCATGATGAGAACCAAAAATAACCTCACTAGCATTTGAATAGTTAAAGAAGGAAAAACTAGACCTGCATTTTTCAGTTGTTACATGTAACTGTAGTTACACTAAAAGACAGAACAACACAACAACATATTTATGAGTCGAAAATTAGGTAACAGAAACTCACCTTAATGCAGTTATTTTAAATGTATTTGGGGGTGGGGGAGCAACTTCGGTGAGCTGGAACTGCCCAAATTGGAGGACCAAATTTACAGTTAAATTGATAGTCTTTTAGTCATCTACCTAACAATATCAGTGAGTGATTTCACAATAATGGTTGCTACTTCCTCTACTGGAGATAAGCAATCTGTCAATGGGCAGATGGTTCAAAGGCTGAGGTTGATTAGATGGAACATGACAACCTGCAGATGATATTATCATCTATTTCAAACTTAAGCTTCCAAATACTGCCTAGAAAAAGAGAACGTCAAGGAAAAGCAATTTCTGGAACTACGTCCTCTCAAACACTAGGAGAGGATTCCCTCCTACTGAGGATTCAAAGTGCAAAAGGATTGTTAATTCTCTTAATACCATTAGCATTAAGGAAAAAAGTATTCTCAAAAAGGGCACACTCACATCCATGCTAAATTATGCCCTCCCTCTCCAGTGCAAAGAAATTCTGCCTCTAACTCAGAATGACAGTTTCTGGAGTGGACTACCTTCAGGGATTCAAGACACATCTTCTTCACTTTACTGCATGAATCCACTGGCTTCTCAGTGCCCAGAATTATCAGTCTAACCTTTTTAAATTGCTCCACATGGGGATTTTTCTCTGTGTTGCAGAAATTTTGGCCCCTTCTCTAAGGCTGCACCTTTGGTATGATACAGGACAGTGGGTCATTCCATCACACAATCCAGTCTGGCCAAATTGTTCAAGGAAAGGCAACAGTGAGGCAAGACAGGGGCCACTCTTGTGGATACCAGACATTTACTACAGAGAATTCACCCAGAACCTGAATTTGGAACTGATAGAAGTGCATCTAAATACCACTCTCAGGTCTGATACCAGAAGAGTAGAAATAACACTCTTTTCTGAAAGCTTTTTAAGTAGTCTTATCACTCTCTCCCTGGAGGAGAGATGCAAGGCACATCTGATGTGTTAGAAGCATGCTCTGCAGACACAAATATATGGAATTCATGCAGCTTTTAAGCAGAATTTGGTTATATGTGATATACAACTTTTTTTCCCTAATGCAGTACAAAGAATAAGGTTGAAAACGGAATAACTGCACATACTTGACAGATAAAATTCACTGATCCTGAGATGAGTTTCCTGTTTAACACTATTTTGTTCCCCCACAAAAATTACTTACACTTCGCAGGACTAGTAAGAGTAGGTCTTGGGGCTTTGGGGATACTGAGGAGGAAAGCTCGATGCTAGGATCAGGGCACTTGCTGCTTCTGTAAGTAGGGAGGCAAAGAGCTAGAGAGCAATTACTGTGCTTACTTACATCTGCTTTTCCAGTTGAATAGTTGGATCAATTCTCTCTCCCAGGATCCCACAAAATTCTGGACTGCCATGTTTGATGGGTTTAAAGCCTCCTCCAGGTGCTCTTAATTGCCTGTGCTGGTCATTTGAGGGAGAAGGAGATGCATGCCGTTTCCCACTTCCGTTAAACTGGGCTGCAAGGTACACAATAATTACCTCTCCAAGCAAGGTTAGCAAAGACCAAAAGAGTTGTAGCACTTAGAGAGGTTTTCACACCCTACAGAGAATAAACATATACCCACTAGCATTAAGATGCCTTATCTACGAAGTTATACGTATCACGGAAAGTATTTCTTACTATGCAAAGTAGAGTCCTAAAACTCTCTTGATTTTTCAGTAACAAAATTCACACTCTTCTAAACCTTGTTACAATAACTAGCGCTTATCTTAACACATGATACTTTGATCCTCCAGGGATGATGCTTTTAAACAAGTAACAGTAACAAGCCTTCAGTCACCTGCCACAATTCCAAAAGCAAGTAAGTGAGAACGTCAGTTGGCCTCAGTTTATGTGGTATCTTCCTAACAGTGATCCGGGTGCAAATTAGGCAGCTAACACCCATCTATCCATATCAGAAATACTGTCAAGCAGCAAAGAATTAACAGTGCATCCACTTACATGCTGCTGGCACAAAGCTTTTACTTTTAAAATCTAGGAAGGAGAGAGGAAAAAAGAAAAATAGCCTTTCATCATTTCTCTCACTAACTACACTATTCCAAGAAAAGCAATACAACTTATTTTGCGAAGTTGTAATTTATTAGAGCACTGCAACACCTGTAGCCAAGCACATCTAGTGATGTCCTCATTCTACACTTACAGATTCCATATATTTACAATTAAAAAAAAAAAAATTAAAGGACAGAATGTTGACAGGAACAGTGAAAGAACCTACCCACACAATATTTCTGACTCTCATTGCCTCCTGTGGTTTGCTGCTTCATCAAAAACTAGCACTCCCAGCTGCAGATGATTTTAAGGTCATCTAGTGAGGACCAGGCAGAGAACCTTCACTGTGTCAGGAGGTAAAAATCACAGTGGCCACAAGCACAAACAGCTCAATCAGCCCCTTCGTGAGTTGCAATAGCAGGGAAAAATGTTACAAGAAAAACTGAAGGGACTCCCTACAAAACTTATAGGCCTCATGCCTTTAGAATTGAACTTACTGTAACACACAGCCAATTAGGCATGTGGGTGGTAGTATTTAGTGCTTTAAAGCACTCTTTTAAAGCAGACAGCTGCAATGTTCGAAAAGTTCAAAAAGATAATACACCGAGACATGCTGGATAAGGAAAGTGTTCTGGACCTGCTTTTTAAATTTTTTTTTAATTGCAAAATTTGGGAAAATGCATTCAATCACATTCCTAAGTATGCATGGCAGAAATATGCTGATTCTTTCTTAATATAAACTCAGATTTAACCTCATTACTGGATAATGAGAGCTGATGAGCATAACAAGGAGAAACATTGCATGTGTATACTTGCCCGTGACATATATGAGCAGTATTATTATTTTAACTGTAAGAAAAACATCCAGATGTAACTTGGGTACTCTCTGAAAAGCAGTGAGCTTAATGTCACCTTCTGAACAAGGAACATCTGTCAGACACCAAAAAACTCAGTTCACAAAACAAACTCAGTTCTGACTGTTACCAGCTATATCTTTACAGCATAGAATCACAGAATGGCTTGTGTTGGAAGCAACATTAATGATTATCTAGTTGCAACCCCCTAATGGCAGGGAGATGCCACAATAGGCAGTGATTTCATCCACTAGACCACATTGTTCAGAGCCCCATCCAACCCAGCCTTGAACAGTTCCAGGGATGGGCCATCCACAATGTCACACAGGGCATCATGTTCCAGTGCTTCACCACCTCCGACTAAACAATTTCTTCCTAGCATCTAATCTCAATCTCTCCTTTTTTAGTTTAAAAACATTCCCTCTTTTGTTATCTCTATATGCCTGTGTAAAAAGTCACTAACATGATGGTTAGAGGTAGGAACTGTTCTCCAAAAATAGGACAAAGTTAAATTTCAGATGCTTTTGAGTGTTGGGGTTTTTTGCTCTGTTTGAAAAGTTCAGACATGTCTCTGGACTTCTGGCCTTTTTTTTTTGTTTGGTTTGGTTTTTTGTTTTCCTTTTCTTTGTGAATTAATTTGTCAGGAAAAAGCAGTATTGAAGGGATATCCAGGCAGATTAAAGTGACAAGTGTGACCAGGTACCCACCCTCCCAACATAGTAATCAGGTCTGAGTTTTGGCTGCTATGAATCCTCTCTTTAACAAAGGTATAGTATATTCAGCCATTGTGGTTATGGAACTGACCGCAATACCTGGCTTTCGCACTCTTCACACAGCCTCTCTTCCACTGCCCTGTAACTCCTGCCATAGCCCTGTGACAGTGGCATGCCAGAACTCCCTTGCTTTAAGTCTCTCAGGGTCCTAGGCACCACCTTTCTGTGCAACAGCAGTAGAAGCCAGCAAAAGTCTGGCATTTATAAATCCTCCTTTCAAGAGTACGTGACCATTGCTGGAAACTACTACCAAATGGCCCTCTTGATCATTGAGACCCTCTTTATAACAGAGGGCCATATATTTTGTAAAGCAATACAAAGATGGGCTTTACAGACTTCACAGGCATTTCCCTTACTGAAAGGTTTCCTGTGCCCACACGACAGTTTGAAGAGGACAGATTTCTCATAAACTCAGTGGAAGCCACTGTCAGAGTGACATTCTTGAATGGGCCCTCCGATGCCCATGCTATCTTCTGTCTATCCAGTGGGCTCTCCCTGGTGTTATCTCCTTTTCTAGCCAGACTTGTGTACCTGAAAGCTACTTTGTTCCTGTTACTTTGCCAACCTCCACTCTTCTGGGCAAACCAGTCTGCCCAGCTCAGCAGGAGTTCTAAAAAGACCTGCTCACTTGCCATAAAAGCCATCAAAAACACATTTTAGCATCAGCTGTACGGCCTCCAATAAAACAACCCCAAATATGTTTGAGAAAGAACTCCAGCTGCAGACAGTCAAAATGCTGCATTCCAGTTCTGCTACACAGATATGCATCTTTCAGCACAGCAAAATCCGTAGCCTACGTACAGCTTGTTCCATCCACAATGCCAGCATGACATCAGCCCCAGCCCCCATGCTTAGGAGTCAGACCATAGACACACTCCCCTCAGCCTCAGCACATTTCATAGCTCGTGCACACTTTCTTTCTGCCAAATCTCAAAGTCCAGGCTGGATATAAACAGGTTTTCGCTACGCTTCAGCAAGAAATCCTGAAATTATGGCACAAGAACAAATTTCTTCCTTCAAAGACTTGCATGAGTAATTAGGTTCATGATAATTCTAGAGTTGCTTGCCATTTTGGTTTGTTTCTATGGTCTGCCACCTGACAAATCAAAAACATTTGCTGCACAAGTCTCTGTGTCCACAATTCACATCACAAGTATCTGCTGTTCCCTTCAGATGAATTTCTCAAAATAGGAAAGTTTCAGCAGAGGGTCCCTCCAGGATCTCCACAGTTCCATGTAATTGGGAGATGGTGATTGCAGGCCTGTAAAGTGGGACTTACCCATTGCTAGAATGTTTAATTCCAGTTAGACCAACACTGCAGTTTTCAGAAAAATCCACCTCAGCTAAGAACTGAAAAAACCCTTTCCTGAAGAACCACCAAACTATAGAACCACCAAACAAGTCAGAAGAGCACTTCATACATCTCAGCAGAGGGTCAACACTCCTCCATTGCAAACTTTCCACCATTTCAAACTTCAAAGCTGGACCTCTTATTTCCTTATTCTAAACATTTACAATTTCTAGGACTAAGATGAAGTCTAGAGATACCAGATGAAACAGCAGCTTGCAACTGTGCTTGCACCCAATCCTTAGACATTTCTTTGTGACAAATTACCTTTTACCTAAAACAAGCTAATCTATAATGAATGGCAAATATAATCAGAGAAATCTAATTAATCTCAAAAAGTGTTTCCTCTTCTTATTTTAAATAAGAATTCTCCATGATGAACCTGTAAGTAATCCAACCATATCATAATACCATTTAATTAAACCTCTCTTTAGACTATTAGTTCTGTAAAGCAATATTTTGCTCTGCATGTTTTCATAGCTACATAGTACTTTAAAGAATATTTACACATAAGCGAATTTTAAAATCTTGTATTGGACTGATCTCGTTAATTTACAGTTATATGTAAAAACTGAAAAGATAGATATTAAGAAAAAATTGACAAACCTAAGATTTTTTTTTTTAAACTCAAAAAACCCCTATTTCAGAATTTACCTGAAAAATACCAAAAAAGTGGGCATGAAGATGAACACAGAGCTTAAGACAAAATCTAAATGGAGTAAAACTCATCAATTTCATATAATATGACCAATACATGAAGAATAATGTCTGTGATTTACATATGCACACATATGACTCTTAAGACTTAACTTTTAAAACTAATAATCCAGTTTCTGTAGCTGCTGTATTACTATTTGAAAAAATCGTGAAATGTGATCTCACTGGAGACAGATGTATACTGGTCCCACAGCTGGTATCTCAACATTGTTAAACAATGAAGTTGCTGGTTTTTGAAAGAAAAACTACTTCTGGGTAGCACACAATCACCATCCTTGTGTGGGAAACTACGTGATCAGATCAGGTTGTTTATCCAATCATTTCTTCACACAGGATGAAAAAATCAGGAGACTGCAAGAGCTCATTGAACAATTGTTTCCAACGCTTAACTGTTCTTGCAGAGAAAAAAACAACTTCCTATATTGAGTCAGAACCTCTCCTGATTCATCTTATATCTCATCTTCCCATCACACACCTGCTCATTTGTGAAGAAACTGGCTCCATCTTATTGAGGATCTCCTCACAGGCATTAGAAAGTTCCCATTATGTCCCACCCAAAGTTTTCTCTTCTCCAGGCTAAGCAAGCCCAGTTCTCTCAGCATCTCTTCACGTGTGCTGTCATGTGCTACAGTTTCTTGCCATTTTGTTGGCTCTGTGCTGACAACATTTATCAACATCCTTCTTATATCAGTATTCTGCCACAGCATTATGCATAGTCCAAGAAATGTGAAGTAAAGAGGAACAGTCACTTTGCTTCATCCACTGGCTTGCTCCTATTCACACAGGCTAGCATGCTGCTAGCCTTCAGCATGGTGAGGAGCATTGCTAGCCACATTTAGTCCACTTTCCCCCAGGACTCCTTTAAGCCCCTTCTAGAAAAGCTGTATCCCAGCAAGTCAACCAGATCTAGGTCCATATCATTGCAGGGGGTTAGTTTCCTCCAGATGCAAGTCTTTGAGTCTGTTCTCATTAGATTTTGTATGCTTGTTGTCAGTCCATTTCTCCAGCCTGTTCAGGTCCCTCAGAATGGCAGCTTTGCACATGCCCTCCCCTCCCTTGGCTGTTATGCCAAGCTTGATAAGGGGCATTTCCTCTCCTTCTGCTCTGGGTTACTAATAAGTATGCTAAACAGGAACGGTTCCAGGACATATCCTCAGAGGAATCACACTTGTAACCAGATTCCAGGAAGGGCATGAATCACTAACACTACCCTTTGAGGTCAATGACCCTGATAGGTTTTCATAAATCTACTGGTCCACCCATGTAGGCTACAACATTCCAAACACAGCTGATGCCACAGCACGACATGCTGAAAGCTAAGGTCAACATAGATGACACCAACTGCTCTCTTTCCATTAAGAGATCTAGAGTTTTAACAGAGAAAGCAAACAGGTTTGTCAAGCAGGATTTACCTAGGGTAAATGCACACTGACTACTTAGTAATCATTGCTCTCAGGCGTCTTCCATGCTCACTCCCAGAGCCACATTTCTTTTCTTTCCTCCTCATCCCCAACACTTCATCACACTGTCCCTTTGAGAATCGCTCCACACTTTCAACACCCTGCAAAGCAACTTCCTCATCATGGAGATACTCAACAATAAACACTATCTACATCCCATCCATTAAAATGGGGGTACAGACAAGGAGTGGGAGAATCAGAAGTTTTTGTAATATGAAACAAGTGCTAAGATGATTGACAACAGGTTGGCTGAAGTACCAAACAAAAAGTGCAGAGTTCCATATTTCTGCAGCAGGTAAAGATTTGACATGACCCACATTTACTTTTCAGGCATTTCTTCACACACACAGGCATACACATCAAAAGAGCATAAGTGCATATGCTATAACTGCGAGAGAAAATTTTGAGGCTGGGATCTAGGAATCCTACCTGCTAAAGCTGGGATGGTGACTTTGTTCCACTCCCACGGCTGATCATACTCATCAGCAGGCCTGTCATCATCCTGTGGCAATTTGCTTTCTCGTAAACGGTGACTCACCACACTTTCAGAATCAGATTCCACACCACTGCCTTCTGGTTCATAGGGTGTGTCATAGAGCTGCATGTTTTTCTGATGGGTCTTCATGCCTTCCTGCTGTTGAAACTCTGTTGGCAAGGAGGAAAATTGCATCAGAATCACTACTAGCCATGTCTTATCATTACGGTCTATAATTTTAGAGCATTCAACTTCCACCCATTTCTTAATAGCCACATAATTATAGAGATGACAAGCTTGTACAAGACTTCTAAATTCTACCTCTACATTGGTAACTGGCTGGAAGCAAAAGTTTGCTCCAGTTAACAACCACAGCTTCATGCCTCCACCAACATTTCCCAGCTTGTGCAGAGCCAGATTGTAGGAACCACACAATCCCTGTCAGCCGGTATAAAGCACACTTACAAAAAGCTGTACATAAATTCCCAAGAACACTGAAATTCGTGTACAGTTAACTCTTCAGGAGGAGATCGTTCTGAAGTGCAATTTGAAAACACAAAGAACATAGAAAAATAAATCCCACAGTATAATTTTATATGCTGATTAAAAAAAAAAAAATTGTCTGCATTTACGCCTACAGAATATCAGCAAAAAATGAACTAGGATTAGAGGGAGAACACTAAACAAAAGCATTGGTAACTAGAGCTTAGCTCACATCAAGGCAGTTGTAAGAGCACCTCTCAGCTGCCTGAAAAGCAGTCAGAACCAAACCTTCTTGGGCAGAACCAGAAGAAGCAGTAAGGAGAAACAGGTACAAGAGGTAGGTCAAGAGATCCGAGTGGTACATTGGGGGTACCCTCTTCCCCTGGTGTGTGGTGCACCCCTGGGATAGGTTGCCAGGTAGGTCATGGGAGGTGTCTCCATTCTTTGGAGTTCACAAAGCCTTGGTTAGGCAAAGCCACAGCCCCTCCATCTACTGATACTAAAATTGGTGGAGTAAGTGATAGACCAGGTGGCTGTGCTACCATTCAAAGGGACCCAAAGATGCTGGAAAACAGCAGACTAACAGGCTGGGAAGCTGCTCAGCAGAGAAGGACGTTGGGGTCCTGTACGACAGCAAGTTAAGCATGCACCAGCAATGCACCCTCAGAGTAATGAGGGACAATCTAACCTGGGCTGCATTAGGAGTGCTAAATGCAGACCAAGAGATGTGATTCTTCCCCTCTACTCAGCACTGGTGAGGCCACATCTGGACTGCTGTGTCTAGTTCTCACCTGCCCAGCACAAGAAAGACAGAGAAGACTGCAGGAAGTTTCAGCAGAAGGCCATGAAGCTCAGTAATGGGAGTGGAGCACTTTTCATATGAGGAGAGGCTGAGAGAGCTGAGACTTGCTAGCTAGGAGAAAGTAAGTTTTGATGGGGACATTGTCAATGCATATAAATACTTGATGGAAGAGACTGAAGATGGAGACAGACTTTTATTGACAGTGCACAGTGACAGGCCAAGATGTAATAGGCACAAATCAAAATACATGCGATTCCATCTGAACACAAGAAAACACTTTTTGACTGTGATAATGGTCAAACATTGAAATAGGTTGCCTGGAGAGGCTGTGAAGTATCTATCTTCGGAAATATTCAAGATCTGACTGGACACAATCATGGGCAACCTGTTCTAGTTGATCCTGCTTGAACAGGGTTTTTTATTAGATGATATCAAGAGGTCCCTTCCAACTTCAGATGTTGTGTGATTATACTGACCACTGCAATGACAAAATAAGAATGTCAATAATTGTAGCAAATTGCAAAGTTACTAAAAGACTCAGTGAGAGAACTTTTTAAGCTACAAATGAAGCAAGGATTTAGAGCAGTTCTCTCTGTCACTATAACAGAAGTCATAAATCAATTCATATATCAACAAGAATATTATAATCAAGTAATTTCTGCAGACCTCTTCAAAGTATGGTGAGAAGTCCCCAAAATGACAGTGCCCTTACTCCTTGAAAAGATTTATTTAATTTATACATTAAAAAACCAGTAAATTTGAAGAAATATACACCAGAATTGATGAAGATGTAAATACAAGCAAGGTATGTTCTATTAATTTCTAGTTATGAACAACCACATCAAAAAAAAATGCTGCATTGAAAAAAAACTGTAATATAAAGAATACACAGCTCTCTTGAATACTCTGGATCAAAAAGATAAACATTTTATTTCTTCTCAAGTCAGAAAAGTGGTATGTATGTATCTGTCTTTCAGTACTGTGGAGCCAATCAATGCTACACCAAGAAATGTGCATTTCTGAGGAACAGAAGCCATGATTCACCCAAATCAGTTTTAAGTGCCAAACGCAAACTTGTGTGCCAAATACAGCTACGCAGTTGGCTCCTTGAGTGTGACCATGTTTCAGTACAAGAACTCTTGACTGACGTTTTTCTTTTACCCAGAAGACCAAAGCATAAGACCATACAGAAAAGTTTACTAGTAAATAGAAGGTGGTTCATGTTCACAGACCACAATTAGAAAAATTACTAATATTTGATCCTAAAGCAGAAAAGTTTTTCTAGGAAAAGCTAAAACCTAGAGGGAGTGAAGTACAAGGCCAGGAGTTTGACTTAATGATTGTTGTGGATCCCTTCCAACTCAGCATATTCTGTGATTCTGTGATATATAAAAACATATGTATGTACGAACATACACTTACACACACATGTTTACAATCTCTTTTGTAAAGCTTTCTATGAATGTGCTTGAAAATTTATTTACAAATACTCTTAAAGATGAAAGTATTTTTACTAAAAGTTAAATCAGAAGAAGTTCCTTTCAATAAATGACAGCACAGCTGAATCTGTACCACAGCCAGTACTAGCATTATACACACTGATAGCTCAATGCAAACTTGATATTCAAGAATCAGGTAGTAGAAGACAACAGAACATTTGTGATGAAGCGCTTCTCATGGTAATTTCACAGCCTCTAATAGTGACAACTCTAAGGGTTAAAACAGTCATTGGAATGACTAGGAAGTCCAAAACTGTGTTAATTTAACTTTTTCTTTAGAAATTCACTTTTATGAATGATATAATTTGAATTCTTATCGCTGATAAAAAGTACATTTTTATGCAGTTCAGCATTAAGTTAATAGCTAACAGAAGAAATAACAATTGAAGTTTTGAAAGCACTAATTTTCCTAGCAGTCTGGAAGACTCCCACAAATAATTCTTGTTCTCATATGTCAGTGGTTATAACTGAATCAGGTTCCAGAAGCTTGGGCTCCTGTGTAAAACCAAGAACCTTACCAGGAAAGGTACAGCAACTGAGACAAGACTATGAGATACAAGATTCAACTTGATATTGTTCTTCCCACTTGGTGACTAATTCTGATACTCACATACAGAACAGAGCTCCACAGGACAAGCAGCCACATCAGCCACACTAAACACCTTAATAGCCCTAAATAATTCAACACCATTACACATAGATGCACTGTATTCCTGAAAAGAGTTTGAAGAGAATTAGGGGATATATCATCAGGGAAGCGGAACTGCTATAAAGCCAACAAAAGGAAACATTCAAAACATTACTACTTGCTTACAGAACCCAACACGTGAACTTCTGCAGCTTGCCTTCCAAAAGGATGCGACAGACCAAAAAACAACCAGATCATTGTATAATGGCTAGATGCCAATAAATATTTCCTTCATCTCAAACTAAAGCATGCAGTAACAAGAGGTCAAACAATGTAATTGCACTATTAAAAAAAGTTCTGATAACACAAAAACACATTTTCCCAAATCAAGCACATCTGTAAATGTCAGCAGGCAGTAATAAACTCAATGCCATTTTACAGCCCCTTTGTAACACTTCTTTTCATGGAACAGCAGGCAAGCAAAATGCAGGAGTCTTACTGCCACGATTGCGTAAGGAATGTCAGACATAGAGAGATTCCCTGAAGTTGAGTGCTTGCAAGAGTTTTTGTTCTCCTGTGTGGTGAAAGACAATGAACAAGATTCTCTGGGCAGGTTGGGAAGCAAAGACAGGTTCCTGCATCACAGTAGCAGCACATTTTGCTTGTCTACATCTAATATGCAGGAAGAGTCTTAACCTGCAAGAGACAAAAGCACTAAGTTATATCAATGCCCTGATTTTTTCAACCTCTACTATTCTGTTGGGAAACCTTTTAAACAAATCACAGCATTGGTGGTAAGACAGACATATGTGCTTCTTTACTGGTCTGACAACAAACAGTAATTTATGCATGCTCCACTGAAAACCAGGGAAAACTATAATGCAATTGGGTACAGTCCCATTAAATCACAGATTAATTAACAGCAGCACGATAAAGCTGTTTTGACTCACCAGTATGTCAGATTTCAAAGTGTACTGGCCCACACATATCAGGTGCAAAAGCGATAAACCAGACCCATCTCCACCTCAGCTACAGCTTTCAAGACTGGTGCCAAATTAAAATGACAGTCCTACCAGTTCCTCAGCTGCTTTCTCTAGCCAAAAGCCCTGTCCTAGTGAGACAAATCTGACTATGAAGGTATCATGCTGGAAACAGCACTAAGATGCAAGGTCAACTTTTGAAAAGCTAGCACTGAAATTGACTTTTAAGCAAAGTACAAGGGTTATCAACACCCTTTGCATCTGACAAGCCTAAGAGCAATACTCAGGACAGAGAACAGAATTCTACTGATTGGATTTTACAGGGGACATTTAGCTGCACTCATCTCCATTCAACAGTACAGAACTCTGAGAGTTTATCTGGCCACATTGCTGAATAAAGCTTCATCCTATTTCAGAAAGCATGGAACAAAATACTTGGAAATACTCCTAACCCCAGCAAGCAGCTGTTGCTAGAAACCCTTTCATGTAAGTATAATGACTTCCACGGTCATTTTTGCATGCACTTAAATTTGTTCAGATACATAGTTATTTGCAAGAAGCCCAGTAGATTTTTCATTCATTTATTTAACACACATTAACATGTAAACACTATGCTGGAACAAGGTTGTACAGAGTGCAGCTGTCAAGCTGTCAGCTTTAAGAATTTCTGTCCTCTTGCCTCTGGATTCAGACTATAGGTCTCCTCCAGATGGTTGCTTCTTTTCTGCTCTCTTTCCAGAAGTCAGCATTTAAACAACTTCAATTCTACTGACCTGGATTTAGTTTCCCACTAACCAAATAAAAAACACAACCTGCTGTTAACTACACACAAAACTGTAACCAGCCTGCAGTGAACACCAAATACCGTGCTGCTAGTCTCACTGAGTACAGTTGTGTCACTCAAATCTACCAGATAATTCCATTGATGAGGATCTCAACATTGAAGCAACTTTATCTGGAACTCACAAAACTTTTCAAGGCACACAGACAGACCAAACATTTATCATCAGAAAGATATGGATATTTAATTAAAGCAAGCAACCAAACAACTATACCCTGAATAGAGTCCACTTCTTGCATCTTGTCCTCCTGTATACACAAAATTCCCCATAAGGAGAGGGAGTGCTTCTGCAATGGGAGAACAGGCTAATCTGTCTTCAACTAGGATAGTCAGAGCAGAATTATGAACAGCACAACTTTTGGAATGTGGATTCGAACACTTTATATTCAAAAGCCCTAAAACGGTAGTCCACAAAGTGTTTGCGGGACTTGCTATAAGCTGGCTTTCTATGGATAAGTCTGGGAAAAATAAAATACCATATATATTAAAAAAGAAAAGGTATGTGAGAACATAACTCAGGAACAACGCCTGTTTGTGGACAACAGCCAATTGCATTCCTTGTATTCTCACCTGTCATTGAAAACCAGAAGTTATCAGTGGGAGCAGAAAGAAACTTGAAAATGCTCAGGTTCCCACTGAGAGGTAGTAGTGAGTATCTGATGCATTTCCCCCAATATTCTCCTGACAGCCTGGCAATCTCCAGCAGGTGAAGGTCACATCAGAGCCAGATCTGATCACAGAAAACCAAGTCTCATCTGCAAGACTTCTTGTTATCAAGGAACAAGTTTTTCTGAAATAGCTCAAACCTCTGCTTTATACATGTTCTGCTCTTGAGGCTTCTAATGGAAAATCACTGAACTGGCAAGTAATCACACTGAAGGGCAGTGAGTTGTTTGCTCCAGGTGTATGAGTAGGCAACACATCAACCAGTACCTTGCCAGTGTGCCAGAGGCATAAGACAGATCATTAATGCAAAGATCACCCTGATATGAACATTTGTTTCCATTGAATTAATTCCCAGACAAACAGGTCAAAATACTTAGCCAACTGCTTACTTAATCCAAGCCTCAACATTAACGTTTCTTTTCACATCCATTTTGGAAAGATAATCTGGAAGTATTTCAGGACTTTTGATGCAGAATTCTCATTTTATTACTGCAAAGTATGTTCACTAGAGAAACTAAGTTTTACCACTGTTCAAATTTCGCATCAAGTCATCAGAAATCAAACTGCTTTTTACTCTGCTTCCAGATCCAGCTGGATGCCTCCAACTGCTGGGACACAAGGGAACATCAATTATATTCCAATGGTACGGAGGGCTGTTTTGCTTTGAGACTGCAGCAACTGCCACCCAATGGTAATTATTCCAGATTTTGCTGCAGGAAAAGCTGGATATGAGAAGATCTTCCTTCCTTCATCTTTTTTTCTGAACAGAAGCCAAGTGACTCAGAAGTGAGCCACTTTCCAGGAATGAACAGACATTTGTTCCCCTGCCTAGATGTGAGGGCTTGGCATAACCCCATGATGTGAAAACCAATGTCTTCACATTGCCTGCATCATGCCGGAAATACTACTTAAGTCCAAGTATGACTCATTACGCCAGGAAGAAACATTCAAAGCAACCTTACATTCCAAAAATCCTGATAAAGAAAAGTTGTTAGGCCAGTCAGAGCAGGGACAGGCAGGGAGAAGACTGTTTATGATAACTATCAATAAAACAGCTAAAAAACTCATTAATATTTTCCACAGAAGCTATGTACCAAATTAAAACAAGCAACCATTACCCTGCCCAAGAAGACAGGAAGCACACGTTTGTCTTTGTGGGTGGGAAGGGGTGAGGAAGAGGAGGGGTGGGTGTTGGTGGAGTCAAATGAGACTGATTAAGAAAACAAAACACGTGGGAAGAAAACCTAAATCCTGGTGGCCTGGAAGAACAGCAGTACTGCTTCTAAAGGACATGAAAATTATCCTTGGAGATGTATTTCTCTTCTGGCAGAAGCAAAGAAATAAAAAACTAAATTTCTTCAGTTCCCTGGAGGCAGAAGTTTATTCTACAAAGCCTTTCCCCTCAATACCTTATTTTCTGGTAAGTAAGCAGTAATTAAACTCCCTGTCAGTTTAAAATTCTTGATTTCTGCAGACTTTGCCTCTTTGGAGGTGCTTTGATGCTGCTTACCTACTTACTCCTTGCACATTTTTCAGTAAGACACAGAAGAAGAGTAGGGATGCCCTTTTTATTTAGATGAGGGGACAAAGAATCCAAAAAACTCCACAAGTCTGTACATTTACCGCTGCTTGACCAAGAGCCAACTCCAGGTGCTACTACAGCCAGTTACATGACAGTGCTATATTCCTGGTTTGTTCATAGGTTTTTTTGACCTGTCTGGAGTACCGACCTTTGGGATTCAAGGATCATTGTTTCATGGCCTAAACGGAGCAATCCAAGAGGCAACAGTGCAAACCAGAAAATTCAAGATCTTCATTCCATACTCCAAAACTTCTAAGATGTGTAAAAGAGCATTCATTTCTTGTGGTAAGAGGGAATGGAAGCTCACTGGGAAATAGAGTGCTGTGCTGGGATTTCCATGTACACCAGTCAGTACAAGGGTTCTCATCAGCCCGGGACACAAACTGCAGTATCTCAAAAGATTTGCTTTAAGATTAGCACAAACAGAATAAATTCTCCTTGAAAGCCATCCTAACAACCAATGTCTAAATGCCTATTTTAAACAATCTAAAACTGTCCCATATCAGGACAGAGAAGTTTGTCATGAATATGACTGTTTCCTGCAGTTAGATCAGTCTCACTGCTCATGACTGCTACTGATGCCCCCCATGCCCTTGTCAGTGCTCTTCATGAACACAGTATCTTACCTTCACAGGAATCACCTTGAGAGCAGAAAGGGGTGGAAGAAGAAACCATTCATAATTTAAATGCCCTTCAACACTCACACAGAAGGAAGACATTTTCCATGTCTGCCTGTGAGAGTCTCTGTTTGCTGAAAGCTTACTCAAAAGAATCAAATTAGATAAGCACTGATCAAAATGATTTTTTTAGTGAGCATAAATATATATACTTATATACTCAGGATGATATTGCAAGGAATAACCAGATGTGAGCAAAAGGGAGTTTATACGGCCAAGACAAAATACACAACTGTTTCCTGATAGCTGGAGGTTTAATTCTATGAGAATTATGCAGAAGGGAGTTATCTTTTCTGCATGTAACCAACTTTGAGCACAGCCCTACCGGGGATGTGGGAGAGGCCAGAGAAGGTAAGTAGACAGAGGCCTCACTCCAGACTTCCTCCCTACTGTGCCCTGTGATACAAACAGTGGGAAGAAGTTCCCTACAGGTACAACTTACATGGCACAGTATGGTGGTAGACTTATGCAGCCAGAAGAAATGCCATATCTGATTTAACGAAGTCAGATGAGATGTGTTCTCAGCCAGGTGAGACATGTTATCTTCTTTTAGCCACCTGCTAGCATTTGCCTTAGAGAGTACAAGGCAGTGAGAAGAATTGATAGTTAATAACTCCCAGAATGGATTTATTCCATAGACCTGGTAGCTACATCGTTAAAAGGAACACAGAAATGGGAACTGTACATTGTTTTCATTCAGCCTGTGAATGACTGTGTCACTATGATTAAACAACTGAAAACCAACCAAACAAAAAAACCAAATGCCAGCTCAAAACATAGCCTGAAACCTCCCCGATGACTAATGCCCACTATTTTATCTTTATTAGTAATTTTGAAAAAGAAAAATGCTAAGAAAACAAAGAGAAGTCAAAGCTTTGGAAGCAGTATCTGATGCATTTACAAGAGCTCTTTCCCTCCTCTCTCCCCAACGAGCACCCCAGGAAGAGCAGGCACTCTCAGTACTGTTTCCTCCTTCGGCAGGACTTAAAAGCCACACTGTATCTGCATGCTAAACCATCTGCTTTTTTTCCTGTTCACTGCAAGGAACAGCCACAGCGATTATTTGCCACAGTGATAATTTGCAACTTTGGCATATTGCAAGAAGCAGAGATCAGCCACCGTGGCTGATCAAACCCTTATCTGCAACTTTCGCCACTTTTACACGCTTTCCCCAAGGGAAGTGTCATCCTAGTTGCAATCTTTCTGGTCTGTCATTCAAGCTGAGTTCCTGAGATAATCTAGGAACTCTGATCAGCACCTAAGCATGTAATAAAGATGAACCACCACCTCTTGGACATAAAAACTTTCAGATATAACTCCAAATGTTAACCTCCAACATAAACTTAAAAGTCCAGCATGGTTCTGCGCATGCACACAGTAGGGATCAATAATGTAGACATAAAAAGCGGTCTACATTTGCTGTTTAGCCCTGGAGAAAAAATTCTATTAAAAAAATTTAATTCAGAATTCTACCTTCCCATGATTAGACGAAGAAAGCTGCTCAGTTGTCACTACATGCAACCACAGATTTTGCTCATCACAATCCAAGGCCTTGCATGCATTAAATGACAGCTGACAGCACAGAAAGAGTGACAGGGATATGAACACTGAAATTACTGGGAAAATGTTTCAACTCATCCTTTTTGGCCTATGATCTCTTTACTCATTGCATCAAGTAGGTCAGCAAATGATGGAAGGAGGAACATGTGTTTTTAGCATTTGTAGAATTTCAAATCGTCTGCACTGAGCTGTGCAGCGGCCAATATTCAGTAGCCCGTGTCTGCAAATTTATCTGTAGTTATTATACTACTCAGGTGAACCCTGACTGGATGTCCATTCCTAGTTAAAAGCCCACTTGCAGAGTAATCTGTCAGTTACAGGGTGTTGGATTTTCCACTGGGACAAGACTTATATAACAGTACAGAACACAAAGCAGTGTTTGAATGTGTGCAGTGTACAGTCTACCACATCATCACTTAAGACCATTTGTGCTTACACAGATACATAACAACAGCAAATAAATCTGGTTAGTACTCAGCACAGATCATTAACAACAGGTGCTTTAAGAAAGCAAATGACAGTCATGTGCAAATGTCATACATTAGTACTTTTTTTCACTTCCTGCAATGGAAGTATCACAAATCTGGAAGAGCAATATTTGATATTTCCCAATTAGGTCAATATCATGTTATAAAAATTCATTGCAATCATGATCCTGATGCATACAACTGAGTCAACACTTTCTGGTAGTTTTTCTAGTTACACTCTTATTTTCCAATATGCATCTCTAAACCACTAACCAGTGTGCATGCAAATGTTTACAAGGGACAAAGCCACACCCATGGAGATAATTGTTGGAGTCTGTATTTTTTGCTGGGTTTTTTGTTATTTGTTTTAAGAGAAGGATACAGAAAGATCCTTTAAAAAATGGTTAGGAGAGGCTGTCTTTTGATATGCTCTATATTCTACCAGGTTCTCAGTGATGGTGCATCTCACAGCCAAAGGAAAGGGCAATACTATGTGCTACTCAGCAAAAATATCATACAAAATCAAGGGTACAGATGAAAGACACCACCTTTTTCTTAACTTCATCTCACTCTTCCCTGTCTATTTCTACTGAGGCAGCAGCACAGACACCTAGACAATCTCAGGCTGCATTAGAGCCAGAACTGCTGCTGCAGGACTTGTTTAGAAAAAGCTCACACTTTTCTGTCTTGCAGCTCATCCCAGACAAGTGCAGCTATTGTTAGACTGTACAAAAGACAAGAGCCAGACAGCACAAAACGCACTGCTTCATCACAGAGATTTTCAAGTAATTCACTCCACAGAAAATGAATAAAGAACTGAAAGCAAGCCAAGTTCCTTCAGGCAAACCTAATTTCCCCCAGGTTTACCTGTGTTTCTCTTCATTGTTACTGTAACCTGCAACAGCATCGGCTTTGCATGCCTACATCCTGCTCCATAAAAACAAGATGTATGTGGACTCTCCCACCTTAGGGCACCAACACATGAAACTGAACAATGCACAGCCTTGTTCAAACCCAGATGAAGACTGAATATGCCCATCTTCTACTTGCACATTGATATTATTCAACAAATTTAGTCACAGTAGCACAACACAGTCCATCAGCAAGCAGAAACACACTGAAGGCTTCCTAGGTCTATACCCAAGCAGGGATAACAGAAATTAATGCACATACCAGCACACCAACACACACCAAAACCAGATGAGGCTTACCTGATCCCAGCCAGAAAGAACAGGCTGCTCCTGTAGACAATTGCCTCTAATCATTTTAGCAGCCAGAATGGTAATGAACAGCTGAGTTTGCATAGATACTTGAGCTCCTCCAAAGGAGCACTTTCAAGCAGAGTTCTTCATAGCCAGAAATCAGAGGAGACAAGCTGTATGTTTTTGCCAACCTACATAAAAAGCGCAGAGCACAAAAGTTGTGTTTCTCACCACTTTCCACTGAAGTTTTAAGTTAATTTTATGACACTGCTGTGACACCACATTAAACTGTTGGTAAACTGATGTGGCAAGAAGTTCAGTCTCTGTGGCAAAAGTAGTTACAGAACTAACTGGTTGAATCTTCAACTCTCGTTTACTTTTAAGGATAGGAAAGCACTCATCTGGTTTGGGTTCCCAAACTGAAAAAGGCACAGGAGAAACCGTAGCTACTACATTACAGCTGATGTCAGAAACAGACTTCATTTAGTGAAGATTTCACTCATATTTTGCCACTAGGGACTTACAGGGTCTGGATGCAAATGCAGCAGGCAAAAATTTTATTCATTTACTAGCAAGCTAAGCACAGCAAAGATGACTAAGTATCAGAGCTGAAAGGATATCTTGTTCCTTTAAAGAACTACTCTGTTTTACCACATGCTTAACTAATACTACCTGTACCAGCTTTTTTGAGCTTACTTAACTCTTCTGTACAGTGCAGATAAAAAACCCAAAGTGATTTGAGTGAGAATTTAATATGAAAGAATAATTGAGAAAGTTCTTTTGAGCAAAAATCCTCACTAGTTTAAGGGGAAAAAAAAGGAACCCCAAGTAGGACCTTTGAGTTGAGCACAGCTAGCTAGGGAAAGGGTAGAAATTCCTTCTGACTTCACAGCATGTGTAATGCCCACTAGATGTCTTTAAAAAAACAAAGAAAAATCCAGGTTAGGCTAGAAATACCTATTCCCAGGATTGTACTCCTGATACTAGCTTGTTTATTAAAAGGCTGCTCTTGAGCAATTTCACATTTCCTTCAGCTAAAAGCCTCTTTGCAAAAGAATAAGAGGAAAGAGAAAAAGAAAACAGAACATAATTTTGAAGATACATACAAATGTGACAAGGAATTTTTGTATCACTTTTTGTCCCAAGTGCAAGTCTCAATTTTTCTTTTAGTATCACTATTCCAGCGCCATATAACAAATCCCTGTAAAACTCATCAGCAACAGTCTATATCTCCCACACACTGCTGATTCTTCATGTAACAAATTCCCTGCATTCTGCTTTTGAGCAATGTTGCAGGACGCAATAGAGCTGGCACCAGTTCGAGAAGATTGAGAATTGAAGTGATAAGCTGGCAAGACGTATCCCTGATGCCCCCCTGCCAATATAAAATAACACTCCTCCCAGTCAGACCCAAAAATGAGTTTATAGTGTTCCCTTTCTTTGCTGTGGCAGACCACAATGGTATCAGTCACCTATGCTTCCGTCACACCCGCACCTGGAAAGCACCTAGAATTCCTGCCAACAGAGTCCAGAAGTGCACATACAGGCTGAGTCCAGTCTGAAAGCCCATCTTTCCAGCGTCTGCTCCTTCCCCCCAAGAAGTGATAGTGAACACCTGCCGGGAATCATACTCCCTTGCTGCAACAGCATGCTTTCAGCATGGATTCTGCCCATCTAGGGTTACCTCCACAAAACTGGAATACTTGTGGATAAGCCCCTGCTCAAGATACATTTCAGCAGACTGTTTCCTTATGCCTCACAGACACCTGTCTGGTCTTCCCAGAGATAAAGTTTGAAAGGACCAGTATTGGGAACATACTGTCACAGTGGGAAAGCTGGAAATCGACTGAGACTAAACACACATGGGTTCCAGCAACCTAGTCTGGGATATGCTGACTCTCACAGCCACTTCTCACTTTCACAAATCAGTTGCAGGATCATAAAATAAGCTAGGTTAAACAAGGTCTCAGGAAGTCTTCTTGTTCAACATCCTACTCAAAGCAGGTTTTAGCTATGAAGTCAGACAAGACTACTCACATACTGGTTTCTTAGTCCAGTCTTGAAAAATTCCAAGGATGAAGACTACACAATCTCAGTAGGCAACCTTCTACACAATTTGACTGTCCTCATAGTGAGATTTTTTTTTACACTGTATTCAATGAACCTCTTATTTCAGTTTATGTTTACTGCTTCTAAGCCTTTCCAGGCATGGAAAGGACAGATGAACACTGATTAAATCAGAAGGAATCACAGTCTACAGAGGTCTGCTTACAAGGGAAAATGCAAAACAGTTTCATTTTTATTAACTTTATCCAATTTAAGGGTTTACACAACTCACAAAAATCTCTACAAGACAGTCAGAGGATCCCTTAACGGCCATATACCTTCATGTTCAGGCATGTTCCACCTAAGAGAATCCTTTGCACCGAGATTAAGTACATCTTTTCTACCCCACTAGATGACCAGAGAAGTGAGGCACCTTCAAATTCAACATACCTGGTACTAGGGGCTAGGGGCTGGGGGCAGGAGGGTAGAAGTGAGGGAGGGAGATTAAAAGGACTTGATCAGACGAGCAAGACACAAAATGAGGAAACAAGTAGCTCTTTCACCTTTGTAGCCAAAAGAATATCAATATTCCAATGAATATTTCACTGAATTCTTTTCACTCTAGGATCACAATTCTCTTTTTTGTATTTCTCAGGAGACAGCTGCTGGAGTTCTAAAATTACAGATCCTCTTGGACCACACAGGCCTCAGTGCTACTCAAACTGCTGCCAGAAACATCGCTGTCTTGAAGGGACAGGCAATTCACATCCAATATTAAAAGCACCACTGTTCTTAAAAAAAGCAGCCCAAAATCTTGAAACTTATCGGGGGGTGAGGGGCTGGAGTAGAGGGAAGACCTGTGGTAACTGGCAGGTGAAAACAGACACAATCAAAGCAGCATATTAAGAAACACAAATGTAACTCCCTATGCCACAGGCAATGCTGCATGTAAAGCACACATAGGCACCAAGGAAAAAGCACCTGCATACATTACACATGTTGCTTGCACTAGGAAAGCAGACAGATTTTGTTAAACTAACACTCTTGATCAAAAGTGGTTTGAAACTACTGCTTCTTTGCCAACACAAATCTTCCAGACTGCAGGCAAGGGTTAAACAGCATTTTGAGCTCACTGGTTTCTCTTTCCCAAACATCCGAGCATCCATTCCTTCACTTTGCTTTTTGTGGAAGTACATTGGCCAGATTCATCAGACAGTGAGCAAGTAAATGGAATGAATGAAGTTACAGTCCTTCATATGCACCCTTAACTGGTCTACTGCAATTTTGATGTACCTTTCCAAAGTTCTGGACATCTTGTTTCCATTATTTTGGGTGTCAACTTTGTCCTAATGAGAACAAGTGTCAAGAAACTGTGAAAAACTCAATTATATTCAGGTTTGTGATTCAAGTTTCACATTTAGTCCATTTCCAGACTATGTCAAATCGTAAGAGCAAGATGAAGGTGTTGAAACAGGGAAAAAAACCCACAAACAAAACCAACATTAAATTAAACATGTAGTATTAAACATTAGAGAGAACATTTTAAATCTTTCTACAGGAGGAGACACCTTTAAACATAGAGAAATTGTGTTAATTTTATGCACAGCTGGTTTCCAGCCCAGTAATGCACCTAGTTACAGCAATCACAACACACCACAGTCACTCCCAACATGAGAAACTAGGCTCTATCCTTTCTGGGTTTATCTTCTCACGATCACCAAGGGGGTACAAAGTGCTCATGAAGACAGGAAGAGAAGTACTGATCCTGGCAACTGGACATGCTTCTAAATTGATACAGTTTCACAGTACACGTGAGATTGACTGCTTTGCTCAGAGAAGGTAAGGACTCGTTTTGAAGCAGATCCAGCACTATTTTAAACATCTCTCAATTCATGCACATTAGACCTAATGCCAAGGAAGAACTTCTCTTCTGTAATTGTTCCTAGACAATTTCTTTCCTTTAAATCATTGCCCAATGGAATCTCTGTCCAAATTCCAAATGAAGTAAGAAACAACTTGAAATAGACGCTGAAGCCCAGGAGGCTTCTAATTAACATTACCTCTAGCATACTTTAAAGAAGGAGCACAGCTGTTCAGAGCATATGTCCTCACTTCTCACAGGCTGCAGGGAATTTTGCACTACAGGATAGCAGCAGGTGACAGTTACACTAGCACTATGCTCCAAATGATGGGAATGCTCGGAACACATCAGACATCCCTTCTTTGTCACTTCCAGGAAGAACTCCCCAAGATGTTCAGTGCTGCTCTATAGGAAACCCCCAACATGTAAATAAAACCATCTTCTTACCAGTCACAAGCTTACTTTTGTGTGCTACTGATCTTCTTCAAATCTTACCCAATGGCTCTCCACACTGCAAATGTTGAGATGAGAGCACATACACATCAAATTTCAAGAGTGAAGAGTTACCTCGCACTTTTCCACACTTTTAAAAGAAAAAAAAAAATTTAAAACTTGTTCTACTAGAATGACCAGCATGTGGTCTATTCACATTGTCTGGAAACAGGACAATAAACATAGTGCTAATGAGGAATTCACAATACCACATGAGGTGAATTGACAATGGATCAATTCTCATTTTGGGCTGATTTCCAGTCATGGTTAGCCTATTGTTAGACCCTCAAAGAGAATTGAAACACACAAATGTAGGAACAAGAGAAGGAGCTTAAAGCTTTTTGAAAACTATGCCAGCTGTTGAGCTTAGTGGACAAACACACTGCCTCTCCTGTGTTGACTACAGCTGTCTGCCATGTTCAAATACAGTCAGACAGCAAATCTTACACAGAGCCACTACAGTGCTTAGAAATCTGGTTAGCTTGCTAGGCTCAGTGATTTTCAACAGGCCAGAAATATTCTTCCTAAACTTCCCATGATGTACGTGCTAATCTAGGCATACTAATCAAAGCCTTTATCAAAGTAGTTATCATTGCTCTTTTTGTATTGCAGTTTGTAAACTCAGTGCCAACAAGCAACATGCCAGAGGCCACCTGGTAAAGAATTTTACAAGATCTGACTCACCACCAGTGTGCTGTAGTGACTATTCAGATGAAGTTACATGTCTGAACAAAAAAACAGCCTTTCTAGTTACAAGGGAAACTGACACCCAAGACCTTTTGAAGTAGGTGCAGGTTCATGGGAATGCTGTTTTCTCCATACTCCCAGCATTTCTGTGATAGCTTGCATGAAGATGGAGCTACTTCTCCCAGCATGTCCATGGGAAGATCCCAGTTAAGGCAGGTGCACTGTTTTTGCTAGGCTGCCTGTCATGCATTAGAGATTCCATTGTGATGCAGCCATAGACTCTTACCTCAGTCCCTAGAAAGAAGCAGTGAAGTGCAGGAAGGCCTTTACTCTTCTAGCACTGTCTGCACCTGGTCTCAGCTTTCTGCATCCTTAGGGAAAGAAGGCCAAGCACAAAATCTCTAAGTGTGAGCTAGTTAGACTTGCTCACTGCTGTTCTATTTGCACGGTCAGGATGATGCATGTAGAGACAGGATGATAAATACATAGAAAAAGAAGAAAGGAAGAGGATGCTAATGTTGTGAGCCTATGAACAAAGCTGTGATTTTTCTTTTGGAATTCTCTCTAATATCCCCTTGTTTAATTTTTAAAAAGCTCCTGTTTACAAAATGCGCACACTCATTAAAGCCCCTCTAGATGAAAACCCTGCCCTTCCTCATCACACACTTCCCCTAGTTTATGCTCACTTTTGCTGGTACTGCAAATGTGTCATTGCTCAGGCTGATGAACACGTTCAACAACACAGGCAAGAAAACGGGTATCTCTATACCATGATCCTAATGCTCTAGAGTATCCCTAGGAATAGATTCCAGCTCTTCAGGTCCAGTACACAGATCCTTCTGCCATATCATTCACCTAGCCCTGGAGCATGCACACAAATTCATCTATTCAGTTTGAAACTTGAATCCAGCTTTCTATTTATGGCCAGAAGTCTTTTTGTGACTTACTTAGATTTTCCAGTCTTCAAGTAGTAGTGGAAGCGTGCTTCTGTGTTGATTTGGGACTCGCCAAATGCACATTGAGTACTTTCCCTGATGTAATGGGTTAGCACATCCCACCTACAAGATCCGACATGCCCAGTCCCTAGGACAAATGTGTGACTAGACTCTTGTGAGAAATGCATCAATAACAAATTTAATTCCTTCTTACTGAAACACCTACTTTGGCTGTCAAAAAATAGATATTTTATGCCCTGATTAACCTCTAAAGTTACTCTGATCAGAACAGAGACACAGTGTATACTTTACCAATAGTGCTATGACAGCCTTCTTAAGTCTGTACACAACACAGGATCTGCTCCATGAGGAATACCACATGGTATGCTATATTTCAGGGAAAGTAACTGTTTTCAGAAATGCTACCCATTTAATTCTTCAGAATTCTGAGACACAAGAAGAGATTTTTCTCCCTGGCTACCACATCCTCGAGGCGGGTGCATGAAATAGAGGCCAGAACCTCATAAAGGGGCTGATGTCTCCAGCACAGTCCTAGGTCATACCTATAAAAGCAAAGGAAAAACATGACGTACATCAAAACCATCAGGGCACAGATCCGAGGCATCCCTAGGTCTCTGAGAAATCAAGGCACTGATGCACCACATGCTTAACTCAGCTTTCAAATCATTCTCCTAACTCAAGGGCTCAGCCTTCCCTATCTCTCCTTCCCTAACCAGTCTAGAGAACAGAAGATACAATTCCTGATCCAGAAAAAACAGAAGTGATTTTGCCAACACACATTTCTCACAGTAGACATCATATCTCAATAATGCTTTCTACTTCATCTCTCACCAAACAGCCCCTTACCTCCCCAGCCCCTTACCCAGCCATTTTTGAAGATGTGGTTCCAAATTATTTTGAGACTTAAAATGACCTTAATTTTATTGTTGTTAAAGAAAGCTGAATTTTACCTTATAAAATGTATCATGCTAGGCACCTCACACTCAAGAGATCATAAGCTGTTCTGATCAGCATAACTTCAGAGGTTACTCAGGGCATAAAATATCTCCTTTTGGAAGCAAGGGGCTCTCTTCAATTCCAAGCACCAAGGACAACAGATGCACTTTATTATCTCGTTCTTTAGCCAGTATTCCTTATCATACCTTAAAATGACACAGTTCTTCGTGCAACAACTTGCCTGACAGCATATCTCCATCTGAATGATGATCCAAAATGGGATCCTTCTCCAAAGGCAAGCTTTAAATGCACTCTATGATGCAGCACACAGAAGGCTGTGGTATAGACAGCCTTGATCTGGCATTTGATTGCAAATGTTTCATGCAATCTGAGAACTGGTTTTAATTCCTTCTGAAATGCAGAGATGCCTAGAAGAGCTATGTCAACATGCGCAGCTGTCAGGAGAAAGAGGAAAGACATGCCTGCTAGATGCCTACTAAGGCTATGGCTAGAATAGGGCCTTATGACTTCTAAGGAATTTTAAAGGCAAAAAAATGCACACATTTTCCCCAACGATAGCCATAGTCATATCCATGAACTGAGGAAACTTCTCCTCTCAGGAAAGGGCTTACCACAGAAATCAAACAGACTCCTTTCCAGGATTTGACACTCACTGCAGGCTGATGGCAGTAAATACTCAGGTGGAACCTAACTTCTCTTCCCCTAACATTCCTTGAGAGGAATGGATGACAGAGAAGCCTGGATGTTATGGTCACCAGCAGTCTGACCTGACAGTGTCTCTCAACCATTCACTTCTGTTCAAATGCAGCATCTCCAACCACTGCTTCCCTGGAGAACACTCTCTCAAGCATGAAGAACCTCCTACATTTCATCCAAGCAGTAATGCTTGGTTACAGTCTAGGTAAAGCAGCACAGGTTTGTTTCTGTGACAGGCCACATGTCACTGCAGCAGCTACAGACTGACACCAGGGGAAAAGTAAGGTCCACCTACTACTCAGGATCCTGAGAAATCAGCATCTTAGCTATCTCTATTGCTGTCATGCATGCATGACAGTTGCCAGTCCAGAGTCTCATTCCATAGTCCAGGATACTTTATGTCAGATATGAAGATCACAGAAAATTTCCTTCACATATATATGTAGTTACTCTGGGACATCAAATCTCCAAACAGGTTGTGGACAAGGCAAACATGCAACCACTGTTGCTGTGGCTTTGGGTGCACACCCAGCCAAGCTGAGACTCTCACCACACAGCACTTCAAGAACTGGATTGCCAGGGATTCTCTCTGAACCTTTGGCATGGACTTCCTGAAGACAGAACAGACACTTATGAATATCAATACCACGGCAGATGTGTTTGGCTGACAAGGGATGATAGCTTCTTATCAACATGCATTCATTATCAACACAGTCTACCTTAGCCTCAGGTCAAGTCTTTCTTTGAGAAGTCTTTCCAAACCTTGTCATAGAGGTTGCTTTTTTTTCCAGTCACCACAACTACAAATCTGGGGAGACAGTATTTTTGGGGGGCACTATCAGGAGAAGACACTTCAAGCCTGACTGAACCCAATTCTAGCCACAGACAACATGGAAACAGACAGACCATTTAATAATTAATTGAAATAAATCAACTCAGGGACTGCCTTTTCTTTTAAACTAAACATCAGCTCAGAACAAATTGCCTGACAACTGCAAGACCACAGAACTTTCAAGGAGAAAGGACAAGCTCTGAATAAAAATATTGGTTATTTCAGACATCATGCATTTCTATTCAGATGTAAGCTTACTTTCTCATATTGAAATCATACGGTCTTATTTCGTATGGACACCCGCTTTTGCCTAATCCTCCACTAACTCAAGGAGCATGTAGCATGCACAAAAATTTTAGGGTCCTATTTCAATTACCTTTACACTGTGTTCCCAGAGTTCAAGAGCTAGGCTACACCAGTAAACATGAAATAACTGATAAAAAGCTGTTTTATTTTCTGTCTCTCCTACAGTGCATTCCACTGGCGTATGCAAATTCCCTCTCTCTAGGATTAAGCCATGTTAAATGCAATCAGAAGGACTTAATCAGATTAGTCAGGCTAAATAGCCATTTGATGTGCTTCTATTCATCAGACAACAAAACTTACAAACACAACAAAGCACTAAATATTTTTTTGAGGCAAGACAACCTTCAGTCAAAAGGTCTTCAGAATCAGCAGATACATAATAGAACTCACTCAGTAAATACAAATGGAACTTTTAAAAAGTCTCCAGCAAGATGCCTTTGGATTTTCATTTATCAAGTAAACTGCAAAGGCAACACCTGAGCAATAAAAAATCCCCATACATAAAACTACATGTTTGCATATAGTCAACATAACCTGATGTCATGGAGGTTTATGGGGAGACCTTCTCTATCCACATTAGGACAAGATGACTGGAAACTAAATACCTGGATCTCAAAACTCTAAACATTTTCACAGGTATATCAATTATCTTATACTAGCTCAGTCACATACATATTCAGAACACTTACTCTATCATTTTAAACAATTAAACCCTATTTTCAAAAGTGCCTTTTTAAAGCATCTTTGATATCTCCTCATGTTTCCTTTATAATAACATGGAGCAGATATAACAGCTTATCGGTTGCACCAAGCACCAGTTAGGCAAAAGGGTGTCTTGTAATTGCAATGGCTCACAAACCTACTGTCCCATACTGCGGCTAAGCCATCCAGTATTGTCCACTAAATCATCTCATTTGTTATGGCTAATCTGGAAACGGAGAGAGAACAAACTCCAGTCCTAAATGCAGGAAGAAACAAGCCAATGCACTATAAACTTCATAGCTGAAATTACAAATGCTCATCATTGCTGTATAAAGAGCAAGAAATTATTTGGACTAATTTGTTTTTCTGAGGAATTCCTCAACTTAAAATGAACAGATTTACACTAATGAGAAATAAAAGCTCCCAGCCCTTCCACAAGGTACCGAAAACTTCCCAAGAACAGTTTCCATGTAATTTCCTGTGTCTCTCTTCAGAAATGCTTTAAGAAAAGAAAAGTAGGAACACTTGCATGAAATAAGGATCTTTGCATCCAACAGCCTCATCTTCCCCCACTGATTAATCTTTCCTGAGGACCCAAAACAGGAGCTGCCAATAGAAAAGGAAAGCATACAATCAACTTAACTGGGCAAAAGAGTGACTTTTACCCCAAAATGAGAAAAAGAGGACCTGCTGTACAAATCCAAGAAATGTACGATTGATCTGCACAAAAATGTGTATTGACTGGTCAAATCATCACAAATTAGAAACATATGGCCCCATACCTCAGAACATTTTACAGACTCCACAGCCAACAAGTAGGATATGGATCCTGATCAGGAAAATACACGGAAAATAGAGTTGCATAATGTCAGTACAAGGGGTTCAAATAGTCCAAAGGCATACAACGTCACCACTAACCACTTCCCTACATGACAGAAAAGGAAAGACACCACCAAGAATAGCAGTTAAAGACTCTCAGGCATCCTATAGTGTCTCATTTTAACCACTGGTAAAAAAACATCAGAGAAGCAAGGAAGGAAAGAAGGAAGTTACAGAAAGATGTAGCTCTGCAGCCCTCCTCTGACACCAAGAAGTCTGAATGTGATTGAGGCAAAAGTACATAAGCAAATCGATCAATTGTTTTTTAGTGAACTAACACAATGTCATGCTTTGGCCATCCCTACCACATACACATGACAGTCTTCATATTGCCAAGATGAGCAATACACACTTCAACTACCATTGCTCTGATTTTTTTGTCTTATCACACGACAGTGCAAAACATCTGTATTTATAGGCAAGGTACAAAGCAGTATTTTTAGGTATAAAGGCACATGCAGGAAAATGCAATGCTTCCATGGCGTTTGCTGTGGCCTACCTAAGCATCTTCAGAAACACGGTTTTCCATGCCAAAGGACATTTCTGGTTCATAGCAGCTATAATATACATGTGAACTGCCATGCAACTGGACCTCACACGTGCAACCGTCTTTTCTTACCAGCCATTATTCTCTGTGCTTCATATGGTTCCATATAGCCAGTGTTCTCCCCTCTCCCCATTCTGTTCAACTCACTTTTGGCATCAAATGGATCTGAGTAGTCATCAGCTATCAATACCTGAAAGACAGGAAAGTAACTGTTACTGGAGACTCCAGGCAGATATGCAAAGCAGAAGGCAATGACATCCTATCAGCAAATGAAACCAGCTTCACATGGCTGCAGCCTAGGCCGTCTTCAAAGTCCAGTCTCAGTTCAAAGGACAAATACACAATTGCCACAGATCAGTTACTAAATGGTACTTCAAGAGAAGCGTGCTCCTATTCATAGTGGAAACCTCACAAGGGCAGACTCCACGTCAAAAAGATTTCTGACTAGCACAAGCAATGGAATAATTGGGATGGACAAATTAGAAAGAGCCAACCAGTCAGCAAATTCAATCCAGTGCAAATCTTATCACAGAAGTCTTCTAATAGTCAGAAAAGAAAAGCACACTTAAAATATTGCTAGAAACTTTTAAAATAAATATTCTAAGACTACTCTTTTCACTGCATTAATAAGAAGCCTTATAATTTTTAGTCTCACCTGAAAAAAAACAAGACACAAAAACTTTTTGGCTAAACTTAGATCTTCATGCCATTCTTTCTCTCAAAAGAACATTATATTTACTTATATTTTGTGAACTGAGACAAAAGGCAGCAAAAAGAAATAATCTGTCAGAATATATTTTCTTCCTCCACTAGGAGACTAAAAAAATCTGAATGTTAGAAAATCTCACACTTGACCTTACATTGCTATGCTCCCCTGACCGCTGCAAAACCATCGTATACACGTAACCACCGTGTAGGTCCCAATTAAAGTCACAGGAACCATTTCTCCCTATAATTGAAGGGGTAGAGCTAATCCTTGTTTCTGGGATGTGACAAGGTGACTGGGGCAAAGGCAAAAATGCTCATATGAGAATTATTGCAGAGTACAGAGATGTAATGTACAGCAGGCAAGAGTCTGAAGCAAACAAAGAGAGCACCAGAATCTCCACAAAATCATAAAATTATTCAGGTGGGAAAGAACCACAAGAGATCACCCTGTCCAACTCATCACTCAAAGCAGGGCAAGCCTAAAGAGTTCCACCCTGAAGGCTTACTCTATTTAAGAGGGATTTTTCAGCTGAGTTACTTTACCTTTTTAAGACCAGCACTAGTAAGACTTACAGCACAGTGCTATTCCAACAGCTTCAATCTTTTCAACAAAGAACCAGGAGTACACTGCCAGCTAAGAGACTGAAGCTGCATCTGCTTCTGTCTTCTGCTGCCAGCAGAATACCCCATCAGACAGAGAAGAAAACAGGACACACAAGTATTCACAGATCAAACACCTGCACAAGTGCCACGGAATAAATGAACGCTGTATTAGGAAAGGTAGAGATCTCCTTTAAGATTAGGAAACAAACATCTAACACACTTCAGAGTCATTACTCAGGCCCTGTAACACTGGCACATTGCAATTTTATACTACTTATTTTGCTTATTTTACTACCAAGATTGATGTTTAATTATATTTTTTTGTATTTTCCTCCACTCCTTGTTTAAAGTGACTGGAAGCTTCTTGTGGACCAGAAATCACCACACTGACATGGGTAATAGAGAGAGAAAAATATAATTCTTTCTTTCACTTGGTGTCCAAAATTACTGCCTCATTATTTCGGAAAACAGTTAACACAAAGGGAAAAAGTCCCCTCCCCCCCATCTGGCAACATATGCCCAAGCAGCAAATCAAGTGACAGCAGCTGCACACACTTGAGACAAAGACGACAATGTGTATCATGCAGCAGTAATTTCTCCTAGTCACAAGGGCAGATTTATTTCCAAAAGTGGTGCAGCTGAAATGCCATCCATGTTGTCTTCTGATCTGATCCTGTCAAGAGCTGCTAGGTGGTAGCATGTGCCCTGTGTTGCTCTCCTTTGCAAATGTTGACACATAATGCTCACCAATCCTTAGCGTAACTGTACTAGAAACAGAAAGCAGACTTAGCACAGCTATTTGACATTTCTTCTCCATTTGACCAAAGTATACTAGGAGGAAAATTATATATAAAAGACGCTGTCAAACAAAACCACCCCCCCAAAAAGCCACCCAAAAAACTCCAACGTAAACAACACTCTCCCACAGCAAATCAATCCCAAACCCACGTTTCAGCGTTCAAGTCAGGCAGAAAGAGCAGTCTGCTCCACCTTTCCTGGAACGGTATACCTCATTACAACTGGATTTACAATGCTGAGCTGTCAGAGGACTCCCCAGATGACTGTTACTGTTTCCATATATACTAAAATTCAATAATTTTCAGCCTAGATGTAGCAGCTGGGCAGTGCCAGAATTTGATTTCTTCTCTATTTGCTAAAATTCTATAAATTCTAAAATTCTAAAAGCTATAAATTCTCCACTTCTACGAAGTCTCAAGTATTTCTACTTCTTTCAAAACAAACCCAAAGCTTGAAAACCTCAAATGAGTATGATTGCTAGTTCTTTATAACATACTTACTGTAAATGTCTGCACTCCTTTTGACAATCCTTTTCCAGAGGATTATTTCTCCTGTTTTCTGAGATCTCAACCAGAAAGAGTTCCTACTCTGCAAGTCTTTTTGCTATCTCCACAAAAATTACTTTTACCTTAATGAGCTCACCTTCCAAGCCAGTATGCAGTAGGTCAGAAAATGAACAGAAAACAAAAGCTTTTGATGAAATAGAAGGTTCTGAGTGCATGAATTTTGTAGTCATGTACCAATAAACAAAAACACTTGCTTCATGATAGATGTTATTAATACACTGTCCTCGTACCCCTTCGTGCTATCCTCAGAAAGCAAAAGCTTGCCAATATTACACACAAGTTCTCTTCACTGATATCACAGGTACATGCCTTGCATGTGCAGTGGGCTTCTGCAGATTATGATCTTAATCACCTCAATGCCACATGGGGAAGATGCACTGTGAGAACACCATGCTGTCACCTCTTCCCCACAGGCATGTAGGAGCAGGTCTTTCTGTGTGATAATCAAAGTGCCCCTGTGTTCACCAGAGTTCATTAGCTTTCCAGAAAGGGATACTTGGTGTGCATTTGTTTATATTTCTCCCAACAACCTTCCAACAGCTGCCCAGCAAACTGGTCTCAGTCAGCCATTTGTTTTCTGCAGTCCAGGGGCCAAGGCCAGCGCAGGAGATCCCAGGTTAGGGCCTGCATGCAGTGCCCCTTCCACACCTTTGATTTAGTGCACTTCAAGGCAAATGGCTAAACTCATCCAAATGGTCTACAAATTGATCTTTCATGTTACTGACTGACAAATACTGGACAGGAAGTAGAAGATAATGGATGGCATCCATTGTCTACCACTGCATCCCTCCTAAAAGTCTCAGCTAGCCAGATTACCCAGGACCTAATGCTATACTTGGCACATCTACCCTGGACACAATAAGAGGAATGGCAACATGTTGAATTTTTGTAAGCACAGCTAAGGACAGCATTCATACACAGAGTCTGACCTTTGGAGCAGGACACATTTAATTTGGCTCCCTGCTCTGCCAAATCCTGCCACCTTCCTCATGAGTCCTATCTCTCAAAATGAAAACACAGCTATCAGGAATCCCCAGAAGGCAGTCATTCAGATTTCAAATTAATGTCTATATCAGCTGCATTTGTCAGGGTTACTGTCAAAGACCTGTGGCTCATCTCTTAAGAAAAAGAATGCAAGACCTACATTCTGAGAGCAGACTGTGAGCTCCTACAACTACTGATTTCTGCTCTATACAAGCCTACACATATGATACTGTCTTCTATTTTTGTACGTGTAGTAGTAGTAGCTTGAGGCATCAGTAACATCAAGCAAAAGAAACTTGAACACATAAATAGAAGTGCAGGGATCAAAAGAAGTCAATAAGGACTTAGAGAACACTCGTAGGGGCTCTTCCTAGCAGGTTGCCAGTTAGAAGACATAGAAAAAGAGTACAGCTCAGTTACCAAACACGTTGACAAACTAAACACCAGAACTCTAGCTAAAAAGTTAATCAGCAGACGCAAGATCAAAAAACCAATAATCACTTCACCCCCCAGAAAATTAAATACATGCTGAGATCATGGTTGGTTTATCCCTCTATTATATATTAACTAAGTTGCAAGCTTCACTCTTGATGCAGTCTTTGATCTTCTACAGTCTTAAAAAAAAGTCTGACAAATACTATCATATTAAATACAAGTTCAAATGGGTATTTGCATATACAAAAGCATGATTTACATATGCAGCCACAGGAAGAAACCAAAGAACACACCTAAATGCGTAATTTCACAGGTATCTCTCTCTGACCAAACCCAACTTTTTAAAGGGAATGAAAAAGAAGGAAACAAATGAGAATCTACCACACTGAAAAAGCAGGGATAATCCCTTTTATGAATTGAAAGGAAATGCAGAAGATCAAGCTATCTTTAAAGCAGCAACATCAGCACAAATGTTAGCTATTTCACTAATTTAGTGGCTGTTGTGATTAAGGACACACTACTATAGAAGAATCCCAGAGGAATTATGATAAACAGCATGTAGCAAAAAATCTAAAAGACCTCTCCTGCCCACCAGGCCTTTGGGGAATTTATTAAGGGGGAGGTTTTTATAAGATTTATTATTATTAAATAATATATATTATTATATTATCAATATTTAGATCATAGAATGGTTTGGGTTGGAAGGGAGCTTGTCAACCACCTTGCCATGGGCAGGCACATACTCAAATAACTATATAAAGGCAGACCATATATTCCTCTTTCAACTTCCATGAGTTGCAACTAAATCCACCAATATCACAGATGAGAGCATGTGTCTGTCAGCAGAGACACAGAATGCAAGGGCACTTAGAAACCGTGAATATGTCTCTGAGAACACCACAGTTAACGCATTTAAAACAATGTCATGAGAATTCTTCATCCTCTCTGAGAATTTGTATTCACAAAAGACCAGTCACTAGCTGCAGTAGATGTCACTCTATATTATCACAGAATGGCCTGCTTTGGAAAGGACCTTGAAGATCATCTCGGTCCAAGCCCCCTGCCATAGGCAGGGACACCTTCAGCTAGACCAGATTGCTCAGAGCCCCATCCAACCTGGCCTTACACACTTTCAGGGATGGGGCATCCACAGCTTCTCTGGGCAAAGCTGTGCCAGTGCCTCACCACCCTCACAGTAAAGAGCTTCTTCCTAAAATCGAATGTAAATCTACTCTCAGTTTGAAGCCATTCCCCCTTGCCCTGTCACTACAGGACCTTGTAAAAAGTCCCTCTCCACTTTTCTTGCAGGCTCCCTTCACGTACTGGAAGGCTCCATTTAGGTGACCCCAAAACCTTCTCTTCTCCAGGCTGAACAATCCCAGTTCTCTCAGCCGTTCCTCATACAAGAGGTGCTCTATCCATCTCATCATCATGGTGCCCAACAATGATTAACAATATTATATGGGGGGGGGGGGGGGGGGG